>CAJINU010000023.1:263307-571462 GCA_905178165.1 Amoebophrya sp. A25 | reverse complement strand
TACTACGTACTACGTACTACGTACTACGTACTACGTACTACGTACTACGTACTACGTACTACGTACTACGTACTACGTACTACGTACTACGTACTACGTACTACGTACTACGTACTACGTACTACGTACTACGTACTACGTACTACGTACTACGTACTACGTACTACGTACTACGTACTACGTACTACGTACTACGTACTACGTACTACGTACTACGTACTACGTACTACGTACTACGTACTACGTACTACGTACTACGTACTACGTACTACGTACTACGTACTACGTACTACGTACTACGTACTACGTACTACGTACTACGTACTACGTACTACGTACTACGTACTACAACTACTACTACTGCTACTGCTACGATCAGTTGAATCATAAAAGTCACTTCTTCGATGAATGAGGAACTAGATCATCAGCCAGACACTACAACGGTGCAAACATATGATTAAGTAATGGTTTTCGTAAAAGCTACAACGGTGAGTAACGAGTGAGTAGCTGCTACTTGATCTCAGTGTAGTTGTTAGAACGTACCTAAGCGTAAGCCGTGTTGCTACAAGGTAAGACACATTTTACCACCGGATAAGGGCAAAGATTATGGTAAGACTTAGATGTTGAGTAAGAGGTGGACTACTTACTATCTTCACGACGTCAGTCGGACGAGATAAAGAACAAGAACGGAACAAGGACGAGGCTAGATGCAAAAGGAAGTCGTGTGTAGTGGTTCTTCCTAACCCATGGAGTGGGTACATTCGTTCATTCATTGATTCGTTCAGATTCACAAAGATTTTCCCTATGCATCGGTGCCCCTTACATATTCACAAAGATTTTCCCACAAGATTTTGTGACGTTGGTGCACCTGGCATCGTAACTCCATCAAGACATTGAACTTGAACCTATCATCAACGACCGCTAGAGCTTACTTCTCGGGATTCCCAACATTGCTGGTGAATCGTAGATTTGGGCTGTGCCGTTTCTACATATTCTAAACGTGTGTCGACATAGACATGATTGAAAACAAGTTCCACACACGACTTCGTATCATACGTACATAGATCACAACAGGAAGGCCACTCTTGATATAAAAACTGGAGCTGTTTTACTATTTCTAGTACACGATCCGAGGCCAAAGGCGCTAAAAAGCAGACACTATCTACTACAACCTAAAAAGCGAAAAAGCAGGTAATAAGGCTACTAACGGCGTCTTCATAGTCGTGAGTGGTCACCTCTCCGTAGGCGAGCTCACTCCTATCCTATCCTGTACTTTGTACTTACCCCTCGATTGGGTACGCTACTACTACCGCTACTACTACTACTACAACTACTACTACTCCTACTACTACTGCTACTGATTCAAATCAGTAAACGTCTCATATGAACACGCGAGTCATCGTTCTTAAAGATTTGCCCCTTCAGGATTATTTGAAGATGGATTCGCATGAAGAAAACAAAAAGCAGCTTCGACCTCGAACCAGCTTACTCTGAGGACAGAGGTGGATGCACCTGCACACTACGATTGGGGCGATGTGAAGCTTGCAACAACTCACGCGAGACGCTAGCTGCTTAGCCAAGAGAGACCACATGAACTTTTATGCGTTTTAGATGATCTTTACGCACTCGTGCCTCTGCCGGTGCTCATCGTTAGTTTCCACCCATAGACGCGTCAGTATATTCCCTGAAGCAAGAGATTGTATCTGACCTTGTTTGCAGACAGTTCTTAAGTTTGAGATTGACACCCTTTATGCGTTTCACTGTTTTCGGGTCGACCTCTGCGACCTTGCACTAGAAACTTGACTTTTCATTTCGCTCTCGCTCGTCCCGACTGTTTCTTGTGTTCGCCACCCTTTCGTCGAGGTACGATTTCCAAGTCAGACAGGACCTTGCAAGATCTTTCTCTATCGGGCGATCCCTCATTTCGAGACCACTCAGGGTGACAGTTACTTTTACTTCCGCAGCCAAGAGAGACCACATGAACTTTTATGCGTGCGCGTGAAAGTGAAATGAAGTAGGAATGAGGGAAACAAAGAAACAACTTGCTTTGACAATGGTTCAACCATACACTCATTGCTGAGGGTGAGGCGAGCGAAAGAGGGAAACGAGGGCTCTCCTGTACATTGGATTTTCTATCGAAATGAAATCAAAGTACAGGAGGAGTAAAAATAGTGGATGTAAGATGAAACTTCAGAAAGTAACAAGAACAACAAGAGATGAAACGAAAATTAAATAAAAATAAGAAAATTAAGAACTAGAACAAACAAATTAGGTAACAAATTCATGGCCCCTGCGAGCGACTGGGTCGACCGCGGCTCTCAGTCTCAGCTCGGTTTGTGTTGAGTCCTGACGGCAGACCATGCTTTCCAATGTCGTGTGAAGTGGACATCGAAGGCGCTCCGCAAATCCCGACTACATTAGAGGTCGGGACCTCCAACAAGAGATCTTATACCCCCGTCGACCTAGCTGCAGCATCCGGATTTGCGAATGATGGTAAGGATGTTTGGCTCCGGCGCCGTCTCGCACAGGAAATCGTGGCCTTGCGGGAGCGAAGGAGTGCGCTCGAACGTCGCCTCAGCCTTGAGGCTGAGAAACAACGGAAGTTTGACCGTCTTTTGTTAAGGCCTCACTCACAATCCATCTTTTTTTAGTTCACCTGGCACGCATCAATCCATCTTTTTTTAGTTCAACTGGTTAGGTCCTGCAAGCTGTTTTCCAATAGGACAATGGCCACGACAGATGAGCGAAAAGATGGATTGTAGTGAGTTCTAATTTTGCGTGTAAAGGCACGGCACGACTATCTGTCGCACCTCAGCACTGAGTATGCGCGATTAGTGCTCGATTTCCGGGACATGGTCAGAGGCGCGAGGGCCGTCAACTGGAAACGCAGGAAAGCGGTACGAGAAACCGAGATCTTTTCTCTCCAAGGTCATGCTCTTCAGCTCTTGGTCGAACTGCGGGGAGTCACGGATGCAGATCTCGGCCAGCAGAAGAATCTGAAGCCAAGCGAGTACGCCGCACGTGCAGATAGACTCTTGCTCCGCGCGAGACTCCGCCACGTCGTACCTGAAACAAGAAACGCTTTGCTTCTTGAGGAAGGCTCTGCAAACGCGACAACTATAACTGGAACTGGGGTACTTCCGAGGTTGAGTAATAAGTTTGTTGCATGTCGAGACAGGATCATGATCATCCCTCTGGGGGTGAAATCTATTGCTATGCTGCTCAAGAATTCTATTGTCTACCTGTCATCACTATTCTCAATGATGGGATGCGCTGCGGTGTAGGTTTGTTACCTCTAGGTGTAAACTATCTCACTCCAAGCACTGTTCTGTCCGCTCCAAAGCTTATCAATTCTGACACAACTCCTTGCAGGTCATCTTCGGTTTACGCGTCCGCTTTTCTCTCGACCGACTATCCGATGTCGCACAAGCAGGGGCTGCAAGGTGGTGTCCTGAAAGCAAGTATGCGACGGATACTTGGGAACGAACATTTTTCTTGGCCAAAGAAGACATCCTAGAGGACGTCTATGCGCTTAGCATCCACGCACGGGAGCCGCCAGGAGCAAGTGGCGCGGGGCAGGAGGCTGGAGGATCAGGAACTGCAAATTTATGACGATAAACAGGGACTTCTTCTTCTAGGAGTAACTGTTTATTTTCGATTGAAAACAGTAAAGGAGCAGAAGCAGATACATCCAGAGAAAAAGATTGAATGAATCATTCAAGGAGGTGTACGGGTAGTGGCGAGTGTCGCGACTAAGGGAGTGAGTGGGCGATACTCCTTGGTGAATATTTTCTAGAGGATTTTTTTCCAAATGCAGTAGCTTTTTGTCTCTAGAAAGCTTTTTGGCTAATTTGCGCTCGTCGAACGGTTCTGTGTTTAGAGGACGACCGGATGGAGCAACTACCCAGCGAGCGGGCCACAGGACATGTGCACTGTGATAAATGGCTGATCAGCAGTAATTATAGCGATGACAAGGTGGGCGCGCAGAGCGGAGAAGATGCTGGCGACGGAGATGGCACGCCACCTAGCACCGGTCCTGGTGGTCTGGCTTTTAATGCAAGGGGAGTAAATGACAGTAGGCTCCTTGTGTCTACAGGGGCCAGGCCTGGTGGTACTGGTGTGCAAACGGACGATGGCGTTCTTGTGACTCAACTTGGCCGAGGACAACATCAACAAGTGCCATCTACTGGCAGAGGCTCTCTCAATTTCGAAGGAAAACGAGTGAATCGCCTTTCAACGCGTGGCCCGGTGAGAGTCGCAGTTGCCAATCCGGCATCACAAGCACCTCCCGCAGAACCGGAACGCTCACCAGCAGTTGGCTCAGGCTACAATGCTATTGCTAAACGCAGTTACAAGAACAGAACCGAAATGCTTCGGGATCAACTGAAAGTGAAACAAGATGGCGCGATAGGTGGCAGTCAACAGCAAACGTGGTCACATCAACGAGGTGGAGAGCCAAACCTTACTCCCGGAGCAGAACCAACTCAGCCTTCGAATGTTCCCACGTCAAGAAGCACGCCCAGTTGTAGTGCTGGTAGTAATGCTGCTAGTGCTCCTTCTGGAGGAGGACGAGGAGTATCTACCCGTCTATCGACGTCGAAGAATAGACGATCTTCGAATGAACCGAGTCAGATGAATCCGCGCACCTCTCAGGACCGCAAACAGCTGCCGCCATTAGCCGGTCGCCGCAGTGTTCGCGCCACTGCAGCAAACAATCTGGTTGAGCCTGGCCCAGGAGCAGACAAAGGGGACCTTATTAACAAAGTAGCAGATGCCGCCTCTAGTTCTATTACACCAAAAAATACCTCTAGTACAACAGCTAGTACACCCGCTGCGGATCAACATGGAGGTTCGATGTCCGTCAAGGGTCGTACTAGCAGCACCACGACAGCGACAGAGTCAGGCGGTGCTCGCAGGTTGCTAGCGCATTTAGCTAAAAGTCGAAACTCGGGATCACAACAAGACGGCGACGCCTCTGGAAAAGGGGTGCGCGGAATGGGAAGTTCGCGAGACAGTAGTTACGGACACAGCAAAGACGCGACGCCAAGTTCTCATGTTCGTCAATTAGTTGAGACTCACGATAACGATTTCAGCATCTGACTCTGGTTCTAATAGAACCGCACATCGAGCAAAAGGGCAAGACAACAGCAATCAGCAAGTGGTGGCGGCGGTGGAGGCAGAGGCGACTGCGCCACCCACGAGTCAAGCTTGAGCAGCCTCGCGTCTTCACCAAGCGCCAGAGGGAAGCAAAAGCCACGCAGGAGAAGCAATCCCGACTTGCGCAGAGATCCAGATTTGCGCAGAGGCGCCTCTGTCGGGAGTAACTTAAGGCAAGCGACAGTAAGAGACCGAATATAGGCGTCGGTGCGTACATTTATTATTTTTTTTTGTATTTTGATACAAGGGAAATAGGAATACTGCTCACGCTGATGTGCTGGTGAAGCTATCATAGCTCTAAGTAACGCTGAAGATCTTCAGGCTCAGTCCTCTAGTGCCGTTGCCGTACAACACGCGGATGATGAGGTAGAAACAGAGGATGGAGGAGCTCAAGAGGCCATCTTCAGAAAGAGTGTAGATGCAATCGGACGTGCAGCTCACGACCAGCAGGATCGATGCCTCGATAACGATGTTGAATTAAGGTCAACATTTAGTGTCCATCTTTCTCGGCATCTCGGTACCCTTTTCCCTTGTTGTATTCTCATGAAATACAAGATAAAAAAAAGAGGTCAAGATGAGGGGGCGGAGATACAATCTAGGAGACTCTAATTGAAGATGGGCATTCCGGTGGCTCAGATTTGACTACAGCAGACCAGAAGAAAGTGAAAAAAGATAATGCGGTCGTCTCAACAAATGAAGCAGTAAAGAAGCCTGCGACTTCAGCTGCTTCTTTATACGGAGGTCTGCGCGAATCAGGAGATAAAAAGGGCGACGTTCTTAGCGGTCAAGAGAAGGATGGCGAGGTCGAGAATGTCCGAGACAAAGCCGTTGTCTGCGCAGAAAGACAGCAACGACCAGCGTCCGTTGGACCTCCCCGAGAAAACTCTCAGACCGCTTCAGGCTCGAAAGAGCGAAGTAGTGCTGCCATTCAGAAGTCGGCCCTCGCAAAGACGCTAGAACAGCGAATACGAACATTTGAAGCAAAGGGCAAGGCACACCTCATGAGTGAGGAATCGCGAAAAGCTGACAAGCTACGAAAAGCACAGCTCGAAATGCAGAAAGTATTTTCAGTTAAATTCGAATTCGAATGTTGAGGTTATTTTTTTTCCTGCAGTGTTTCTCTTCTTACATCTAGTTTGCTACATCCTCCTTTCCCGTTTATCACGAGCATCTTGAGTACTTATCTATGGTATCTTCTATAGAACATCTGTTTGAGGCCTTCCGCAGGTTCCTCTTTACAGAATGCTTACGTCCAACATCAGATCCTACAGAAGAAGCAAGAGTACGAGGCAGGACTTCTTGCAGACACAGCAGCTTCCGCTTCACAAGCAGGATCCGGACCTATGCCTGGTGGACTTGAACCTGACTCTCCAGGGAAGAAACCAGCAAGAGGAGGGCCTCCCGCGCAACGACGGCGCGCTGATCTTCTAGAGCAGGAGGATCTTAACGCGTCTCCCGTTGGTTCTTTCAACCGCAATTCTACGGCATCAATCGGGAACAAGGCTGCTCTCGCAGAGACAGATCATATGCAGAGTAGACCGATATTAAGCAGCGGATCTCCTCCTGCATCGCCTGCTCCGCGTGTTGTCTATACGAAGAACATGGACGATTTTGAGCAGGAGTCGAAGGACTTGTTCGGACGTATTGAGGCACTGCGAGCTCGAAGTACGAGCGGACACCAGCTAGCAGGGACCACTGCAATTAGTGGTGCTGGTGGATCAGGCTCTAGTAGCTCTACAAGGGCTTTGCTCACCACTAGTAATTCCTCTGAACAAGAAGTTGTGGAAGTAAACATCGCACTCGCACCAGCTTCGGCGGAGCAAACCAAACTCCTAGCATTGTCGTCTAGTGGTACAGAGATGACGACAGGAGTTCAAGGCGATGCAGATGGTATTTTTACCTCAGCTGGTGTTGAACCAACTACAACCGGTTCTTTGTCTTACAATAGTGCCAGTGGCAGTACTCTGTTCCCAAGAAGTGGTCGTGAGCGTACCAGTGCTGTGGATGATTTTTCGGCTGGTGTTGAGGACGAGGACGTGAACCCCTTGACGAACCCACGCATATCCGCGGCAACGAGAAGAGCAATGGCCATGGCCAGGATTGAGGAGACACTAAAGCACCAAAAGTTAAGGCAAAAGAGGAAGCATCAAAGTAGGAGACAGCATGCGCATGAGCATATCCCTACCAGAGCATGACCCTTGGCTCCTTTTTTCGTTTTCCAAACTAGAGGAAAAAACGCCTCCAAGGATATGCCTCTCAAACTCGTGTGCTAAAAACCCGATAGCTCTAAAAAAGACCAAATCATCATCGCAAAACTCTTCGCTGGCCGCGTTAGAGCAGATGATTGCGGATAAGCAGGAAACCAAGATTCAAAAAACCTCTTTGTACTCGGGATCTGATGACAGCGACGACGGGGGAGGCGTGGAAAAGGCGGACGAAGATGCTTTTATGATGCGCGCAAGGCAGCGGATGCGGACAGCAAACAGCACGAGTAGAGGCAAGTGAGGAAACGTGACAGATGATTCAGATGCCGTCGCTGGTGTGGAAGACGAAGATGTTGTCTCCTAAAGCGTTTGGAAACGGAAAGTAGTGTCTATACTAATTCCTGTGTACACTAAAGTTCACGAAGATCTAGTCTGACGATAAAACTACAGTTAATTAAATCGGTCATTACTTACCAGGGACAGGGTGTATTTCATGTTTATGTTACTCTTACTTATTCAGTTATCTTCCGTTGAAATAAGTATTTTTCATCCGCTCCGGTTCCAATTTCCATCAGCAACAAAAATTGACGATGACGCCGACGTTTTATCATGAATCCTTTGTTCATGTTCATCAGCACGAAATGGTATCTTCAATTCATCTGAATCAAAAGACGTCCGGTACCAGTAGGAGTCAGAAAGTGAAGGAGTTCCAGTCCAGCAGCACTAGTATAGATGGCATGCGTCTAGGGGGTTCTTGTCCCAAACACTTCACATGATTGTCTTCGTAAGAAACGTGATTGTCTTTGTTGTATTAATTTGCTGAATCTCCTGGTGAAGTAGATGAAGGAGGATCCAGGATTTATTGAGTGCTAGTGGTAGATGATGATGAGGACGAGCAGTGGCCGCTGTGAGCATTCGAAGTAGAAGTAGAAGTAGAAGAACCTATTCGCATTCCTCAAAATGGACATTCCGTCGGACGCCTCAGCCAGCGTTCGCGAGGACCGGGATGCTCAGTGCCTTAGCGGCTTGTGGCGCCAAGCCATCGCACATCAGAATGGCAATGTGCATGCATTTAATCGCAACGTCGTTAAGCCGAATCTTAGTACGCTAGAGGAGATTTTCGAACGCAAATATGGCATGGATTTCCTTCTGGAAGGTACTGGCAGGATGGAAAGCGGAGAAGACACTGCAGCAGCCGCACTCGTACGTGGGCAAATCCGAGAGTATTTCGTGGAAAGATTAAGGCAAGACGGAGCGTTGGAGAGGTTTCACGACCAAGAGAATCATGGCGGAAGAGGAGGAGGAAGCAGTTCTTCAGGAGGCGATGCGCAGATCCTCCTTTCAGAGCTGCATCGTGCGTTGACCTTGTTGTTTTCATACTGCCAAGATAGTAGAGGTGGGACTTACGCTGATGCCGAAACAGGAGTTGGAGATGTGATTCTTTTACTTCGAAAAAACTGGTTCTTGGGACAGAAACTTGCAGAACCAGGTTCTTGTGCTATACCGCAAGCAGATGCAGGTGGACACGAGGCAGAAACAGAGACATCACACTCACGACGAGTAGTAGTTGTAACTCATGCAGCCTGTGACACCATTATTGACAGCCTTCTAGAGAACAAAAGAACAGACGGTGGCTGCAGTCCTGGTTTTGCTGGAAGGTTTTTTCGCGACATGCTGGAGCTATTGTCCCATCTTCACGGTCTAAAAATTTGTGGTCCTCCTCCTGGACCATGAGTTTTGGAGGGGTCTAATGCGTCCTGCTCACCACAGAAGTGACCGATATTCTAGCTGGCTGAGCGGGTCTCTCGATCTGGATGTCATTCCTTAACTGTTCTTTCTGACATACTTATGCAGATGTCATCTACTAGATGAAGAGTTGTCAGGCTTTCATGTCCTCTGATGCTGATCCATCCTTCTTTCTGTCATACTTATGTGGAGTTGTCAGGCTTTCATGTCCCAGATAGGATCTGGCCTTTGCTAAGAAGAAGAGCAAGTAGATCTTCCGCTAAATAAAGTCGAGAGTATTCGTTCTACAGAAACATACAACTCGAGCGACAAGAAGAACATAGAAATGGACAAGAAGAACACATAGTACTCTGATCTTCTCCAGTCATAAGGATGTCGACTGCAGCTTCCTCTCGTGCGGCGTTTGCTCGCGAGCACTTTGCCGTCCACGGTCATAGGGCTACGGCGAAGAGAGCGTTGCCTAACTTAAGGCGGGTAGGTTCATCTCTTCGATGTTTTTAGTGGCGTTAATAATATCTTTGCCTCTCTACTGCAACTACTTATTCTTATTTTAGGAATAAGGGAGAACAACTATGCATGTCTATGCATGTTGGAAAATATAACAGGAGAACATGAACAACGTACTTAACACCTCCAACGATGCATCTCTAACCAGCTTGAAGCCGGCAGAAGCTGAACGTTTTAAGACCTTCTGGGCACGCGCGACCGTATGCGCGCGTTTGCTGCAGTCTCGACTGGCGTTGCCATTGACGTATCCGATGAATTCCGTGTCTGTCGAGCATCTAAAACAGTACGACCGCCTTTTTGATGATCCAGACAGAAGCTGTCCAGAAGACCAAGGTTTCGACGCTGTTGCCTCCGGAGCAGGACAGTCGAACACGGGAGGCAAAAGATTAAGTAGAGTTTTTTTGAAGATTAAGTAGAATTTCGATTTTTGAAGAGCACCAGTCATTATAAAAAATGACTTTGCATTCCGCTTTGGTTTTGGATCTTGAGAAATGAGCCACAGGAATTTGAAATCTTTCGAGCTCATCTAAAAAGAGATGGCCAAGCAATCACAGGATTGCAAGAAGATTCGCTTCGGCGTGCCTACAGCGCAGCAAAGCAGGCAGAAGTTCTAGCCCGTATGCGCCCGGTTTTGATCGGCATGGCCCATGTCGCAACTATCGTCAAATCTCTACACGCAATAGGTCACTATCGCGGAAACATCGATCGCAAGGTAGAGCCCACACCAGATATCACGCGAATGGACTTCTTGCGCCCACAGAACTTGAGACGCCGTCGTCGTAATACGCGCATCGGTATCGGCGATGGTTGGGAGGCATACGGCAGCGGCCGTCCCGTGGACGATGTGCAGAGGCGCTTCGTTTTCGACTTGAAGTTATGGATCTAATGGACCACGTTCTCGCCGTTCATTTAGATGTTTCACTTTTGAGATTGAGTGTCGTCACGACCAGTTGGTTCTAATCATAGAAGATGAGATTCGAAAACGGAAGATCATGGAGCAGCATCAACTTGCATCTCGGAAAGAACTCGAAAATGACCCTGAAGATGAAGATGGTGGGAAGTAGGAGTAGCCGCGATTTCCGAGGCAGCATACGAAGCTTCCTTCCAAAGTTGCCTCCCGATAAGATACTTCCTTCTAAAGTTGCAGCTTCCCAAGTACGATCCATAAGCATAATCCAGGCTTCCCTTAAACGAAACTTTGACCTGTAGATGATGCGATACGCAAATGTTTCAACGCAAGAAGCAACATGTTTTCATGCGCATAACAGCGAATCAAGCGTTCCTCTGTTATTAGCAGCTTGGCTGCTCATATTGAAACCACGACGAGTCTGTAACTGCATGTGCATCGATCATCTAGAAGACGTCTCACTGTCGTCCACTCTGTGGAATATCGGTCCCATGAACATCCAGATGATCCATTTCAAAATAGGTTGTGGTGCTGGTGACTACAAGTACAATGTGAATGTGATCATGAGAGCAATTATTCGAAAGTACTCTAGTACCTACTACTGCAGATCATGAAAACCATGATATTAAGTTTCGGTCTGAACAACCAGGCACCGCAACGAGTTGTATTGAATTCTCTACTGTGGTCGTAGATCGGTCGCTTCCGCCAAGGTTGTTACGCTACTCGGTTTCAAGTGTACTACAAGTCGTGACTCCATCTGCATCTCTACCCGTTCTCCAAAATCAATTCCTCTACTATCGTTAAACGCGATGTACTTACATTAAGTCATTATTTCACGATTTGCGAATGTAATTGCCACTTTAGGTGACAAATCGCTCATCAAACGACCAAACTCAAACATTGACTCAGATCAACAAAGTCAGTTCAAGTGAAGCATACAAAAAAAGATGGAACACCCTTAATGTTTTCCTTGAATCTCATCGAAGATTAGAATTCGTGGTCTTGCAGTTTTCGCGCTGCGACGTTGCCCAAAATGGAATCGGGCTCCGCGTCCAGTAGTGATAGCGGAGGTCGCGCCGGATCTCTCTCCGTAGCGGAGGGCCGACGCAAGAGTATAGCGTCTCGTGCCTCTCCTGCACCGCCCGGACGCGGAAAAGGGTCTGCTCCTTCTATTAAGGCTCGTTTCCAGAAGATTGTAATACAATGTTATGTATCCTCCACCAACATGATCGCTTTCGCTGTCTCAGATCCACGTGTATTAATACATAGTGACTAGAAAGGAGTCACCGTGAATGATCATGTTCAGAAGAGTTTCAGCCTCTAATTGCGATTACAGGGTGGTTTCCAGCTACCCAACTCTAAACCTCTAATTCTAACATTGTCCCTGATTCTGAAAACCTCTAATTCTAGTATGTCACCAGCGAAGGCAAAGGTTGGAGGTGGAACTCCAGGTGCAGCAGCTTCGTCACCCGCGACGGCGAAATCGAGTTCCAGAGTGATGCTGCGGCGCCCTAGTGCGACTATTAGTTAAGGCTCGCGATGGTAATCCATGTTTACAGGGCACTTACCTCAATACAGTTTACCTCATGATGTTGGACTTGGATCCTGACAATTCTATGCCATGAAAAGACTAAAATAATAGATAATTTGAGAAGATCTTCTAAAGTCTGGGGACGTTGAAGAAAAACTCGACCAGTCCGGACGATGGGTCTTCGTCGTCCAATACGCCAGCGAAAGGGCAAGGGGTTAGGGGGAGCCGCTCGAATAGTCCCGTAGATATAGCGGGACCAAATGAAGCTCCACCACCAAGAAACAAGCTGGCGGCGTACTGAAAATTCATAATTTCACCATTTGCGTTTCTCATGTTGCCTTGTTGTTCGTCTTCGTTAATATGATCAAAAATGCGCATACTACTCTTCTTGGGGTTTTTGACTTCAGCTGTACGACTTGTAGCTTAGCTGTAGGGTTAGGGTTTTCCTGTCGATTAAAGATAAAGTCTAAGATAGTCGATTAAACTCGAACTTGAACTATCCACTCTCGTCACCTCAGGGCTTTACGTGCACGAGAAGTCGAGGATACGCAGCTTATACCCGAGTTGTATGCGTCTCTATTTGGCAACAAATGGAGCTTGATATCCATTGTGCTGGACAAAGCCTGCCGTTATGCGGATATGCTAGGGGTCAAATTACCGACGACGCCCCACCAGTGGGACACATTCTTCAAGGAGCAAGCTGGTATCTTCAATTCTTTTCTCAGTGAAAATGCCCAGTCTACTAGGTCTCAGATAATAGTACAGGACCATCTAGGAGGATGTCAATTATGCTTGCAGAAGCAGAATATCGTAGGACTAAAAATGAAGATCTATTTTAGTCCTATCATGGTCATCGACGTCATTGTGCCCAGAAGCACGACCGATCAACATAACAAATCCGAATGATCATCCTCATCTTCATCTTCAGAAAAACTCGTATCTTTGGAGGAGCTCGAGGTAACATTGCGGGAAAATATCCTCGAGGAGCAGACTCAAAAAGGGGAAATCGAGCTGCGCATGGCCGAGTTGATGGAGGAAAACACGCGCTACGAAACCGAGAGGAACGAAATTTTCGCGAAGCTTGCTCAGGCTGAATCTGATCTGAAAGAGTTGCAAGGAAGTATAGTCCCAAAATTGCAGGATCAGAAACTTCGCATGCACGAGGGCTTACAATACGTAGAAGAAACCCTCACCAAGTTCGCAATCGAAACATGGGGACCCAAAAAGTGGGCGGCGAGAGGAACATACTCAGGAGGTACTACTCGAAGATCTGTAATTCTATTTGTTGTACTTACAATTTAGAATATCCGTTGTATTTTATTTTGGTATTTTTGTTTATGTTTTTTTGTCACCAACGAACTTGATGTTCATCTTGATCAGTCTTGTAGTATGATGATTCATTTTGTTGGCAAAAGACTCTGTCTTCAGTCTTCACTCTCTTCTTTCAATAGGTACGAATCATTTGAATATCACGCTGGCGCAAACGGCCGCTGAGGAAGATGCTGCGTCGGCAGAAAAGGCTAACGCCATACGTGAGGAGACGCAGAAGATGCTGGCCGATTTGAGGTATCTACAACGTCGAGATGAGAAACATCAAGGACCACAGGCACAACCTCCGAAGGTGGGTCTAACGCAGCCACAGATGATCTTCTATAATGATAGTGAGGAACCTTCAAGTGGAAGTGGTGAAGACCGTCATCGTGGACATCGACAGGCGCAAGCTCACCAAGAGCATGTGATCAATCACCGGCTTTCATCACGCCATGCAGATGCGCATGCAGGTGCGGTTTTTGAGCACCACGTTCGCGCGAGCTCATCGGATCCAGACAACTCCTCGGATCATGGGAATACTAGAGCAGCGCCGGCTGTGTATTATCAACATGTTGGGGCGACAAGTTCAGGTGCATCACATCAGACGACGAGAACATCTTCACCAGCACCGGCTCAGCACAAATATCAATCGATAACGATGAGGGAATTTCTGTCGACCCAGCAAGACCACGTTGAGCAACACAGTGTCAACTACGGAAGTATTGATCCGATCGAAGCAGGTGGTAGTCATGTCGCGTATCGAGACGAGGAACGCGCGGAACCAGCTTTACCAGTGCCTCACTCATGGCGAGCGGCAGAGCAAGCTTCCCCCATTAGACAGGGGGCATCGACATCGATGACAGGGGTCCAAAAGCAAAAGGGCTCTCCTCCCAGAGACATCGGAAACCAGATGCAAATGCGGAGCAAAACCCTATTCTCTTCAGATGCATCCAATGAGCGCGCACGACTGATGTTGGAGGAACCCGCCCTAGTAGGCTATGCTACGAGCAGTACATTAGAAGACGAACAAAGTCGACTGACGGCCAACGTTGTATCTTTCGGAGCAGCCAGTCCCAGTCCCAGTGGACGCAGAGCGGACTCACCAAAACGAACAAGCACACGAGTGCTTTCACCACACATGCAGATGCTGACAGGTTACGAGCTCTGTGGTGACGAGCCCACTCATGGCGACAGCCCGATCCGTGATCATCAATCGATACCACGGACGGTTCGCGCCACAAAGGAAGCGATGGCGTACATTCAGGCAAGGATCGCAGAAGACATGCAGGAGAAAGTATTAGATTTTTCATGTCATTAGCAGGGACAACGACTGGACAACTCTCTCTCTCTCCATGTCATTAGCAGAAGAAGTAGATATCTGTTTTTACAGCCACAATCCTTTTCGAGAACTCAACAACCACAATCCTTCCAGAGCATCGCCCTCGACCGCATTGCGCACATCAAGGAGCTTGAGAGTGCGTTGTCGCTGGTGCAGCGAAGCATGCACTCCGCACGTGGCGTGCAGAATGAGATCACGGAGGAGGTGATCGAGACGCGAAAAGCAAACGAGAAACTGATTGCTCGCAATAAAGTCTGCGAGAGGGAAGTGCGAGATATACAACGGTACCGCACGCAACTTCTACTATTATGACTCAAAACCCTAGTTTTCATTTCGACTTCCATTCCCTGCTGAAGCATCTTGGCCCTCCCTTAGTCTAGTAAGGAGGATGAGAATGAGAAAGAGGTGGGTACATTATATCAGAGTAGTTTATAGCACGCATGGTGCATGGAGTAGCATGGAGGGCATGGAGCGCAGAGCTTTAAGGGGCGCAAGAAGCTCCCCCTTTAGCTCCATGCTACTCCATGTGATCCATGCACTCCATGCCGTGCGAGCTGTGAAACCTTATAAATTGCTCTGTTATACTTATATCTTTCAAGATGGAATAGCAATAGGGCGAGCTCTAACACTAGCCGAAGAGCACGTAGCAAGAGTGCGGAGGGACAAGGAATCACAAGAGAAACAAGTTGAGCAAGTCGTAGCGGATTCAGCGAAGATATTTCAGTCACTAGCGGATGCCAAGAAAGTGCTGTCAACTTTTGTAAGGAAATTCACTCGTAGTACTTTGCTACTGGTATTTTGATGCCCCGCCCTTAGTAGAGAAAAAGAATTAAAGAGCGACTTTAAAAAAGAGATGCTCCAAGTTCTTCAAGAAAATACTTCTCAGTCACTATCCATATCCAAAACCTACTCACTATCCAAGAATAACCCTCACAGGCAAAAGATCGCGACGAAGTCGTTAGGATTCGTGAGGAGTTGAGGACTGCTCAAGAGAAGCTGGAAGCTGAAAAAGATCACAGAAATCTCTATTCCCGATTGGACGAAGCAACGGACAAGCCGGTCTATCGGCAGCTGCAAAAGCAAGTCGCAGCTCTCAGAAAGTCCCTCAAGGCTGAGAAAGCGAAAGTGAACGAAGAAATGCCGAAATTGCAAGACAAATGCAGGCTGCTGGAGCACACCAAGACCGAATTTGAAAGACGATGGAAAAAATTGGATAAACAGGTACTCGGACTTTGCTATGAAAGAAAAAAGTGCACTCACACTCAAAAAGATTGGCTATTTTCCTACTTAAATCCTACCCAAATTCTTGAGTGTGAGTGCACTTTTTCGTTTCATATTTGCGTTACTTCTTTCACTCGCATATTACGGCCACTGATCAAGCCGCTGACCACGACTCCAGGTTGTTGGTAAAAGGAATCTTGATTTTCTTCATATTGCGTCTTGCTGAACGTGAATACATATACACAGCTTGTTCTCTCACTCTCTCAGTCTTTCCACACCACCTCCACCAGGTAGCTCAACTAAAGAAGGAGCACGCAGCAGAGCTTCAGCAGTGTCAAGCAGAGTATAGGGACCAAGCAGATAGTGACGTGGCCAGACGTGCAGCCGAAATAGAGGAGAAGTTTCAGCGAAATCTAAAGACTGAGGTTGGCCGCGTGAAGATCAATTTGCGGACGGAAATGAAGAACGTTATCGCAAAACATCATTACGAAGTATCTCACTAGTCACTATCTTTCGACTTCATCCCTTCATAGGATAAATATGACAATAAACAGTACTCGTAGAAGAGTATCATTGTCTATAATCCATTCGCCTGGTTCTGAAGAGATAAGAGGTTGCACTTCATCTTCGAAAAATACAGGTTTTGATGCAGTTCTACATGATCGAAAAGGAGAAGCTGTGGGCCCTGTATCGCGAGTGCACTGGCGCGTATCAAGGCTCTGCCTCAGACGAAAAAGCAAAGACAAGGCATTTCACTGATCGTCGAAATCGCCTTTACATTCTCCGTGGCAGATGTGCGTTCTTACGTGAGCATTTGATCAGTGCGCTTGAAACCGAGGAAATGGAAAAGCCGCGTCCAGAAGCAGTAGACGGCAAGAGTCAAGCTGCGATTTTAACAGATGCTGACCACAAGATGAAAGCTGAACAGGAGAAAAGAGCCAGGGCTGAAGATATAGTGAAGAATGATTTCCGCGTCGAAGATCTGAAGAAATTGTTGGAGCTTACGCGGAATGAACTAGAGCGCTGTGAGGCAGATAGAAAGGAGGAAAAGGAGGCTCTCAAGCACGCAGAAGCGAAAATCAAGGCAGTAGCGACAAGCGGTGAGGAACTCCGCCGGAAAATGGATTCGCGAGTACGTGTGCTGGAAGATACACTTATGAAGGTCCGCTAAAGAACGATTAAATACATTGTTCGTGGTCTTCGTTTTCGTAGTTGTAGTTGTGCTGCTTAAATAAGTTGAAGTTGTTCATGGACTACATCACCGAAAATGACCTCACTCTGAAGAACAAATTATCGGCATGGTTTTTTAGTACAACAAGTGAATGATGCCTAAAAGATGTTTGTTGATTTCGCTTTTTTTGTTCTGCTCACTTGAAAATCGATATTGATGCTCCCTTTCGCTTTTCTGCCATCAGCTTTTTGGAGGTATGATTTTTTTTCCTTTGTATAATATCTCTAATTTTTTCGAGACTCTGCGGCAGGATGGCACCTCTTTTCACGGCTTCATGGAGGACCAGGTGAAGATCCTGCATTCGGAGCTTGCCACGCAGCGTGCCCAATGCAAAAGCCTGACTACGGAAGTGCTGCAGCTGCGCAAGGAGTTAGCAGCCGCGGAACATGAGGCGGCGTTGACTGCAGACCAGGAACGGATGTCTCAGTTGCAGGAGAAGCGGACTTCGCAGGTAGTGGAGCGAACGCGTCTGCAGAAGGAGCGCGACGCGCGAGCTGCGGAATTAGAAGAACTCGAGTCAAAGCGGGTAAAACTCGAAGAAGAGGTCGCGGCACAGGAGACCCAGCGTCAGAGACTGTCGCAACAACTAGAAACCATTCATCACGAGGCCATGGCGCGACGAGCGAGCGAAGTTTTTCATTTTCATACCTCAACTTCAACTACATCCGGTGGTATAGTTTTTAATAGTGAAGAGACTTCAACAACGGGAAGGGGAGGAACAGGAACAGCAGACGCGAGCAGCAGCAAAATGCAAGGTGGCACTACCGCAACAAGTGCTTCCTCAACGACGCAGAAGCAATTCGCGCCAGGAGTCTCTCTCCAAGCACGCTTAGATCAAGCGAAAAGCATGCTGCTACAAGCGGAGCAACGCTTGCAGCGAGATTCACAGATGCTGCTCGAGCGTCTCACGAGCAAGCCATTGAGTCAGGACGGAGAGCATCCGATGGATGAGGAAGAGGTAATGATGGCCCCGCATCAGAGATTGGATAAGGCCATGCGAAAAACTATGAACGACTTCGACACGCGTCTCGACAATTTGAACAACTTCTTCAAGGACAACATGGGACGAGATGGAGAAGCACCAGACCCAGAGCAGGCAGACGAAGAATTATCGGCAAAGTCAATCAAGTCTAGCAAGAACAAGGACGAAGAGGGCGGTCCCCTGGGAGCTATCGGAAGCAGCGATGATCCAACTCCAGACGGCTCCAGACGAGCCAACCCAACAGCTGTTTCGTTCGCGTCTTTGGGGCAAGAGGACATCGACATTAGTGATTCGAGTGCCGACTACCCTTGTAACGCGGAGTCAAGAATGTTGGCCTCAGTGGTCGAGCCTATTTACGTATCAGCGCGAGAGGACTCGACGAGAGTGCCCACGGTCCCCACGACTCGCAAAGTCGACGACTCTAGTGCTTCGGACGCCGACGACCTGGAGAGGGAGACTTCCGCTCCGATGAAGTTAAGCCTCGCCTCGAACGCGTCTGCGGCGTCGAGTGCGTCGGCTGCGATGAAGTTAAGCCTCGCCTCGAACGCGTCTGCGGCATCGAATGCGTCGGCTGCGGCTGCGCGAAGGTATGGCTACGACACCAGTAACTGGAAACCACCTGAGATAGCGTTTCAACAGCACAGGCTGACCACCTCCATGGGATCTAGTGCATTTCAAACAGCGGCAAGAGGCACAATTATGGTTTTATCCTCTAATCCATCTTAATCTTTTTGAAAGCAGACATTCTGAAGGGTCAGTCTGTTTTTCACGAAGAAAACGCTTCTACGCTTCTCGGATGGATCATCTCGAGATGGATTAGGGTGCGCTCTAAATCTAATATCACAAGAAGTGTCTTCGCGATGATGCCTTTCAAACAGCCAGGGGGTCAGGTCGGCGCGTTCGAAAGTAGTGTCCAGGGCCACGACATGCATTACTACAGTCCTGTGACGAGAGCGTCGTCCTCACCAGCAGCAGGACCACCAAGCCCGACGGCAGCCGCAGCAGCAAAATTAGCAGCAATGAAGATTTCTAGCGCAAGTAGGCCTAGTACTCGGAAAGTACCTGAGCCCGAGGCGGAGGCAGCGGCCGCCAGTGCACCGTTGTCGGTCGAAGCCTCTACGCCACAATCACTGCTTGGGCCCCACGAGTCGAAGAACTTGTTGGAGATCGAATCCAACAACTTGGAGATTAAGAACAACGACACCTCATCTAAAAAACAATCCGTTCTTCTAGTTGCCTCCACCACATCTGTTAGTGTTACTCCACCGAAGCGCGCAGTGTCGAGAAAGGTGAGTAAGCGCATTACGAGACTCACGAGGCGAGTCAGCGCATTTACAAGGCGGGACCCGTCAAGCACGTTGGATGAACAGCTTACCAACCTGTTTGACAAACTCTCGAATCTCCGCGACAAAATAACAAGTACCGCCCACGAGGAGGACGTGGAGGACGGCGATGAGCAAATGTCTGCTATCTTCGCCGATCTTGG
This sequence comes from Amoebophrya sp. A25, assembly GCA_905178165.1. Taxonomy (NCBI): domain Eukaryota; class Dinophyceae; order Syndiniales; family Amoebophryaceae; genus Amoebophrya; species Amoebophrya sp. A25. The sequence continues at coordinate 551,840 of CAJINU010000023.1, read as the reverse complement.
AGCAGGTGGATTATACGATGACAATGTGAGTGAAGGTTAAGGCTTCCGGGAATCCATCTTCAGAAGCACAAGCATCCTGGGGCACTTGCTTGTAAGGGAAAACAGACTGGTGCGTGTCAAGAGATGATACAACTCTTCTAGAGAAGATAGAAGATTCCGGGAAAATCTAAGAAGAAGATGACTCAGGAGATGAAGATGACGGTGCAGACTCCCTAGAACAACTCGAGCAAATGCTCGAGCACCTTGGTCAGAGACTCGTAGTCCTCCCTTCGCGGTCCACGATCCCGCCGCCTAGTGTTAAGGCTAGAAATGTGGCTCCATGATACTCTGAGATCATCTTTATTCCTGATCCTGAAACAACATGATGTAAGTGGTGGCTGCAGCAGGAAGTGAATATTAGTTTGAGAAAGGAATACGAATAGGAGGAAAGACGTGGGCGACGTACTAGGGATTATAGTAGGGACAGCTCAAAGTCAAAGTTAAGATCAACTATGCAAGAGGATGAGTCTATGTCTAATCTTACTGGAGCCTTTGAACCGAGTAGGACAGTAGCTGATGTCACTCCGTCTGACCTATCTTCTGGGAGTGCAACTGACGCCATTCCAGCAGGAGGCTCAGCTGTTAGCGAGACCACGCAGGCCAATACCGATGCAATAAATGGTGGATACGCGGGTGGACATCCGCCCAGTGCAGAGGAACCTAGAATAACCTCAGAACAAGCAGCGGCGCCGGGTAAAGTAACTGGTGCTGAAACTTCAGTCGCTAGTACAGTCACGTTCAGTCAGGACCCTGATGAGGTAGTCGCGTTGACCCCACATGAGGAGCACGATCATGATGCGGATACGCACGATATTGAGCATGAGGTCGTTAAGAACACTGACACCGTCACAGAGCGTAAGCGGCCGATGACAGAGAACCCGGTGTTGATGGACGACGAGAAGATGCAACGATTTGTGGCGACACTGTCGGGATCGGAGCTAACCGTAGACCAGAAACTGACGGTGGTTGCCCGATTGCTGGACGCAGCACGTGACGCAGGCGCCACGGAACATGAGGTGGCTGAGCGAGAAGCCCTTCTGCTCGAGCATCTTGACCTCTCGGACGAGGCTGCAAATGCTCTGGCTGAAGCGGCCCTGGCAGGCACAGAAAGCGAATCTGATGATGATCATCATGAAGAGGAAGTAGAGCACCATGACCAAGAGGAGCATGAGCATCCTGACGAGGAAGAGCAACATCATGAGGAGGAACATCATGAAGACATGCAGCATCCTGAAGAGGAGCAGACCCCTTCAGCGACAGAAGGCGTTCCTGCAGCAACTAAGGCAGCTGCTCATACGGATGGCATTGCTGCCAAACCAAGCAGTAGTGTGAAGAAGGGGAAATCAATGGATACGTCCGATAAAGAACATGGGAAAAAAGTTGTCAAGAAGGCAAAAACTGGTACGACTACAGCCTCTTCATCCTCTGCTCCAAAAAAGAGTGTCGTATCGAAAAGTGCCAAAGCCCTTCACAGTAAGGATGGGAACAAGACGGGAAGTTCGTCTTCGCCGAAAGTAGGAACGCCAGGGAAAGTGATCTATGCAGGGTCAAGTGCACATCCTAAAGTAGGAACGACCCCGCAGAAAGCAAAGGCCAGGAGCACAACTACAACGACGATTGTCGCGAAAAAGGCAGCTGCGTCTAGCTCTAGTAGTTCTGCTGGTGTGGCGTCCAAGGTCGTTATGGTCACATATCATAAGAGCTTCTTATCATCACTAAAGCCTCAGTGGTTAGTACTTTATATCATCAAGGTGGATACTGCGCCGGTTAGTGTGAGCCAAGCAAGAGATGTAGCTCTCATTTCACAGAGTACACAGAAAGTAAGGCCACACAGAGCGAAGCGGAGACCAGGGCCAGAGTATCAGTAGCAGCTCTTACTTTGTGACCATAACGACCTTGGGCTAGTTCTGCTGGTGTGGCGTCCAAGGTCGTCATGGTCACATTCCAAGTACTCGATGGCTTTGATGAGGTTGCTCTACTTGTTTGAAACGCTTTACAACTCTTTTCGCCCACACCATTCATTTCAGTGGCTCAATTTCAGTTTATCTACCTTGAAGTAAGTGATGTTTTACTTTTAGGTAGTGAGAAACTCCAGCCTGAAAGAGGACTACTCCAGCACTGCACCCACTCATTTGATCTTCTCTAAACCACACGACCATGCTGCTCCGAAAACTAAGGCTAAAGCAAAGTTGAATTTGCACAAATCTGCGTCGAGGCCAACCGCGAATCCGCAGATGTTTTTTCCGGAAACTACAGCGGACAACTCAGAAATCGAGGATGCTTTCGAAGACATATTGAGAGCCAAAATCCGCAGTTCCCGACAGGCACTGCAGAACGCATCGCTGTTTCAAATGACAGGGAGTAGGAATGATCAGGAGGATTCCTTTGAAGATTTGACTGGCGAAGAAGACGAGGACGAAGAATTTACGGACGAGGACATGAAATGTGATGAACGGTACATCGTTAACGTTGGTCAAGAAGCCCCCGAAGCGGAGGAAGAAGATGAACGGTACGCCCTTAACGTTGGTCAAGAAGCCTCCGAAGCGGAGGAACAGGATGAAGAAGACAATACCGATATTGAGGCACACGAGCTGCAGGCGAAAGCGCCTTTCCTGTGGTACCCTGAAACGCGGTCGGCAGCTGTATCTAAAAGTATCGGCGACACGGATCCTCTTTTAGCGTCGACAACGATTCTCTGATTCTGAACCTGAAGACTAATTCTGAAGATGAGGTCAGAGTATCTATAATTGTATATATAAATAAGATTTACATTGTGGTTGTCGTTCGTTATCCTGCGAGTACGAGCAATGATAATTATTCTTATGCATAGAAACTGAAACATAGACATACTCTCTCATACCAATACCATAAAAAAGCATAGTGTATACCAATCTCAACAATCATAACCCTAAGAAATGTTCTCAAAAAAGCATAAAGATAGACATACTTCAAAGAAAAGAGCTATAATTCGAAATTCAATATGGTAACTAGGGAATTAGATAGCAGGCATGCATACTAGCGAAAAAAGACCATCAGAACCGACTAGCAGCATGATAAAAAGAGAATAAAACATTCGCGTACAACAACTAGGATTAGTCGTCCGTGTCCGATTTGTATTTTCGAGCAGTAGTACCACAAGATGAATACCTATGTTGCCGTGAGCAAAACCTCCAGGCAGTTCAAGGTATATGAGAAAAATGTGTGATCAGTTTGTTGAAATTAAGCTATAATTCCGACTGTTTAAACTTGATAGTGATACATTAGCTGCAAGAACAAATTGATGTTAGCAAAAAGAACATAGACATTGACATAAATAACATTCAGAATCAGGTCGATGTATCTCAAAAAATGATAAAATTGTAAAGATTTGCATACCATTTACATTTACAGGACGATGAAAATTTACCACAGTATCAAAATCGAAAAAGTAGGTACAACACAGATACAGAATAAGTGGTCAGGCCAGCTCCTAAACTACTTTCTTACCAAGTGATCAGAAAACGTAAGCTTCATCATATTCATCGAGGAGTGACCTTATCATGGCTCCGCACGTAGTATTTAAGAAGGAGCATTTACTTAGCTTTATTATTATATTTATCAGAATGTACTGTAGAGAGTGGTCGCCGTTGCGGTACAATAATGTGTACCCGAAAATTTTGGATAAATAACGCTCTCATGATTTGCGATGAAAAATGCGCAGCAATCTATGCGAAATCATTTTGTTGAAGGCAAAAATGTACGTCACTAAGAACTATTCTATTGGTATTGTAGCAGGAGCTAGCTTTCATTTTGCTGAGATAGATCCATTTCCATTTGTCTCGGTCCCAAACCCAGGAAGCGTGGGTCAGCGGAGCATTAGTGGGCTCAAAAGTGTTTTGTGAGAGGGAAAGAGAGGAAGCATGAGGAGCGGAATGTTGCTGGTGCAGCGAACGCAACAGAAACATCAAAATCTCTGAAGGCTTTACTATTACCTACGCCTACGCCTGCTGTCTCTTACACCTAGACGAGGAGACGGTTTAATGAAGCCCACATCGATCAATAAAAAATGGGTGTCTTCGTCTTTTCTGTTTCGCGCAACGCCTTGCTCAACTGCGGCGCATCGCTCCTGCTTGCGAAAGCCCTCACCAGCGTGGAGGTATGTCATCTCTACTCGGTATGTCATCTCTACAAAAGTACACATCATGTAGAACAAGTAAAAGCACTCTTCCAAAATCCAAGATCGAGAGTAAGAGGTGCAAGATCCTTGTTTCTATATAATGAACGCTTAAGCGAATACAACGATTTTATTTTAGTCCATCACGACCATCTGAGATGGTCCATGTTCATCGATTCCATACCCATACTAAGACGATTACAACAAGATAAAACAGGAAACCGGTTTCCATTGGCAGATCACGCTGGGCTTGGTCCATTTTGCAGCGTCATGGGTCCTCTTCTCCATTCCTTATGGAAGTGGTGGGGAAAACACTGGTGGGAGTTCATCTAGAAGTCCGTCGCGCAGAACCACGACTCGCCAAGCACCAGGAACACAAACTTCTTGGTTCTCATGGTGCTGCTCTTGTTGTTGGAGTATTCTATGCTGCTGTTCTTGTGGGCGACGGTTCTCTTCACCTTCGAACTCTAAATCGGCGTCAGGCGGCGGAGGGTCGTTCATCGAGCGACTTTTGCCGCAACATGCGCCGAAGCATTTGCCCTTGCAAGAAATCTTCCTCTTCAGCCTCGTACAAGCGGTTTCGGTGCCAGTCCGGCTCAGTTCTTTAGCCTTGAATCACTTTCTAGTGGATCAGCTCTGCGGGCTCCTGGTGACGCCGCTGACGATCTTTCTGCAGGCAGTTTTTTATCACAGTATGAAAAGAAGCCAAGGACTACTATCCTCGTTATAATACTACGTCGGATAGAAGATCTGATCATTCTGACTCTGTCTCTGAGTTGATCAAAACTATACTACAGGAGCTCTAGTAGGGGTTCGTGTTGAGGGTAAGAGTAAGTAAGGGCTTATTTGGTTAAGCTCCTATTTAGTTTCTGATTCGCCAACAAAAAATCGTACAACTACATTTTTTTAGAGTACTAGTGCTTCGTAATATCCTTCGCATGTTTCGCTCATTTGGAGGGACGTGTACCTCGAGTGCCGAAGCGCGGATGTGATCCAAAATGCGAACGATGAGGAGCTGGATTCTGTTCTAGTAGAGGATGAGGACAGTGACATAGACATTGTCATAATTGAAAAAAGCGCAGATCATGGAGCAGATGAATATGAAAGAAATGAAGACGGAGAGGAAGTAGATGTAGAGGAATGCACGAGGTCGAAGAACAGGCATCTTCATGGTCAGCATGGACCCCATCATGTGAACAAGAATAGTGCGAAGATGAATGTTCAAAACCCGCTTGCCGCTTACTCGTGTCTCTCTCGTTCTGGACTGTATTTCGCGTACGTAGTGATACCTGGAACGATAGATCTTGCTGTGGGCACAGTCTGCGGATTGATCCTTTCCTTAAGGCTCATGATAACTCATCTCTGCGGAGTACTGCCACTGGCCTCAGTTTTCTTCTTGGACTCTGACGAGGCTACGCGCAGTGACTGAAGGCGGGCTCTAATTTGCGTGTACACTGTGGGTTGCTGCGCGTTCTACACGGTGACGCTGCCAGCACTATTGGGCTTTCGCTTGGCACATTGCCTGCTTGCATGTCTCTGGCGCGTTGCAACATGCTGCTGCGGTCGCCGGACAGCCGATAAACTTCACGCTTCTGGTCAGCGCGAGCTGCGGAAGTATTCCCGCGGAGCACAACGGCGTAACAGAATGAAGAAGGAGAAAGTCGAGGATGAAGATTATGCTTTCTGTTTCTTGAATTACAATGAAAAGAAGAGCTTCAAAACGAAAACCTTTCGAAATTCTCTGAGAAGTCTGACTGCGAAGAGGTTGGTTGATGTCCCAAGAACGTTGGATGTCCCAAGAATGTTTGTGCTGGCAAGCAAAAATTTCTCCATAGATAGAAGAAACATCTCTAGATCTTCGTTCATACCACAGAAATGGATTACGAACAGGCTGGAAGCGAGGACAGCAGATCTGGAGATGAGGACGCAAGTGAAGGCTCTGGAGCTGAAGAGGGTGGTGGATCCACCACACCAGCTAGTGGGCGAGCAACGACGACTCGCAAGACGAAAAGCGTCGATATTGAGATGGGCCTGATGAAATCAGATGGTAGTTCTCCCACCAAGGGACAGAACGACCAAAGCCGCCCATCAAGGCGGGATCGCTCTTCTTCGCCAAAGAACAACAGTCCGAAGGCATCCGCTGGCGCTACTTCATCTTCTACGTACTACAACTATAGAACAAGATGGCCTCTCTCAATGTTTTTTGGCAAAGAAAAACAACGCTACGAACAGGTTTCGGCAGGTGGGGATATCGATATGGATGAAGATCATGACGTGAATCTCGATGACGTGGTTCATCCAAGTGGAGACACTGTTCATCCAAGTGGAGACACGGCCGCATCCACAAGCCCTCGATCCCCAAGAAGTGCAAGGACTAGGAGAGACGCGCACCAGAGTTGTATGGGGGAAAACAGCAAATCTTCACATCAACAGCAGCCAAAACTTTGGCCTGCCTCTAGATGGGAATGCATGGCACTTGCGTTGATCTGCATCGGGCACGGTATGTCGCTTTCGCCAAATGCACCTGCCGCAGTAGGATCCTTTCTACGCGCAGAGAACGTGGACGAGCTAAAAATGGCTTTGCTGGGAGGCACGACTACATCTGCATCTTCCAGTACAACATCCTCAAGTAGAGGTCGCGATGGTAAAGATCAACACTCTGAAACTGCAGATCATGGAGTTGTGCCTTCTTCGTCCGTTGTAGCACAGCCGACATTGGCCTCGAGATCGGATCCGACCGTCGTTGCCGAACTAGGCGCCGCATCGCAACATCCGGTATTGCTCGGGCCGTTGCTAGGCGCAAGTAGCACGCTCTTAGCAGCACTACAGCAGGTTTGGGTGTGGCGGGCCGTGCAACGACCGCGGCAGAGCGCAAAAGCTACACCTGCGCAGCTTGTGCAGAATAGTTCACGAGTCAGCTTCTGGATGTTGCTTGTGCTGTGGCCACTGTCGGAATCCGATATCATGCCACAAGCAGGCTGGCTCGCAACGCATCACACCACCGACGAAATCTACACGGCAACAAAACGACAATACGAAACGGTCAAGGCTCAGATACCTCGATCTTCAGAGGAATGGCAGTTATGCATAGGAGAGGAAGACGACTTCACTTAATTTTACTCTTCAGACCACATTGTTTTCAAGGTCCATCTCAACAAGTTGGAGGTCTTGGAATACTAGATGATTTGGTATTGGAAGTGGAAGAACTTCTCAAGTAATGTATAAAAGAAGAAAGTTTGTTGACCCATTTATTCTGGAACATTCAAAAAACGCGTGAGCATCTTGTTCCCGCTTCTATCTTTCATTGTGCCAGACGTACCAGAAATCGAAAGAGTATCTTGGTAAGGTACGTGACCGGAGCGCCGACTACTGGGTTGGAGTCACAGACTACAGTGCGCAGAAGTATGCGACCGCAAAGCAGCTGGTGAACGAACTCTATGACGAATCAGGGCAAGCAGCCACTCGTTGGCGCAGTAGTTTCCAGCAAGGCTGGCAATCTGTCATCGGAAGCGATGCAGATAAGCAGAAAATGTCTCCACCATCCCCACCACGACGTAGAAGGCTAGAAGAGGTTACAACTGCGGACGAAATGCCTCCTCCATCCCCACCACGACGTAGAAGGCTAGAGGATACAACTGCGGGCGACAAAGTTACAGGTCGCGACGGGGATCATGACGAGAAGAAAGAGCAGGAGAGCAAGGTGGTGGAGAAGCAGATGGACAGGGAGGAGGATGAAATAAAGCAGAAGATGGAACAAGTGGATGTGGAGCACGGAGGTCAGGAAAAAGTAGACCAAGAAGACGCTCCAGTGGAGACAGGAAAGCTTCGGAGATTGTCGACCGAAGAAGAAGATTCCATTACAGAACATCCGCATATAGCTCTCGGAACATCAGAGGACAAACAGGTCTCAGAAACGAGCATCTTGAGTAAGGACAAGGTGATCAACTCATCGAAAACACCTTCATCGGCCAGCACAAGTGCGTCGTCGACCAAATGGTATTTGCTCTACAACCCGCCAGAGTGGCTTACGACTTCAATGCTGAGTGCAATACTGGCCTCAGCGCTAGCAGCAGTAGCGACACAATGGTCGACATTCGCCGTCATCGCAGGCACTAGTCCTTTATCGTACCAAGTACTAACTTACGCGCGTATTGCGTTAACGACAGGGGCCGCAGCTAGCGCATTGGGGTTGGCGTCTTCTACTCCTAGTGATTCTGCATCCTTGAAGCTAGGAGGTGTGCAGGCAACGGAGGGAGGAGTAGGAGGCGTACAGGCGGCAACAGATGATGGAGGAATCTTTTCTGCCTTCTTCGAATCGCCATCACTGCTGCTTACAACAAGTGGAGTTTTGTGCTACATGGCTTTGCGGTGTTGCAGTAAGGAAAGTAAGTGGTTGTAGCAAGTTGCACTTCTCTTTTGTTTGTACTACATGACTGAGAAACGTGTCGTTGTCGACCCACTGGCACGGAGCGATCTTCTTCATGACAAGAATTGTTGATCCATGGATCGTCCTGACACAAAATTATTGACAAGTTCTTACGAGAAGATTGACACAACGTTAACTGGACCATCATCCGTATCTAAATCATGATGGCGGTTGGGTTATCAAAAGGAAAAGGAATTGTGATACTAACATCTTTTACTTTTTACTTGAATTCGGTTTTTTTAGTACGTTTACGTTTTTTACCAAATAAGAAAGTCTCATTGAGTGTTAAAACTCACGGTCATGTGAAGTTCATGAAGACATCTGTCCAACCATGCACCTGCAACGACAAGGAGGCAGCCAGAGCAGGCGCAAAATATGAGTGTGTGAGTGAAGATGCCGCAGGCGCAGGGGAATGCATCACGATGAGTATTAGCATTGTCATTGAATAGGAATCCTATGTATTGAGAAAGAACACGAAGTAGGTAAGTAGAACAAGAATGACCACTGCGTCCACGCATAAAATACTCCTAGCAAGACTCCTCTCCCAGGTTCAGGTAGGAGTAGGACGATCCGGATCCCAATCATTAGAGGAAAAGTTAGTTGTATCTTCAAGTGCTAGTACAACTCGCACGTCGTATGCGTAAGCTTTAGCAAAGTAAGACGTGAGTGTGTAGACGAAAAATCCTGGAGCTGACTATTGCACATGGATATGGAGATGGACGTCGTAATATGCGTAGCGCGTAGCTCCTTTTGCCGGACCGGCAGACTCTGAACGGCAAGGAGCTCTTGTTCCTATGCAGGTCTCGAGACACGCTCAAACGACCGCAACCACATTCATTTTCTGGGTCGGACTACTGGACCCACGAGCAAAATGGCAGCATTAACAGCAACGAGCCAAAAAATGACAACTACTGCGAGGAGTTTGCGATTCCTTGTATTTCCGGTCTTCATCCTGTTTGATGCCCTAATTCTTCTGGACGGTAAGCGGGCATCCTCAACACCAATGAAGGACCGGGACGGGGACGGGGACGGACGGCACAGCATTCTTCAGCAGGAAGACGATGAGGATGAGCATCTTCTACGTCAGGCAAAAGCGACTCTTGATAACGACGAGCCCTCAGATATTGATCACGGTTACACCGGTGGTGCTTCGAACGAAGAGAGTGCGTCAGCCGAGTTCGTCTCTGAGGAACCAGCGCTCGGTGGTGCACGAAGTGTTCTTGATGCAGCAGTGCCCTCTCCTGAGAGAGATGCAAGAACTGATCATGGTGCAGCCCCGCACTTCACGACCCTCTACTCCAGTCATTGTGCTACAGCAGGCGACCACGAACAACAACACGAAGATGAAGATACTGCTGGTTTTGATCATTCGGCTGCGGGTGAGCGTGACGTGAGTCGCACAAGCAGCCTTGTCAATCATGTTGATTGTGGTACTCCAGGACCAGGTGTCTATGATCAGATGTCGTTTGAGAGTCTCCATCAGCAGGCTCAAGCGGGCGCCGCAGTTTCTCCTGATCATGTGCCGCAAAGTGTCCTATCTGTGACGTCTATCAGTGGTGCGGGGTCTCTACTCTCCGGGTCATCTGCCCGCGCTACTCCAGCGAGTCGTGGCGAAATGGCAGACGACGACTTCATCGCGGGTGGCAGCGGTCCTCTCGTGATCGAACCGGATCTTCAACCTCAGTCGCTTCGTAATCTTAGACCAGGACTTCCTGCCCTTGCCCCTGCCCTGGCGCTGACAGGATCCTTTGCGGCCCCCAGCAACCAAACACAGGACCACATGCCGCAGGATGAAGATTTTGAGAGGAATGATGTCAAGGACGTGTGCAACTGCTCAACATCAGAAGACGAGCAGGAGAGGCTGACCCCAAGACTTTCTCCTGGTTCCCGCGGGCGCTCTAGTGAGCCGACAATGGTTCCCTCTGGTGGTCCGTCGAGAAGTCCGGCAACTTCTAGTGGCGGTCCTAAACATTCGTCGACTTTGCTGGAAGAGCAACGGACTGATGATCCAGATGTTGACTCGTTTCCGTTGGCTCCACGGGCTGCTCCTATGCAGGAGAGGACTAGATGGAAAAAGAATGGCCTTCAGGAGGGCACCCACAGCCACACCCAGGAGGACATCAACACAAGGAAGAACAACGCCGCAACCGAGCATCTTCATGAAAGCACGTCGCGTTCACGCTCGCGTTCACGCTCGCGCAGCCCTCGACTCATTTACAACGACTGTGGAGGTGACATAGGAATGGAGGTGGATCATGGCGCAAGCAGACTTCGGATTCCTCCAACCACCAGAGGAGCCCTACAGCGTCTATCTCATCTACCTGAGGTGGCTAACGCTGTCCCTGAATGTACAAGAACTTCGATGAATGTAGTTTCTCCTGTGGACATACAACCCGAACAGGAGCCTACCACGAACTCCTCAAGAAAAGCTGCCTTCAGGCCCAACATAGCTTCTGCTGTGGCTAAAGAGTGGAACCAAGACTACGATCACGCGGGGAGGCGGCCACCAACACAGGAGGAGTTGTTTAACGTCTTTGTGTACGGTACTTTACAGGATGAAAGGGTCCTTTCCGCATTATTGGGTCGTATCCCCGTGAAGCAGCGGGCTTTCGTAATCGGATTCAGAGGTCCGTTTCGGGTTAAGGGTATGCCTTATCCTGGTGCAATGCGGCTGGTCGGTCGTGCATCACACGAGGTGATCGAGAACAGGACTACTTCTTCCGCGGGACGTCCAGGAGTACGAAATGATGAAAAAGTTAAAGTACATGAAGACGAAGATGAAGTACAAGTCGGGGCTCTTGGAGATCATGATACAGCTGCGCCGCAAGAACAACTACAGGATAAAGAACTACATGGTGGTGCTGATGACGTCCTCACGTCAAGCGTTGTCAAGGACGACGACGAGCTCCAACAAGTGGAGGACGAGTACAAGAAGGGAGACGACGAGGACGACGGGGTTTCTCGTCCACCTCCGGTTTCAGTTTCAAGAGGTCTTCAATTTCCACTGAAGAGCAAAAGCAGAGAAGAAGATGGAGACGCGACTCCTGGGATAGTACGACTAGCAGACGAAACAAGTTTGGGATTCTTGGGAGAGAAAGAGGGGCGGCGAAGTCGCTTTCTTGGTTCCAGCGCGTCATTACCTGGAATTTTTCTGGGTGCGTCTTCTAATCTTCACGAAGCTGAAACAGCTGAGGAAGAGGACCGCCAAACATCAAGTGAGCAGCGAAGGCTTTCCAAGAGCGCGCAGGCACTTACAGCAGGAGGAGGGCAGACTCATTCTACGCACACAAAGGACGTCGCTGGAGCTGCCTCAACGCAGCCGCACACAGCGATGAGAGCTTCACCCCTGGCGCAACTAGCGACAGGACTTTGGAAGGAGAACATGGAGCGACGCTCGGCTGGAGCCGCATTGCAGGGCAGAAATAGAACAATTGACTATGGCAACTGCACCGCAGCAGAGTTTTCTTTGGTTTTCAAAGCATTGAGTGCGAAATTGAAGTCAGCGTCAGTTGGCCTGATGAACTTGAACAATTATACCACTTCGATGTCCACCTCCACAAAAAGTAGATAAAGATGATAATTAAAATCAATTATAGGCTTCGGCTATTGATTTTGATTCATTTTCATCTACTTTTTGTCCTTCACCAGAACATGACGAGGACTGACCACTAGACCCTGAGCATCTCTCGTCTAAGAACTTGCAGAAAGGACAAGAGCAGCGGAGCGAACGGCAGCACAACCACAAAGGCGAAACGGCCTCAACATCAGTGCAACGAGTTCGGCAGGCATCACGGTACCCAGCACAACCAGTTCTTCCATTGATCATCAAGATGTTTCTTCCTGCTTTCTCCTCCATCAACCGCCCACAGTACCAACTTCGTCTGGAACTCTCCCGCCTGCTCCAGAAGGAAAAGTGCTAGTTGTACCTTCTTCATCTGGACGAGGTGCTCTCGCGCCGGCACCCGCAGCCGCGTCGTCATCTACCATAACAAGGCAAGGCGAAACGCATGACGTTGAAATGGTGCGTTATGGAGCGGAAAATGAGCGTGAGCCAGGTAATATAGAGGAGGCAGCTATAATCAATTCTCTTGGAACCCCACTGCGCGCTCCAGAAGGAGATGTTGCCAAATTCGGCATGCGTACTCGACAAGAGATGCCCGCGAGTAGTCCAAGTCCAGACGACATTATCTACTCGCACTCGCAGAAACAGGAGAGCGACGCTGACCTAAAAAGAGCGTTTTCTTCGATGCGCGTCAGCGCCTCGAACGAAGCTAGTGGCGCTGGTGCGAGTGGTCACCCGATGGCAACTGTTCTTCTTGGAGAGCCACAGGTTGGATGCGAGTCAACATCGCCTAGAGAAGAAGAGAAGATGTCACGGCAAAGGGCAGAGACAGACGACCAGCAAGTAGCAGTGGAGAAACCACATCAGCCTGCAAATGAATTTTGGTCATGGAATGCCTTCGTGGAGCAAGCACAGTCTCACGCATCCTTGATGATGTGGTTTGGAGCTACCTCGTCTAGTAAAACATCAAGTGCCAGTGCCTCTACCAAGTTCAAAACGCCAACTATCGCCATGGGGATAGCAGCGGCGATGCAGACGCCTGCCAACCCTTCAGATCGAAAGCTTAGTGGGGAAAGTGGCATGTTCTTCCGGAGCAATGCTGGTAAAAGCGGAAGGAGAGCCGGAGGCGATGCAACCGCGAGTACAGCAAATGCAGAAACAAAGAGCTACTACAGTGGTCACGAGAAGGAGAACCAGGAGGTGAAGAGGGAAGAGCCATTTGGTGCCTCCAGTGACCCTAATGCTCGTAAAAACCACGATGCCTCTGCTTCGCAGACCTCAAGTCTCGCCGTTGCGTGCTCCAGCACGCACCCAGTCCCTTATCCGGCTGCCGAAGTACACCAGCAAAAAAAGGGAGATTGGGTTGCAGCTTTATTCAGTCACTTGGGTCTTGTATGTTGCCTAGATCGACGGGCTATGGAGGACGAAGAAGGAAATGCAAATGCTACACCCTCTTCGCACCAGCAGAAAGCGGTACAACAGGGCACAGGTCATAAACTACAGATAGCCGCACGAAAAATGGCCGCATCGCATAGCTCCAAGGGTACAACCAACAAGAGCGCAGGTTCCTCGTGTTTTCCTCATGCTCCTAAAGATCATGTGGTCGATCACATGACTCCATCTCCAAAAGTTAAGGCATCTTCAACTTCATTATGTGCTACCGTAAACTCTTGTGCGAACGAGCAGCACGACCAGTTGCAATCCTCTTTCGGTTCTCTATATCCTGCAAGTAGCACCACAGGAGGTGACCGCGGGTCGTCACCGGCAGCAGATCAGTACGCGCTGCGCGGCCAATCCGCACAGGCTTTGGTGTCGACATCGCCCTGCTCAGGATCGCCCAATATGGCAGTGACTAGTGACCTTGACCTTCGATCGAGACCGCACGCAACAGTAGACGAAGTCGTTTCGCCTCGTAGCAGCAGTGTAGTGTGTGTTTGCATCCCCGATCGTAATATGGAGGAGGACATAAACTACAAAACAATGTACGAAAACATGAGCGAGGAGCCCGATCGCGATCGTCATCCTCATCGCAAGATTAAGATGTCATCAACCAATGACGAGGAGAAGATCTACGGCTGGTTGTTGAAGGACTTACGCCCAGACGAGCTTGCCCTTCTGGACTACTTCGAAGACGAGGACGAGTATGAGCGGCTGTTGCTCAGGGTTATCGAGGCAAGTAGAAGAATGCCAGTAGATCATCTAGATCATAAAGATCAACTTCAACTTCAACAAGAGGACCGTAGGACAAGAAGTACAGACTACACTGACTCCATTTCAACAACCACGACAACTTCACGGGAGGTTGCCACAGCTACGGTTGGTCACCAAGTAGAAGATGCAGAAGCTTCTAGGACGACCCCTCTCCAGTCGTGCTTCGTGTACGCTTATCGGGAGTCGCAAGTGGGCGAACTGCTTACAGAAGGTCGAAAGTGGTCGCTGGAGGAGGACTTGTTGCCAAGTATTGATAGCTACATCAGCGACTCTGTGTATTGGAGAGGGCAGTTTTTTCAAGAGCGGCAAGACCGAGAGCATCAAGAGCAGCGGCTTGAAAGGAATTGATGAAAGTTGGATTGTCTGATGAAAGTAGAACTGTTCTTTTTCAGGTGCGCTGGCAAGATTCTTCATTGTCATCACATCTAGACTTAACGCCTGTAGTCCTGCTCGTGTAGTAAAGTTAAAGAGCAGACATGATTTAAAAGTACAGATCATGTTCTTCATCTCGTTCATGCTGTTGCGCTAACTCGTACTTGTGGTGCACCGTATCCTCGTTATCCGTTCCTTCAAGATATCACAAGCTTAAATTCTAACACATATCAACTTCCAACCTTTTTTGATAGTAGCGGTACTGCTGAGTACGTCT
This sequence comes from Amoebophrya sp. A25, assembly GCA_905178165.1. Lineage (NCBI taxonomy): Eukaryota > Dinophyceae > Syndiniales > Amoebophryaceae > Amoebophrya > Amoebophrya sp. A25. Next base: position 536,800 of record CAJINU010000023.1, on the reverse strand, counting down.
TTAACCTCTTGTGCCCCTACCTGTTGTATCTTTTTTTTCTTTTTTGGCTACAGTAAGTATCGTATCTATAATACTCGCTTACAGCTTCTCGATGACTCCAGCCATACACACGTCAGAGGTCTACTTGGATGCGAAGTTCTGCGGCTTCTCGAAGATTGATTGCCAACTTAAGACTACAGATTTGTCTTTTCCACTATACTGCTTGTTTTCATCATCTACATGTGTCCCTATCCCTGATCATTGTCTGCGGTCGTCTCATGTCTGCGCTGTGCTCATACGGGACATGGACATGGAAAAAAAGATAAAGAATATCAATTTTGTATGTGAGATGAAGTGCAGTGAGTAGAGCATGAGCATCCATTTCCATCACGACTCCTTCGCAGTGATCTCATCCTCACGATGAGTTGTGGCACAGATACAACATAGTACTTGCTTCGCAAGTGTATACTGTATCGCCCTCTGATTATCGGCGTACCTTCTTGTCTCCAACGGATGTAGACCTCGGCGACCCTCTGCTTCGGAAAAGCATTCTCATTCTCATCGAAGCAACGCACATAACCTGTCTTACTGAAGACATGTGGGAAAAGTCCTCGGTTAATCCTGTGCATGTATGAGTCAATCAACATTCACAAGCCTCGACTTATTAAAATTCGAGACCACGCAATGAAGTTCTAGACCTTCGCACTCAATTAGACGCCCTCGCTCCAACTTGCCATCCACGTGCGCCCTCGTCATGCTCCCACAACAACGTTCGAGTTTGGCCTTTACCGTGAAGTCAGTGATGACATCGATGATCGATGATCACCTCCCACCCCGTGACTGCCTCCTCCTCGCTCCCATAGTCAAGATCTCGGTCGTACTCTACTCCAGTTTCTCTCCTACCTGGTCCTGCTCGCAGCACGCACGCCATCTGCGAGTTGTCTTGCCAAGTGGACCATCGGATGACTTTCACACTGTCCAAAGAGATCGGCCACACTTGCATACCCAGCACTCTGGATCTGGAGTGATACCTCAAAAATTTCCTCCACGACTTCAGGCATGATTCGACGATTTTGTTGATTTTGATGACTGCACTTTTGTTCGTCTTGGTTGTGCCTCTTCTTGTTCTTGTGCGTTAGATTTGTTGCCAATGCCAAGTTATTGTTGTCTCCTTCTCCTTCATCCGCCTGCAGGCCTGGCTCAGCATCGCAAGTCGTACTTGCTTCACTCTGTTCAATCCAAGGTGGAAGCGCAAAACAGGCTAATCCACGGCGGCGCTTTTCAGTGGCATTCTCGTACCACTTTGAGGGCGCAAGGGTGAGGTGCAGGAATTCATTCCCCTGCTTCGGGCAAGGAAGCTCCAGCGGTCCCAGTGCACATGGAACGACTGCGCCCGGATTTACCGATGCTAGTAGAGGACCTGGGCTTGTTGGTGCTGTTCTCGCAGCTATGGGTATGCTTTCGTCTTGTTCACTTACACTTGATCGTCCGTCGGGGTCGTGGTCCGAGTTATTGTTGTTATTTCCTAAAAGCAGGCGCACCATTTCTGACCCGGACACACGTAAAACATCCAACTCAAAGCTCAACCCACATCGTGGCTCCACCTCAAGTTCAACTTCTTGTGTTCGGCAGAAAAAAGCGTGATTTGTTTAGAGTCAAAACCATACACCGATATCAATGTATCTACTAGCCTTCATCTCCGTGGGTGCTTCTACTGCTTCTAGTAGCATCCTTGTTCTTGATGATGATGATGATGATGATGATATACCCAGAATCTTGAATCTTCACAGCATATCTCTGTCGTATACTCGCATACCTGCAGCTAGGTCTTCTAGGTGTAGAAGTACTTTGTTCTTCTTGTTCTATTAAAGGAAAAGGAAAAAGAAACAAGCTATTAAGAAACTGCGACGCATCTTCATTGCCTTCTCATAGTGAACATACCCGCGTAAGAAGCCACAGATCGCGAATCCCCATGATCTAGCCGCCTTGCCGATCTCCTCGATGACCAGTGGCCACTTCTCATCGTCCTCCACTAGTAGTGCTACATCGAGGTCGTGCACTCCTTGTGCGTACAGAAACCACTTATCGGGTCCGCGTGAGAAAACGTTCTTGGCATTGTCGTTCGGAATGTCATAGACTGTTGTGCTCGTTGTCGCTGCGACACTACTTGTAGAAGATGTTGGATGTTGTGGGACTTCATCGACTTCATTCTGCTCGTCGTCTTCATCGCCAACAACGCCCTCGTCACGCCGAAGATCCTCAGGACCGTCAACTACTAGCTGACCTTCTGCTTCTTGAGCAGAGTTATGATAACTACTGTAAGAGCCCTCACGGGCCCTCGGAGGACCTCCTTGTTGCCTTACCTCAAAAGCATGCCACCAATCGCCGTAGCGTAGACTGCTAAGTAAGGATCCACCACGCAAAGTCCAGGTTGACAGCAGTTCACGACTTTGCAGATCGTCAAATAACTCCTTGGCTTTTGCGACAAAAGGAATCAGAAGGCGTCTATTTGCCAGAAGATAAGTCTCTTTGCCTCCGCGCGTGACGTGTGCATGGCTAGTAGACCTAGAGCTCGTATTCATTTCGCTTTTGCCTTTTATGTTCATGTTGCTGTCCTCTGCGGGCAGTGCCCACAGTGTCGCGCATGGAGGCAACACCTTCGACGCTTGACCTTCATTTTGAGCAAGTAGGTTGTGGTTGTACCCACTGAAGTTAATCTGAAAAGTTTCCGTCTGCTCGCTGTAGGAGTCGCGGACTGTGCGATATAGCGACTCCAACGCGAAAAAGAATGGTGTAATCTGCTTTTCCGGTCGTTGCCCAAAGAAAATCTGAGATTTTGCCAATCCCACCAAAACATGCTCATTCGCCAGCGCAGAGGAATGGAACAGCTGAGTGCCCTCTCGGTCTTCACCTTCCCTCTCTTGTTCACCTTCATCATCTGTTATTTTCCCTGAGCTTGTGGAAGTGGATGTGGTCGGGGTCGGCTCCTGAACGTGAGCGTTGGGTGGAAGTAAAATTTGAAAAAAAGCAGCTGTCGTTGTCGCGCCAAAAGCTTCTCTTGCGTTTTGAAACTCGCCACTCGACTCGTCTACCGACGACGTGGCAGCTGCTCTGAGTAGCGTATCAATGGACTTCTTGACTGCCAATTCTTTACCCAACATTCCCTCTGCACCTTTATCTCCAGCGATTTTTCCGTGTGGGTCACGCCGCGAGAACAAACTATACTCTTCTGCCATGACTACACTGCGTAGACGTATGTTGATGTCGATTTCATTTTCACTTTCATCTGCGGTTTCATCTGTTTCCCTAGAGGGAGGAATATTGATGTCACTAATCATAAGATCCCAACTTCGTCTGTCCATTGCTCGCGCAAATTCACTGCGTAACCTCGTGTGACAGCTGAGAGCGCTCTGTAGACGCCGCTCTGCTACCGCGAACCGCTCAGTGTCAGTCGCCAGGACGTACGTGCTCACTATCTGCTCCAACAAAATCCGAAAGAGAAAGACATAACTCGCAATAACAGTTGCTGCAGGACAGGTCCTCAACAAATATTGGTAGGGATCATGATCTTCGCTGCCAACATCCTCCGAAGATGAAGATCTATCGCAAGCTATAATATCCGACTGTCGGCCTCGAGTCCCCAATAAATCTGCCTTCTCTCCCCTAATCCTCTTTTCATGGTCGTCAGGCTCCGCTGACTCTGACTCATTCTTGTCAGGGTCGTTGCCAACAAGAAGTGCTGCAGCTCCAGGCACAACCCCACTTTCTTCATCATACGCGCTTGCATCGTAAGGTCGTGGACGTAGCCTTCTCTTCGCTTCGGGCAGTGCGCTACTTCCTACGAGGGTCTCTACCAAACACAGGGCATTCTTTGACTTTGTGGCCTCCGGCATCATCGCGAGGACACTACGCGCTTCCGCGTTGTCTTTCTTTGCTAAGATTAAAGCTCCGCATTCATTGGTCACGGACTCTGAACGGAAGACACCCCTCCAAGGCTCCCCCCTTTTCCTTCGTTTTTCCCTGTTCTCTCAAGGGGTCGCCTCTTCGATCTCAGTGACCAACCCCAATGACCACTGAAAGTTGAGCCTTAATAAGAGATCGTTTGAATGCAGTTCCTCCAGCTCTCTCTTGACGTGTCTCGCGCTCTCCACCGTTACCAGAGCAAAACCTCTGTCTTCGCCGTGTACTCTTTCCTGTTTCTGCAACACCACAATGCTATCGAATGCTCTAGCCCATGAAAAGCTAGAAAAATCTTCGAGAAACTGGCGCCCCAGTGACGACGCGCATCGAAAAACATTCCTTCCAAGCACTTCGCGTAGTAGACCTACATTCTCAGCGTCCGCGTCAGTCTTTCGGTCTTCTACTCCTACAGCCTTCGCCCTCTCCCAGGGGCATGTTTCGTAGTCGCGGCCCGCCTCTCGCTCCAGCGCTCCTCGCTCTTGCGTGCTCAAGCCTAGTGTTGATCCAGTATGAAGAGCAATCAGCCATGCTGCACAACGGCGGGTGTACAACAGCGAGAGTCCACGGAAATATCTTGGCATTTTTTAATCGGAGTCGCCCTATTTTTAAATCAGAGTCGCCCTGTATTTGTAGATGAAGATTGCCATCTCCGTTTGCTACAACGTACCACCTCGAGGCGAACGAAGATGCCATGACATTTTCCACTTTTCAGGGCGGTGCTTCTGCTAGTACTGCTTACCACCTTCTAGAATGATTTTTATGATATTGATATTAGTGTATTTAAAAAACATTCTTCTTGAAGAGGACTCACATTCACAATACTTTCCGCCACCGCCACGCGGCTTTCAATGAGGATCATCGTGTACTTTTTGGTCGCTACTTAATAAGGTTAAAGGTAGTTCTTGGGCTTGGGTTTGCCTTTTCTCTCCCTCGTCGTCCTCGTCACCGTCACGGCTCTTCTGTCCGGTCTTTTGCCACAGCCACACATGGCATTCAAATTGTTCATCAATTTCTTCAACAGTTGTAGCTATGAAGAGAAGTCGTTATTCTTGTTCATTCACCATCGTGATCCGACAGTGTCGCTTTGATCCCGACTTAATTCGAAAAATTTGAAACATATATATTTACACAATGGCACGGTGGACCAGCGGGAGGTCCTCACGTCTCAAATATCAAGAACAGCACACTCAGGCACGTGCTGGCGCTACATATGACAAGAAAGTCTGCCTGCAGCGCGTGGTCTTGTAAGAAGAAGACTCGGACGAAATCCTCGACAATACGGGCACGCGATCGCTTTCTTGCCCTGGATGAATAAGACACATAATATCCAGTGGTAAATATGTAAGGACGTCGCCTAGGCATCGTTATCTATGGAAACTATGTTAATTTTGACCACGTATTAATATCCCGACGGGTTTTATAACCGAGAATAGAATTTAGAAAGTCAAAATGGAGACACTTCTTCATGATCGTAAGTAACCAGGTTAGACGTGCGCAAGTGCATAATCAAGACACTAGATCGAAGAAGCAACCCTGCGCATAGCATTTCGGCAGACATCCATACGCAGGTTTTCGTTTTTGTGAGTGAGACGCTATACTCTCTAAGGTACCAAAATCGAAAATTAGACGACCTGCAACACGATCATTGAACATTCTTGGCGACATCAATTATGAAATCGTAATTCTCATAATGTTGTTGAGCTACGAGTACGACGTTAAGCAACACCCGAGAAAGAGAAACCTTATTTGTAATGGAAGACCATTAGTAAGTTTTTGTCTTGGTTTTGACAAATTTTTCAGCTAGAAACCTCTGAGGATACATTCACATATTTCGCAGAAATTTAAAAATATTAATGCAGTTCGGTATTGGTGATGAAATTCTTCACGAATTTCTGCGAGGGTAGATTTGTATTATTTATGCATGTTGTAGAATTGGAGGAGGCCAACACGACCATCAAAATATATTCAGAAAGCGTGCATCTCGTAGTCGAGATATTTGTTGATTTAGTCTCAGACTTGACCTTTATTAGATTGAGTTTGAGACTTGAGAAAGCATACAATCATGATATGCTGGTGTGAGCTGCTGATATCTTCAATTTGACCTCCACTATCTAATCGTACTTTTCGAGATAATCGTATGTAATACTTAACCATCATGATTGAGTACTATTTCGTGTATCTGTATATCAATATATTTCAATCGCATGATCTTGATCTATGTATAGTTTTGCTTTTCGTTTTCGAACTTCGATATACTAACTAAGCTGCTCGAGCCCATGTTGACAATAACTCTTTCTATGTCGTCGACGTCGAGGGCAAAAGGCACCAGCCGAGTAGCCGGTACCCCCAAAAGTATACTGCTCATAAAAATTGGCGTCATCTTTAGGTTTGAGCAACACCCCTCGCCCGACCTGGGAAAGATTGAAGACGTGGAAAGAGCAAAGAAAGGCCTGCTAGTCTGCATCTTCTTGTTGGGGGAGCTTGTAGTTCTCTCGAAGATCTGACGGGCAAAGACGGCGACGACGCTGTCAGAAGACATCCGCGGAGCCAGCAGAGACCAAGCACCTCGCAATGTAATGACTTCAGTCGAATGCCGCCCCTCATTCTCCCACTCATAACATACTTAATAAAAAACACAACACGAAGAGCGAGCGCAGGGACGCGCCCGACAATGAAAGCGGGGAATGATCAAACAAAGGCCGCTGGCGCCACTGTGGATCATGACGCCAAGAAACGGAGACAGACTGGCAACACAACACCAGACGCGCCCACAGCTCCACAATGAAAGCCAGCCACGACAACCAACGCACCCCGCCAGTCACTGCTGCGCCAGCCATTGAGATTGACACAGCCCCACGCCCTTTGCCAGGGGTCAAGCCTCGACCTCAGCAGAGAAGGCAGCCAGCTAAGCAGCGCGAACGTCATGCCTTCGAGTCAGTTCAGCCGCAGCCACCCAAGCATTGCATTGGCATGGGGGAACGCCCTCCCCTTTTTCTGTGCGTTGTAGCCTTGTGGCCGCCAATCGCTGGCGCCATGCCTTCCCACCACTCTTGCCATAGCTATAGCGGGCGCGCGAACTTGCGGGCGTCGGTCTCTCCTCAAACTAATCGCCCGGGTCCATGATGCCGAAAAAGAGCCCCAGCTCTGGCCTTGAACACATCCCGACAGCCTTGCTATTTTGCTTGAAGACTCCCCCGGCAAACCAGCTGGATGCAGGCGCGTCTTCGTATGGAAAGAACCTGGCAGGTGTGAACGGCATGCGCGATTCATTCATTCTTATCTCACCGCTAACGTAGGCCGTTTTTTCGCCGTCGTGGTACTGTGGCCGGGCTTTCCCTGCCCTGCGCATTTCCGAAAGATATGGAGCTGCTCCATAGTAAGCCAAGCCCCGCTCGACGGCTCTGAAAAGCCTACTGCGCTCTTGCGTGTCGTCCACCTTTTCTGGCGAAATGTGCCCCGCCGTAGCGTGGCACACGGTGGGAAGATTCGCGGGACCGCGCCCCGAGAATTTGGCGAGCGTTCCAGCGTGTTTTTCATTCTTCGCCATTGATGTCGCCGCCACTGACGCCAAATGATACAGCACTGGACTTTGTGGGCCAAGCCCTGGGCTCTCTTCACAGACCTCGCGAGCAATAGTTTGCAGGGAGTCGATCTCTGAGTGTGTTGCCACACTCAGCCTAGCTTCCGCAACGACTTTCGCGGGTAGCCTGGTAGAATTGAGCTCGGTAAAGGGTTTGAATACATCTGGCACAACCTTCGCCACAGGTGGCCCAACTGCTCCACCTCCGCCGGCTTTTCCAGACGGTGGGTGTGCTGGCAGCACAGAGATTGCGTCTGGGTCAGTTCCTAACTCGACGGATGACGTGTCAGTCTCTTTGGTCGCAGAGGGTGGCCCAGTCGCCCTCCCCCTGTAATTAAGCTCGGCAGGCCGGACCTCGATAGCCGCAAAGTGCAAGTTAGAACTTGTCGCGCGCACTGCGCAAGATAGAGCTCGAGTCTTGCTCACTACTTGCGGACGCGCAGCGTAATACTTTTCCCAACCTCGGCGGCATTCTCAGAGCGCACGTGGTACATCCGGAAGTTTTCGGGGATGCATTTGCTGGGCTCTGAGCTGCTCCCGGCCCAGCCACCAATCAGAAAACAGAGCAGGCGCCTTTCGGTCTCAAGAGTCTGCCAGCACCGCCCGCCGTCGAACCGAAGACGCACACCGCGCGGACAGGTCGTTCGACTCACTATCATCGCCGGCGCCCCCACTAGAAAGGTAAAGCAAGCGGCAAGGCTTTCGCCCGACTGAGTTGAAAACGAATACGAAAGCGACGACGGTAAGAGAAGCGCCGCCCCATGCCCTCACCCCTCACGCCTTTGGCCTCTGTGCACTCACACACACGCAGACAAACGAAACAGCGGCAGCCAGTCAGAGTCAGCTGCGCAGGTGCGCCACACGCAGGCGGGCGGCCGCGGGCACCACCTGAACAAGCAGGCCCGGGCGGCGCGGCGATCACGCCCAGCCGGTCTATGACATAACTGAACCACCTTCAACCCTGGAGCCCACGCCGCCAACCTCCTGCTTTACCAGCACGGGGGCCCTCTTTCGAATTCTTCTCGCGTTGTCCTTCCAACCATTCGGCCCACACAGCCGGGGCCGAGTGCTATCCCCCCCGCCCCGGCTGGGCTCGTCAGAGCTGACCCACGGCGAAGCCCGTCCGCATCAGCCTGCCGACGGTCACGCGCTTGTCCTCTGCGACATGGCCCCACTTTCCACCCACCGGGGGGGCAGCAGACCCGGCGGCGCCGCTTCGAGCGCCCGGGCCTTTCTTTGCGGGTGTCCAGGAGGATGCTCTCCCTGTCCAGCCGGTGGCCCTCTTCTGTTTGTCTGCTCATCTCACAGGTGAGAGCTGCCCACGACTCAGCCGCGCGCCCACGAACTCACGGCGCCGAAGGCTGCAGCCGGTCCAGCTCCAGTCCTCCAAAGTCTTCGCTTTTTCTTGGCCTCACCCGCCCCGCGAGCCTGCGCCTGGGCCTTCACCAGCGCGATAACATGCGGCCGGCTGCCTGGCGTGATCCTTAGGGAGCGCGGTACTTTCATGCGGGGGAAGACTCTCCAAGTTCTTCTTTTTACTGAAGGAAGCGCTGCCCACATGGGCAACCTCTACACACAAGCAAGGGCCAAGTCGCTAGTGTGTGAGCGGTGGGGCGAGGGTGGCCCTGCAGACTTGGCCACAAGTTTTCGGCTTTTGCTTCCTGCACGCCCTGCGTGCCCAATGTCTGCACCGCAACCACCCAGAAGCTTGGCCGGGGGCACATCTGAGCAAGCCGGCGCCCTCACGGTGCGCCTAGCATGGGGTGCGTTTGCAGGTTTTTCTTCGGCGGTGGCTTCCAGTATTGCAGGGGCAGCGCCTGGGGTGCTCCTTGCTCAGGCATGTAGTCAGCCCTTTGACAGGCGAGGCGCCTGTCTTGAGAGACTCACACGCAACGACATGGCGCCAGGACATCCCGGGGGCCTTGAGTTTGAGTAGCACCCCGCCAGGCTTGGCGAGGATTGGCGCCGCCTTCCGAGCCCGGGCACGCCTGGGCCTCCTGCCAAACGGTTCGAGCGGACTGCGGTGCCCTGCCATAGTCCGCCGGCGTCGCCAGTCCCTTCGCCAGCGGCGATTGCTCACAAAAGTGTCCACAAAGGGTAAGCCCAGACTGCCGGGGACCAGCGACCGTCCCCAACGCACCGCCCTTCTCCATTCTAAAGCACAGCGCAGCTCATTTCGCAACCGGGCGCAAGAGAAAACTAGTAGTGTTTGATTATTAGTCAAAGTATATTACCTCATTTTTGGTCAGGCTTCCCCCTCCTCGTTTGTGAAGCCAACTTCCTACTGCATCGCCCTCCATTTTCGTCCCAGCTTGCCAGCTAAGGAGGGGCCCTCCGTAGCAGTCGAATCCGGCTGCATGCGAGACGCCGGCAAGTTACGGCTGCCTGTAAAATTTGCGCAGGAAGAGCTTGCTATTACTGCATAGTTTATTTCTCCAGGTGGAAGGAGATGATTGGAAAACTAGGCTGCTGCAAATGTTCAAACAGCAGCCGAAAGAAAGCAAAAAAAATAGAAAGTCAAGGAATACGAAAATCTAAAATTCGAAAATAAATGTTCGCTGAATTCGCTCGCGTTCGTACAAAGTCGGCCAAATGAGAGAAAAAGAGAATCTCGTGTAAGTAGAGGTCGTCGATACTTCGTTAGCATGAAGTACCATCGTGATCGTTTAAGTTATTTGTGCGCTTATAAGTAAGTAAGTCTTGAGGGGCAGCATGCATCACAAGAACACTAGGCTAAAAGTTAAAATATATAAATAAGTGCGAAGGTGGTTTGTTAAAAAAAAGTTTCTTTTCGGGAGCAGTCCTGCCATTTACTTTCATCTGAGAGAAATAAATGTTTCCAAAAGAAAAAATGCTTTTCTGTAGGAGACATGCATAGGTCAATATGATGAAAGTTTCAACAGGTTGATTCATCGAACACGGGAAGAGCATGTACTTGCAGTAGCACGAAAATGATAGAATAAGAAAAAGAACTTCAACAGCCCAGTGTTACTAAGTGTACTACGTACAACTACAAATAAACAGCTAAGTCCATCATGTTGTCCAACACCAACACATCACAGAAAATACAAATCTTAGTACGTTGCGCTTGCAAAGCGGATCTGGATAGACCTTTACGGCTTTGGCGTGCCTGATCCTCCGCACGCTGGCTTGCTATAGATTCACTACGAAGGCGTGCCGCCTCTCGCTTGCCTCGCTTGGAGTCTGTCTCTAACGCTCGAAGGTCGGCTTTACTCGGACTACCTGAGTGCAGGTGGTCGTCTTGGTGACTGGATTTAGAGCTTGAAGGTCCTACCATCTAGTGCTTTTTAGCTTTGAACAGCACCAATCGTGTTGTTCTATGATCATCAAGTTTGAAGATGCAGAACGAATTGATACAAGAAACTGCAGTGGCGGTGAAGGTGATGATGAATTTGAAATTTCAAAAAAAAAAAAAATCAGAGACGAGAAACAATTTTTTTAAGTAATTCTAGAAGAATGTCAACTGTGGAGTGATAATACTGTCACTGGCCGAAGAGAGTGTGCCTGATCCGTGGGGCTCCTTCACCTTGGGTACCCAGGAGCGAGGAGCATAGATCGAGTGGCTTCGGCGTCTCATTAGAGCTCACAAAAATTCATCTTGAAAAGCATCTTTGCAGCCGTGTTTTCCTTTTACAAAAGGGGTGGACAAAGAACAAAGATGCTTCTCAAGATGAATTATACTAAGCCTTAATGATCTCAGTGCAGCAGGGCCGAGTGTAGTAGTCGCAGTGAACGTTGAGGCGTCGTTTGTTTGTCCGCCAACCGCAGCACTGTTCGTTTTCGTAGAAGAAGAAGCAGATGAAGACTTTGCTGTTGTTATTGGTTTCATGGTATTGTTAAAGGTTTCCCTATTCTTGCATTCTTCAGAACATCCTTGACTCATTTCCTACTTGAAAACAGGCCAAGAATGGAAGTGCAGATGAATGCAATGTGGAAACCCTTAATATTTTTGGTAGTACTACTAGAACTAGAGGCAATATGAGCCGTCTGATCCTCCTGTTCGTTTTGGTGTCTAGCGTATCCCGGTGTGCTTGTTTCCTTCAGTCCCTCCAACATAGACGCAGGGACATCAGGAACTAGCTTCGCATCGGCCTCTTGTTCTCGCAACGCCTCCTCAATCTCCAGAGCTCGCTCGTGCTGCCGGTGCAATTCCAACTTACCTGAACGAAATGATTGATCATGACCTAACTACATGAACATATTCATTGATATTCGTCTCGTCTCTATACTTTTACGTATACAGGAGCTCTCTCTCTCTATAATTAGAAGAGAGAACAACTACAAAGAGATTGAAATCCTTACTTAGAAGATACTTTTAACCATGTGTGACTACAATGACATGTTCAAATACTTACCCTTATCCGTGACATGCTTCGGCTTCCAAGAGGGTTTCATGGACAGCTTCCTGTGCATTCGGTGCGCGCGATCGTCCTTCATAGCTTGGTTAGCATCGCGTTGAGAGCGGTCCCGCGTTTTTCGTTCGCGACGGGCTGACACAGATTCGGATCGCAGGTCACCCTTGTCACCATCCTCGCTATTATTAGAGCTCGCCATAATCCTGAGACCGTTTCCCCCTTGCAAACGTCTCGGAGATGCTTTATAAGATGCATCAGGGGAAGCCATAATATTAGCATCGTTCTGGTGGAGCTGCTGTCGCTTTTCCTGCTTCTCCTTCATCTCCTGTCCTCGCTGGAAAGTCTGCAAGATATAGTGGCGCACAGAAGTCTGTTTTTTTGTCATATAGGGCGGGAAGTAGAATAAGAAATTGTATATGTCTTTGTAATTGAAATTGATTTTTAAAGATAAAACTTTTGTAAGGATGAAATTATCAGACAATTGACAGCGGCGGTCGTGAGTAAGAGTCACTACCAAGATCTAAATCTTAGAGACGTCTCAAGTGTACACAAGTAAGTACTGGTATGTTGTCAACGCGGACTTGCATCTTGGACATGGCATTTTCCAGACCACCCATGATATCGTCTTCCTCAGCTTCAGGAGAAGCGCGGTCGTGCAAAAGTAGCTTGGTAGCCCTGTTGAAGTCGGAAGTCGATTAAGATAGAGATAGTCGTGATAGTGAATAAATCGATGAGGATGACAAAGATAGTTGCATGTTTGTTCTCGTTCGTGCTGTCTGTGCTTTCCTGCTCAGGAGAAGTAGGTGGATCATGTACATAATAGGTGCTCCCATTATTTTGTCATGATCGTTTGTTTCCTAAACCTAATGCTAGTGCTAGTCCCACAACCAACGGACATCATTTGATAGTCTTATGTCTTAAGTCAACATACATATACAACGGATCATCATCATATACTCGTGTCTTAAACTTAATAAACTACATCAGCATATTAATTGTAGTAGTACCCAGCAGCTCCAGCAGCCTCTTCCTGCTCTTCTGTGAGGACCTGATCGTCCTGTTCCTCTTCTGGGGCAAAAATCATCTGGAAATAGTCAGCGACACAATCCTCGACATCATGATTCCTTTGTTCAGTGCTGCACTGATCTTCGAAGATTCTCTGGAAATGCTCGTGGTCAAGAAAATCATCCTCATCTTCATCATCATCATCATGTTCTGCTGTTGCTGTTTGTTGGGACAGAGAGGACTGAGAGTCTTCATCACGTTGAAGTTCATCTGCTTCGTCGAAAATGGCTCGAAAGTAGTCGGCACCATCGTCTTCATTTTGTTCAGAAGTGCCTTTTATTGCAGCATCGAAGATAGCGCGAAAATAATCACCTCCACCGTCGCCTTCTTGCTGAAGATAGGTTTTATTTTCGATATCATTCCTCATCCTCGAAGCCGAAAAGTCGTAGTCATTGTCCCCGACCTCGTTGGCCTTGCTGGGGGTGGACGTGTCGTGCGTCCGCTTCTTCATGTCCTGCAATTCCGTACTGTTGGATTCATCTAGTTTCTGTACTGCCTCAGGCTCGACTCCCCAAATTGCTTGCCACCAGTCCTCGAACTCTTGATCATGCTCATCGTCCTCCTTTCTCAGTTGGTCATCTTCGACGACATGATCAGGAGCTACTTCCTTCATTAGAGGGCTAGACGGTCCTCTCGAGGTGGAAAAGGACATGAACTACATGAAGAGAGAGTATTTGAGTTTTTTCTTGTGAAGATGTATGAGCCTCAGCCTTAACTTGTCCTCCTTCTCCATTCCCTCTGCCTCGCGGAGCTGTTCTTGGATACCAGTCTTCAACAGAAGCTTCTTCTTGTTGGTTCTGGCTCGGCGTTTAGCCGTCTTAGTCACCACAGTGCCGGCAACATCTCCTTGTTGGAGACCTCGTCCTCCTGCAAGGGAAGGCTGTCGATTTAGAGCGCAAAACAATCCACTTCTTCATCCAATGTCAGACGAAATGCCGAATCTTCTGCAGAAATGGCATTTCTTCAGAAGCAACACTCCCCAAAAGGAAACAGAGGAAGATGACCCTTGGAGATATTTTTAAGCTGTGAAGCAGAGAATGAACTCAGTGCTTGAACCTGAAGACCACTACAACTGTGTACGGACACCTAGGAAATTATCATTTTGAGCCGTAATTGATGTCCTGTATTGAACGTCACCACGGGACTAGCAGCGGTGGACGAAGCACAGGTACTGGGAGTCACAACGCCTTGTTCTTGTTGGCAAGCAGACGATTTCTTCATGTTCTTGTATTTGCTGTCCTTCAGTGCCAAATTCGCCTGCGATTTTTCTTCCTTGTTTTTTTGCAATGCTTAGAGGTCGTAGGGTTATTTTGCCGTAGTTATCTTAAACGGTGAGTATGGTTATGGTGCCTTCGCCGCTTCCCCCTTAAGAAACAGAACAAAGGCAAAACTCCTATGTATATTAACGGTAGACTGAACAAGAACATCAAGATGCCAAGCCTGCTCTTAAAATGCCTTGAATGCTGTTCTCACGACGTGAGACGTGACGTACTTGTCGTCCTCGTATGCCTTCAGATCTTCTTCCTTCCCGCTATCCCCAGCAGCGGACATTTTTAACGGAAGCTGAACCAGAATCTTGTTACCACCTGCTCCACTCATCTTCTTATTCTTACGCGCACGCTGGCGACGGTTGGCGCGAGAAGAAGACGAGGAGTCAACGGTAGAAGTAGTGGCGGTTGCAAGAGGTAGTTGTGGACCGGAGAGGATCCGAGGTTGTGCATCGCAACCAAAGAGGTCATGGACAAAGGCGGTTTCATGCGGTCCTAGCTGTTCTGGGTCTTCACAGTTCAGTTGTTCTCCGAAGATGAGGCTGAAGAGTTCGCCCGACCGACTGTCGTCCGAAAACAGTGCCGGATCGACCGGGGAGCCAGTGTTAAGCTCCGCAGCAAGCTCAGCGCGTTGCTTTTGTTCAAATATGAAAGAGAAGGATCCTCGTGCTGGTCAAGTAAAAAAACACTCGTCGTGGGGGGACGAGGACGACACAAAATCAATAATCGGTGGGAAGAACTCAACTAGAACACCAAAAATAATGCATAATAAAACATAATGATAATCTTGTTCTCATAAGATGTTTCGAACTCGATCGTCGCGGAAATTTTGCTGCGGCAGGCAACATGGTCAGGGTCCGCTTTTTAGCTGGAACTGGAAATTCCATCGCACCCGAGGACGCCTTCTTCGACGTTCTTGTTGCCTTTGCATCAGATTCGGAAGATGGTCGTCGGAAAGGTTGCAGTCTTGCAGTTGATTCATCTGCAGACTCTTGCTCCTCTTGCTGAGTGCCTCCGCCTGGAGTAGGAGAAGAACTAGAAACAGAGGGGTCAGCATCCACTTCAAGCATTTCGACATCTTCATCGTCGTTTTGCGATGAGGTTGCTGCCGTCTCCGCGACGTTCGAGATTGCGTTGTAGCCAGGTTCTATTAGAGGTAGGCTTTTGGTGTTCGTGGGTTCTCCCGCTTGTTATGGCTGTCCCCACCTAAGGGAGAGAGCCATAACAAACGGCATCAAAAGCACCTTAAACCTACCCTTAATTCTACCACGTTCCATGTACCCCAACCATGTACCCCAACCGCGTCTGCGTCATCTTGAGATCCTGCGTGGTCGTCCTTCTCCTCCTTAACGGCCGGATGATCCATCAAAATCCACGTCTGCTCCGCAGCAGGAGGAGCCTGTAAAAATGTTAAGATGCATACTTCTACCATGCATTATGTTAAGATGAATACTTCTAATTAACATTAAGATAGAAAAAGTCGAAAAATACTATCAGGTTAGCGTTAGGTTAGGTTGTGGATCCTGCACAACGAGCCCCATTGACACCTGCTCGCCTCCGAGGATGATGGGTCCCCTAGGTAAGGTCAACGACAAGAAAGATGAATACTTCTAATTAAGATAGAAAAAGTCGAAAAATACTGGACTGGCATCACCTAGCTACAACGTCGGTCTACCTCACTTGCTTCAGGTCCTGTCCAACAAAAATTCCACTACTGTATTCATACTCAAAGTCAAAATGTAAACAAGGACGAGGAACGATAGAAATGTTGTAGTCACTGTGAGCGAATGTATAAAATCCGCCTCGTTCTTCAATGGGTAACTTCTACTTCTTAGTACCTTCTCGCTAGTAATAGTATTAGTAATTCTTGTGCCTGTAAATGTAATCGTGTGATCCTCCTAGTAGTGCTAGAGGTTACGAGCACCAGCTACTCTTGGTTACGATAGTTCGTCTTCAAGGACCGTCTTCATTTTAAGATTCTTGGTTCGTCTTCAAGGACTGTAGTTGTACCTCCGAGGCGGGAACATCCTGATCGGCAGCCACTGTTGGTGTGCGTACAGCAAACGCTGGAAGGGCTGCTGTCGCGCACGAGAGAATAATTCTCGTTGACACCGTCATGCTGGTTGGTCGTCTCACGTGGGAAAAAAGCACGTCTACCAAATGTTCGAACAAGTCGCGGAGAAAGCAAGCACGCAGAAAAAACGATGGAGTCTGGGTGGACCACGATTGGCGATTCAGACTTGTTGATGTTCTTGTGGGGGTGCGAAAGAATAAAAAGCAGGTTAATGACACAGAAAAGGGAAACTAACCCGTCAAAAATGCACAAAGATGCAAGAAACGATAGTAGCTTGTCTGTATGTGATAGTGGTGTAATTTTTCCTGTCACCAGGTTTGATATTGAGAATAAAAGTACTAGAACTGACTACTTAGTTGTAGTTGTACTAGAAGTAGCTGTGTAGCTCCGTCTCTCGCCCAAAATTGATTTGAGAAGGCAAAACAAGATTGGGAAAGCACGACTAGTATAAAGTAGCTGTACCTCAAACTCAAAAATGCTATTGCTACTACAGCAAGTCACTGCGTCGCCTTTGATCCTCCACACACTGACACTCACGCGACACACACACACACACACACACACGCACACACACACGACCTCAACAACACGGCGACTTTGGAATACTGCGATCATCGTTCTTGCTCTTGCAGAGTTCCTGAAAGACCAGACTCCTCTAGGTTCAGCGCCGAGACCGGAGCGGGCGACACGTCGGCGACTCTCACCCTATGTTGTGATCGTAGATCAGATCAGGCGTGAATACGAAGCCTTGCTTTATTACACCAGGCAGGGAAGTCTCCTTGCGCCGTGTGGCCGTGCCTATAAAGACCAAACTAGAATCTCCTTGCAGCGTGTTACCGTGAACACATCTTTTATTAAACTTCAACACTCGTCCCACATCATTCTATATTCCTTGAGTGGAACAAGTTGGCACTTTTTCTTTTCCTTCTTCTTTTCTACCAGACTGGCGGTATTCGTATTGAGTTTGCTACCGCAAACTGATGTATGGACCTAGGCGCTCGGCCAGCTGTTCACTTTCTTGTAATGTTTGTGATTTTCGGATACAGACATTTTCTTGATGAAGTTGAAGTGTTGAAGTTGCTCTCTATTCAGAAAGATTAAGATACTGCACGAGTTGTACATTTAGTTTTAGTCTCTTCGAGATTTTTTTTTTTCCGCATAAAGGTGTATTTTTTCAGGAGACCCCAAATAAAAATACAAGATGACATTAGGTGGATAAATACTTTCCAGAAGAACAATATCAATAACAATATTACATATTTAGAGGTAGCTGTGCCTCTAGCTGTACAGCAAAAGCATATATCGATGTGCATGTTGAAAGTACGTGATCATTACCAATACCAAAATAAGTGACATGGATAATTAACAAACGTGTTAGTGTTAGTTTTCGTGTAAGAAAGAGATATATTTCACGTTGCTTTGAGTTTGAGTTTGAGATTGAGTTCTTTGATTCGAGTATCTTAAGAAAATGGTTGTTAGTATGTCTTCTACCTTTACGGCTAAGTACTTTATCATGATGAATCGATTCCATTTCCAATGGCATTAATTTATACAGACTGTCCATCTGACTTGTAATATTACCTCATAAATGCGAGGGCGAAGAATCACATTCTTGTTTACATTCTCATCAGCCACCACAACCACCACCTGAACAAGGTGAAGTTCTACTACTACTTCTTACTCCCGCCAGCGAAAACAAGAAAATATATCGCCAGACCGATGCCTACTGGTACCATGAGATACCACAAAACCCAGCAGAGGAACTTCGCACAGCACCGCCTCGTACAGCACCACTCATTAGCCCATAAAGATATTCATTTTCAAGTGCATCTTTGACGTGGGTTCCCCTTGAAATCGTGCCCAAAGATGCCTCTTAAGATGAATTACGGCAAGCCTTAAGTTCACAGCCATTCTCCTTCTTCTTTGCTCGCTCCAGAGTGTCCACATCGTCAGATTTTTCGGAAATGTCTTAGAGACCGAATGCGAGGACGAAGAGCAGAAGGAGTTGCTTTCACTCTGTCTCTTGACTCTTCTAATACTTTTTTCATTAAATTGTAAAAATTGAAATTTTGGAAATGTGTACGTGTACGTGTACACCTCTGCAGAGGATGGAGAAGGACGTTCTGTTGCTTTCATAGAGTTTGGACTCCTTGCATAGAGTTTTATTCGTTGTCCTTCTACTTTGACTTTTACTTTAGATATAATCGATGATAATATCTTCGATCTTCCTAATTCAAATTCTTTACATTCATAAAAATAAAGCCGGTCAATTCCACGGCAGAGGAAGAAGAAGCTGCAGCACCCCTTCACGCATCCACAGATTTCACCACAGCACACGCCTTCGTCGTATTCCAAATAGAGTTAGAGCTTGCCTTAATTCATCCTGGAGAGCATCTTTGGCGTGCCTCTCCCGTTGGAAAAGGCTCTAAGATGCGTCTCAGGATGAATTAAGGGAGGCCTTAATAGAGGTTGTTGATGTCTACAGACCTCTGCAACACGTGCAACTTCGACCAGCTTCGGTTAAAGTCCTCCCAACTCATCCAAAAGCATCCGTTTGTGGCGCCACGTTTTGTCTTGACTTTGGCTAGCGCGTTCTTTGCGACGACAGCGTCAACCGTGCCCCATAGGTTTGAGTCCAACCCCCAGTCTCCTGTCCACTCTCCTTGCCCCCATGGATTTCGGATCAAGATTAACCTCTGCACGTTGCTGGTCGTAGTACTTCTATCCGGATTAGAGCCGGGCAAGAATCTGGTCGGTTTACGTCGAGAACATCAAGAATGGTCCTGAGCAAGAAGATAGACCTCAATGAAAATGAATGCAAGTAAGATCTTCAGCAAAGTAATATTTTCCTCTACCCAGAAGATCCTCCTGTAGTTCATGTTCAGTGGTTCAAGCTCATGTGGTTCATCATGTTCATGTTGTTGACAACAGTAGAGTCAGACCATAAAAGTTGCAGTTGTTCGTGTAGGAAGCACTCCGCCACGCTTTTCGAATTCAAGGAAGTCGAGGACTGAATACGCGTGAGCGGCGCGTAGACCGGCGTAACCATCCTGCCGGACGCCGCTGGCTGACAAAACGGAACCCCGATTGTGGAAATTCAACATTAGAGGTAGGTTTTTGGTGCTTGCTTACCCCGCTTTTTATGCCTTTCTCCCTTAGGAGAGGCATAAAAAGCGGTAAGAAAAGCACCTTTAACCTACCCTTAACAACAAAACGTTCCACATTTCCTCGCTGTCTAACGAGTGCCTGATCATGTCACATTTTCATCAAGAACATGGTCTACTTGAACTTCAAAAAGCCATAAACTACATAAGTACCTGACGTACAACAACAGCTTCAGACTATCAGATGTACTCATCTTCAACATCACCTATGTATGATCATGATCACGACCAGCTGAGTGCAATTATACTTAGTCTTAGACCTTCTACCTCCAAGAAGTCCTAGATGGAAAATCCTAGCAGTGCCCTGGTTTTCGATGGAACATCCTAGAAGTACCCTTATGAAGCCAACAACTACGCTCATACTCAAATTCTGAGAAAATTAGACTCGTTGCGGTCGCTTTGAGGCTTGGTTACTTAAGTATGCAGTTAAGGTTTACTAGCTAGTTATAAAGTTATCTGGTGGAAAATTAATTTATCTTCATGTTTGAGATATAATACAGCCCTAATTTTCAAAGTTTTTTGAGTGTGAGTGTAGTTTTTGGTTTGATCATGTACCTCCAAGATAGAAGTGGTCGATGAAAAGTCCTAGCAGTACCCTGGCTGGCTTGGGTCCAAGTCGATGAAGTGTCCGGCCGTCTTTTTATCAGCGTCATTTTCAACGAAGCGACTTAGTAATTGGCTGCCTTTCCACGTGGCACCTAATTCCTCTCCCGCTTTTAAGACAGACCCGCTCGGTACTGGTGACACGGGCACGTGCTTAAACATGTACGGTTTGTCACCAGTCATTGCTTGTAGCGCCCAAAGTGCATTACCTCCTTCCAGCGCACGATAGGACCCACACATTTTGGCGAAGGCCTTCTCTAGCAACAAAGGCCAGAGCTCACCCTGTTGTTTTTGTTGCGGTTTCAATTTGGTATGTGTCCCAATGCCAATGGCGACCGCAGGAACAGGAGCTTCTACGTAGGTAAGTACTTGATTTTTAATGAACAAACATTAACATATGAATTTGAATTCAAATTGTAGTATTTCTAAAAAAATCAAAATACGTTCCGCAAGCCCGTGAACATAGGTCTCCAGTTGCCAGATCCAGGTGAGTCCTCAACGCAAGGAATTTTGTCATCGATCGCGAAGGACACCCATGATCCTACGGGCTCCCCATGCTTGTTCTTGCTAAAGGATGCGTCGTAAAGCGTGACCCAATACTTGCCGCGCACATCCATAGAATGCGTTTCGAATACCTTTGTCGAAGAACAAGGTTGGGATCATCCTGGATTAGGAACGAGGTTTTGCTACTCCTCTTCATCCTTACCAACGCAGAGGTAAATAAAATCTTTGTTCCTCTTCTATGAAGCGAAAAAGTGTACTCGTGCATCCTCAAAGAAAGTAGGCACTCTCTACGTACTTAGGAAAAAGCCTCTTTTCTTGAGTATCATGGGTACACTTCTTCGTCTCATATTTTTCTTTCCCATCTCATTCGTTGTAGAACTAGAGAATATAGTACGTGCTGTATCGCTCCTCTGTGATCCGCCAAACATGCCATTGCTGATAGCAGCCAACAGTCACCAAGCCTTCCTTGACAGACGGTGCTTGCGTCCAGCCTCTTTCCAAAGAGACGCAACCCCCTTGATCCATCGGCATTGAGGGAATCCGACTTGGCTAAGTATGAAGCACGAATCCACTGCACATTCTTGTCGCTAAATGAGTTAGAAACTCAGGTTCGTTTTGTCGACGAGGAAAAGGAATAGAAGAGAGGATTGATGATCTTGATTTAGAAAATTCATTGCCTATCCTCGCTATCGCTCGCTGATATGCACCATGACTATGAGTATTATGAAGCTGTTGCTGACTTTTCTCCAATCAGCTGTTGATGCTAGATGCGATGGTAACACTTCTTTGAAGAAATCTATTGTCATCATGTACTACTGTCTTGTTGTATCTAATCTAAGTAATATTTATAAATGTGATGAAGATTTTCTGAAAATAATGATAGTCTGCCATAAAAACAGCAGTTTTTCTACCACCGTCACCTTGAATCCCGACTCCCAGACTCTCCGGGCCCGCCGGAAAGTCTTTATCTTCAAACTTACAGCATCTAGAACTACAACAGCACCACATCCAACAGTGGCAGAGCATTGAACCTGGTGATGAAATAGAGAATGCTGCAGGTAAAAGAAGTTCGAGTTACTTTTTATCTTTAAGAAGGACAAGACCACACGCACACAGAAAGAGGCGGAAATAAAGATGTAGCATGTCGTGCAGGGACACGAAACGCACTACTGAAAAATTACGAAAAATTTACCTAGAGTCGGGCAGCAGTAGATTCTGCATCCCTGATAAGGCATCACGAAAGGGCAACAGATAGTATTCACGAAGCAGCCGCTCTCTCCGTCACATAGCTTTTCGCAGCACCCGTCGTCATCATTCACACCATCTGGCTGACCCAATCTTATGTACGTGCTTTTAAGGCTTAGAATGGTTCATTTTGGCATGAGGAGGACTATTTCTTGTTTTTGTAGTAAAAAGTAGCAGTAAGTTGTAGGAGCTCCTGCTACTACAACAATCTAAACGCAATTTTTTGAGTGGATGATTGAGAACCCCATGCCAATTCTTGAAGAAAATTTTGTAAGTACTTGGTCAAAAGTCTCGTCGTCCATAATGAAGCTGCCATGCTTTTCTTACTTGGCACTGGACTTTTGGAGGCTAGACCTCTCATCTCGTAGTCTTGTTCGCCACCAGTTGCCGCCATCGAGTACATCTGTGTTTTCCGGACCCGTCTCGACGTTGGTGACCCTACTTCGGCCGCTGAGTCGCGGTTTCCATCCATATCAACCTTCACAGGATTATCTTCATTAGAAGCGGTCATCTGTAGGAATAAATCCCAGAGCAATTTATAAGGTTTCAAAGCTCGCGTGGTGCATGGAGTGCATGGATCACATGGAGTAGCATGGAGCTAAAGGGGGAGCTTCTTGCGCCCCTAATGGGTCCTCTGCGCTCCATGCACTCCATGCACCATGCGTGCTATAAAAAATTCAGAAGACAGTCATCTGGTGGATCTCTTCTCCTTCAAGTATGTAGGAAATCCGTCCTGGGATTCAACATCTAGTGGACGCTTAACTTCATCTGTCGAATGTCGTTCTGCGTCTGATTCCGAAGATGAGCTTTGTGCGTTAGCACGAAAGCGCACAGAACTAAGAAGTTGGATTAGAGAAACTCAAAGTATAAGTGATTCATTTCTTCTTGTTCTGTTGTAGAGATACCTTATCATTAGATCGTTCTGCCTACTCAATATCCTAAGAAGAACGAAGGGAGGCATACGAAACAAATGAATGTTGAACAAAAGTTCTACAACTTCTTGGATTTGGAATAGAAATCAGCCTTACTTGAACATGTTCCTGATTGCCTTGTTGCATGGCGTGCGCAACGGGATCGTGGGCGTCCCCGAATGCAGACTTTATTAGTGGGCCGCGCTCTCCCTCCTCGTCTTCCGTTGAACCGCCATCCGAGTAGTAGTCTCGTGGCTGATGCTCAGACGGTCGCCCAGCCTGAACCGCAGACTCCCGAACAGGGATCGAAACTCGCCTATTCCTCCATAAATTGGAATATTAAATGTTGGTGCAGATGACGCAACAATAAAGATTGACATTGACTTCGAGAAGAAATTCATCACGTAAATAAAGTCTAAGAAATAGATGAAAGTAGACATAAACATAATATCATATTCAATATAATATATCAATATCAATAAATCATCATGCTTCAGATGAAAATGATAATGAATGGCTGTACTCCTCTTCCTCTCTTTGCTTTAGTTCTCGTTCTAGTCGCGCCAGCCTCTCCGCTTTTTCCCGCTTTAGATTTTCTTCCCGCTCGGCCCTTATCTGCTGGCGCCTTTTTGCTGCGGCTAATTTGGAATCCTCTTCGTTTCCACCATCGTGACGCACAACACTCGCGAAGGCATCGCTAGTTTGAGCAGTGTCCAGCAGTGAGTGTTAGAAGTTAAACCAACAGTAGTATGAAGATGGTGGAATACGGATAATGTTGTATCTTCTCAAAATACTTACAGTTGGTACACCTATACGTATAGGTGTACTAACTAAGTCAACAATCCATTTCTTCCTATTCTAGTACCAAGCTCCAGCAGGCGGTGCAACGTCCAGCACTTTCTTGTTCCACTTGGTCATTACTTCAGTCATGATCAAAGGAACTACAAATACAACAAACTTAACCTCAAGCCCTAAGACTGAAAATCGCCATCATCTTGTTCGTCTAGGGGTATTGCTGATCCCTGCGCGCCTTCTAGACCCAATATGTCGCTCAAATCTTCTGGTACTTCACCCTCTGGTCGTTGCGACCGAGAAGAGGGCTTCGGCTTACCCCGTTCGTCACCGGTCTTGCGACTCTTGGTACTCATTTTTCTTGTGAGTAGTACATGAGATTCAGATTGGGAGGGATGAAGATCGTCAATCTACTTTGTTTGATCGAAATGATAATCTTGTTGTTGTTGTATAGTAAATACAGATGAAGTAGAACTAGAAACAGTTGAACTGGAACTGGGGCGGGGACATTAGCAAGAAAATCAAAATCTTGCTCTGCACTGTCTGCTCTGCGTCATCTCGAACAGATGATCATGATCCTATGAGTCTGTGCGATGAAAAACAACAAAAACATGTAGCGTCAAGTGTTGTACTGGTACTGTAGTGACGGCTCCTGGTGCAGGCATCTTGTATATATGAATCTGAGTACTTAGTAGACAAGTAATACTAGGTTCAGAACTACGTAATATGCTTGAATACATTAGTTATGTTGGTTTTGGTGCTTCAGAGGGATTCGCCTTGGGGTCGGAGTTGGGCTGAAGAGTGTAGGGAAATGCAGGATCGCCTTGGGGTGCTTTGTTTGGGTGCAACAGAGTCATCGTGATCCTAGACCGATAGTTTCACTTTCAGCAAGAGAGATTGAAATAAGATGTTGACACAACTGTTGTTGTTGATGTTGTGTCACAACAATCAAGGATCTACTTCAAGATCAAGATGAAAAGCGACAAATGAAAATGTATGTAAGGATCCAGACCAGCACATCACCTAGTAGTCTCTGGACATCGCTGCACAGCTTGTTCTCTCGAGCACGCTCGGTATTTATACCGATCGACATAAGAAACAGATTTCCTCTTATGATCAGATCATCAGGGAAAGAGCAGAGACATTCGATACTTCTTCGTATTTATTTTTATTTATTATAAGGATTTCTATGGACATGGTAATGGTTGTACTCGAACAAGTACTAGTCGAGCTTCAAGGATGACAAAGAGACCGAGTTGTGCATCTTGTTCTCGGAACACTATCTCTTGCCGGTTCCGGTAGTGGGTATGGGAGCTACTAGCGCCACCGCTAGAACCTAAATCAATAAATACTTAATCCAAGCCCAACCAGAGGCTTTTACAACGAACTTGCAGCTCTTGAGAGGATAAGGAGCGCAAGCGCATCAAGAAGGTGAAAAAACGAAAAGTGCTTAGCACCTACTTCTAGGCATAGATTTGTCTACCATGTGCATTCTTAGGGAGCCTTGAGTTTCCATTCTTATGGTGTTTCTGAGGGGCAACGTAGGGCATTGTGTCCTTATGGCTCTGTCTCTCCATCGCGTCACAGAGGAGCGCCAGGGCGTCGTAAAGAACTGAGCAAATCTGCTCCACAGGGGTCTCGGTCACAGTATGAGTCCCTGTCCCAGAAGGATCCGACTGATTTCTATCATGGTGAAGATCATGTTTTACTGCAGGTGCAGCACCATCTCCACTCTTCTCTTCATGCTCGGCTTCCTCTTGTTCACCTCCAACGCTCTGTAAGAGCATAATCGCAGCTTCTAGTGTGCATATACGGTCCGTCTGCGTCTGTCTCCGGAGACCAAAACGAGAGAGCTCCTTTGGCGATATCTTAACTGGAAGAAGCAGATCACCTAGTGAAGGCGAAGCGGACCACGTAGAATCTATTGCACCAGAGGCTTGTTGTTCGTCCTCTTGCTCTTGTTCGATACCTTCAACCACAGCTTGTTCGACTACTTGCTCTACTTTCTCTTCTGCATGACCCGGCTGATTGGTTTCGTCGTCAGCACTGCTAGCATCAGCATGAGTAAGCGTCCTCGCTATGTTCATCTTGGCCTTGTCGGCATTCGCAGCTACGTTCTTGGCCTTTGTTTTCGCACGTGGGAAGAGCGTTTTGAGCATTTTTCGTGCCTGGTTCCATGTTCCATCCAAGAGGACAATGTTGAGAAACTCGATCTTCTGGTGGTCCTTCTCCGCACGTTCACCGTTACCTCTGATCTTGGTATCCTCTGTGGAAGCTTCTGTGTCGCTGCTGGTCTCACCCCAATGATCATCCTCAACATCCGAGCAGTCGTCCCCAAAGAATATGTCTGACCATGCTAAGTCTTCAGCGTCGCATGCATCTTCAGTAGGGAAGAGCAGGATCGCCTTTCTACTCCTCTCTTCTTCTAGCAAAGCTTTAAATCGTCGTGTTTCCTCTGGGTCGCCATTGATAAAGGCCTGCGATCCGGGAAAGAGCTGGAGGAGAATCTTGCCTGTGTTGGAGGCCCTAAACTGTTCCTTATAATGCATCCACACCAAAAAACGAGGCCGAACTAAACGCCGTTCGTGCTTTATTTCGTGAACAACTTTATTTGACCCAGTTGTAGGTTGTCCTTCTACTTCATCTTGTTGCATCAGACCAGATGAATTCGACGCTTGCCTTCTACTAGTACGCATCAATGTGACAGGCATGTTCCACCAAAGCTCCTCGTTTGCCTCCTCGTCCTCTGCATTGCGGCAAAGGGAGTTCAGGTTCGTAATCGTGTCTGATTTTAGTCTCCGGACATTCTCGCAGATGCACCACTCATTTAAGAAGCAACAGTGACGACACTTGTTTTCACGTTCTAAAAAAAAGAGGAAGTTCTGGATGTAGGTATCCACAATGAGCTTCTGCCGCTGGGGAATCGGTAATGTCTTGGATAAGTGATATCGCTCATTCGAAGGCAGCAGATTGTTATCGCGTAAAGTGCTCCGACTATATTTTCTGCGCCCTTTCTTCAGTCTAGTAGTGTCTCCTGAGCTCCAACGACCGACTGGCTTCTCTCGCGGTGGTGGAGAGGACATGGTCCCGGGACATGACTTCTCGGCTCCGGGACATGAATTCGACTCGTTCTGCTCTTTCGCTGTTGGCAACATTGTGTCGCAAGCTGCCAGCGGAGGCGCCATTCTTGTTTTCGAGTTATTTCGCTACAACAGTAGGTCTAGGTCGTGTGGGAGAGGTATAGAGAAGATAGTAAGTACCTTCAGGCTCAAACTTCGGGAAAAATATTTATGATTTGAGAGCCGGGAGAAAGAAAATGGTCCATGGGTATTTTGCCGACATGAGGACGCACCAGGAGTATAGTTCTTATCCAACTGCTACTGGAGAGAAATAAGTGTCTTTTCAAATGAGAAGAGGGCTTCGGCTTACCGCGTTCAACAACAACAAGAATATCACTTCGACTATAAGCATAGTACTAGATTGACGTAGTTCTTCATCCTTTCCATCCTTGTCTGCTCAAATGAACCAGTTGGAATCTACTTTCTGCGTCAAGACCAAGACTACAGCGTTTGAGGATCAACACGAGCTGATCTTCGACAACTACTCCGGATCGAAACAAGCAAATGCAAATCTTTGATCAAAAATTAATGTTCATGATGTATTTAGCACAACACGGCGGACGCGACAAAAGGGGGCCCTGCGCGGATCATTGAGAATTGAAGCAGTCTTACTCTTTTGATTTCGATCTTGAGAATGAAAAGATGTCTTTGACATTGATGCGCTGAAGGGACAAAATTGAAATTGCTGATGCTCTCCGAGCGGTTATATATCATAGAGTGGATCTATCATTCATAGAGTGGAGGGGGTGAACAATCTAGAACGGGAACGACGAATAGTGAGGATCCGGCTTTTTAGTTCTTGTTCTTGATTGACTTTTACCAGCACCACGGCGAGAACTAGTAGTTGAATTTCCCTGGTCGGACACAGCAAAGAGTCTTGCCCGCGCCGCATCTACGGCGCCATTTCGTCTGTCGACATCTTCACGTCGGTGGTCCACTTTGCGTCGGTGGTCGACATCACGCTTATCAAGTTTACAACTGCGTGCGTCGTCACTACCACCACTGTGTTGACACCTCCCTCTGTGAAGACTTGCCGCACCGCGAATGTCTATTCTACTGACACGCTCAGCGAGTTCGTCTACATCTGGAGAGGAGTCTTCTGGCTGAAAGCGAGCAGGCGGAGGTGTAATTGGAGATACACTTCTTGGTCGTCCATTGGAGTTGGACGAGTGTTTATCATGACTAGGAGTTCTACGGTCAGTGTTACTTTCACGTCGATCTTCTTCTTCCTCTGAGGACTGACTTCGTGCAGGTGGAGCAGATCTGTATTTGCGGAAGGGCGATGATCTCGAGCTTGATGTTGTGCACGTATGTCGATTTTGTTGTTTGTTGAATCGAGGTGGTGAGAGTTTCCTTGAGATGTTGAGGCCTTTCTGCGTTCTTGACGATGGTCTTGAGCCGTGTCGATGCCTCCGCTGGCTGCCGCTGGTTTTACTCCTCTCACATGTCGAGGACTCGGATGATGAAGTTTTATCGGTACTTCTAGAGCTGCAAGACGGATCCCTCTTTCCACGTCCGCCTCTACCATTCCGTTCTGCTGCCTCTTTCGCTGTCAGCAGAATCACTCTATTTTTACCACCACTTATTTCCTTCTCCCTAGCTTCATCTCGTTCGCGCTGACGATCGAACTCCCGACTGAGACGCTGCTCCACCAGTTGCTTTTTTAAGGTGAACCTGTGCTCTGCGTTGTCGTACTGGTATTTCATCAGGCAACGGGGAACGATGGTAGCGTAGTCGTCTCTCCACTTGTCATAGTTATCGTTTGAAACGATAATGACAGTGTCCCCTTGCCTGTAATCTTCCATCGCGCGAGCAAGCAACCACTCATCGTCGTCCTCGCGATTGGGAGCTTTTAGGTAGAATGAAAGCTTGGAGGAGGTACTCAGCAGTGGCGTTTGAGTGATTGACAGGGTAGACAGTGCTGGCTGTTAGATACCTCCAATCTGTGGGGAGAAGATTTTTAATCACTCAAGTCTAACAACACAGGAGAGATCGGACTCGGAGTCCTGGCCATACAAATATTCTTCCTTCGTCAGCGTCCAGAAGACGCGTCCAGTACTTGTTCTCGGCATTATTGCGACCCAACCAGCGAAAGGTATTCTCGTTGAAGACCATGCGAAGACACACACGAATACTCATTTCACGAGGATCTTCGCGTTTTTGCCTAGGACTACGTGAACCTGCTGTGCTCCCTTCCCATTCCCAGCACCTAAACGATGCTGCTGGCTCATGATCGTTTTTCTGTGAGAAATAGCCACAACAGCTCTCGCAGGCTATCCACAGCTGTTTGGGGTCAATGTCTGGTGGTCCGTCGGCTTCAAATGTCCTGCTTCTGCCGATGTTGGCACCATCGAGATACACACGAAGAACCATCTTCTTGTTTCTTTTGAAGGAATACTGTAGTAGGTGTACTAGAAGATGTTGATGTACAGGTAGCTTTTAGTGTCACGATACATAGGAGGACAAAGATAATGAAACAGAAACAGCAAGATGTCGTACCCGTAGAATCGGCAACACGTTGCCAACCGATGTTTACATAAGTACTCACTCAGGGCCATCAGCGTCTCGGCTTCTTCAAGTGGCGTATGTCGATCACTGGGACACCACGAGCGGATCTATTTTTCTTGACGTTTCCGTCCTGCAAAAACGAACATATTACACAGATCGGCCCATCATCTTGTTCTCTACAATGAGCGCAACATGAAAATCACTGCGACCTCTAGCTCTAGTAATTCGAAGGCCGCAATCACAGCAGGATTCGTTCTTCTTGTTGTGTTGTATCACCATCATGGTAAGCCAAGTCAAAGTTGCCTTGTTGCAGTCAGGATACTAATGGAGTTGCCAAATAGTCTATTATAGAGTGCCAATTTTCATTAATGTACCACTGATGCTCCGCTCGCGGTTACACGTCAGACGGTGTCGGATGAGCAAAGTAATAATAATTATAAGAGACGTTCCCCAGATGTAAGAGTAGTGTTAGTATCAGCAAGTGCGACGATACATGTATTGCTATTGCTGGGATGGTGACTCAATGATGTAGAACGAAAATGTAAACTCCGATAGAGTGCCGAATCAATTCGGTGAAAAAAGTTAAAGTTTTTCAGTCACCAAGAAAGCTACAGGCACAACTACACGTGCAAACGTGTCAATTATGGACTCTCTTGTGTAGCTACAAGTGTGATCTACTTATGAGGCCATCGGAGGTTCCACAATATACTCACAGAACTGGAAGTATCTACGCCCAAAAAAGCGGCAGCTCTAGGAGTCGTCGGCAGGTATACGAGTCTTCTAGTGTACAGCAGACCACGCAAGTTTTGCGTAGAATGACTCCTCGCGTAGCTGCATCATCTTAGTATCTTCTATCAGTTGTTTTTGCATCGCAGCTGCCCTGCCGTCCAACAAAACTCCTCCGCTCTGCAATGATGTCTGAGCAAAAACACCTGCTGGACGAGTCCATGTCGAGTTGAAAGAATGATGTTGTGAGTGTGACCAAAGTCACGAACTTCAACTTTTTTGCCGACGTAATGATGGCACTTCCTTGCACATAAAGTATCACTACTACAAGTTGGGTACCTGCGCCAAAAATGCTACAAGTTGTCTAAATATTTGTACCTCCTAAACGACTTTTCATAGCATTTGTAAGTGTACGAACTGGAACTACTGCGAAAAACAACAACAAGAATTTCAATTTCAGCTACAACAGTTACTTACGACTTATTCCTCCAAAATTCCTGGAATAAAAGTACCATCCGCGGGTCCAAGGCTTACACAGAAGGGGAAGATCAGCTCTTCCGATATGCTCTTTAGTGGTAGCTGCTCTTCAGACGTTTTTGCCAGAGATGTGTTCCGGATGGTTTCAGAGACAAGATCGCTGTCAAAGCCCTTTATTAGAAGGCGAGAAATTATGCTTATCATGCCGTTCTTGATGAGGAAAGACTAAGACATGCTCATCGAAAATCGAAAATAGTGAATGGATCTACCATCTTCTACCTACCCCAGGGGTATGTCAGTTGTCAGTCTACTACACTACTGCTTCCGTTCACAGCCTTAACTCCAGGCGCTCAATGTTGCTCACTACCAGTGCAGCCATTTCCTCAGCGACGAACATGGTTTTGGGCATCCCCTCCAATGAGACGCAATCTCCGCATGCGAACAGGCCAGGCGCGGGCGCGAGTTCGACCATATTGGGATTAGACTTGTAGCAGTTCAATACCAGGAGCTAGCACCTTAATCTGTGAAAATTCGCATCTGACCTTATCCAAGCTAGTATCTTTGAAAACTACACCTAGCATATTTGAGCTTCTTTACTCCCTGTGAGTAGATTTTTTCTCCTCCT
This sequence comes from Amoebophrya sp. A25, assembly GCA_905178165.1. Classification (NCBI taxonomy): domain Eukaryota; class Dinophyceae; order Syndiniales; family Amoebophryaceae; genus Amoebophrya; species Amoebophrya sp. A25. Next base: position 505,824 of record CAJINU010000023.1, on the reverse strand, counting down.
TCAATCGCACTGCGGCTGCGAAGTCTAACTCCTCTAAGTAAGACGCTGCTGATTTCTGAATGAGATGGACGATGAGATGAAAAGTAGTCGTAGTAGGAGATGGATGATGAGATGAAAAGTAGTCATATCAGTATTACAGAGCAATTTATAAGGTTTCACAGCTCGCATGGCATGGAGTGCATGGATCACATGGAGTAGCATGGAGCTAAAGGGGGAGCTTCTTGCACCCCTTAAAGCTCTGCGCTCCATGCACTCCATGCTACTCCATGCGCCATGCGTGCTATAAACTACTCTGGTATTATTAGTAGTAAATTAGTAGTAGTAGTACTGGAGGAATCAGGAATTTTAAGGTCTTAAAGTGTTCGTCCGATTTCGCGCCGTTGGCGTTCTCTTGTGATGCCGCAGCTGCGGATGCGTCTTCTTGTGCTGTCCCTTTTTCTCCTGTGGCGGTAGGATACTCCTCTAGGACTTGAAGTTGTCTATTCACCTGGTATTGTTGTTATTTCTTGTCACTACCTCCCTGTGTCAGGATTGGGTAATTTGCGCGCCTGCTGCCTTCCTTAGATGTGGTAGCCGATGAATGTTGAAGCCTCACGAGAGACCAAATGTAAAATAGATAGAGAACAGTTAGAGCAGGAGGTTCGACTCATCGGCCTCAACAAAAAGTACATGCATTACACGTACAACAAGAAGTTTAGTTAGTCTTGTTTGTCTTAGTGTTAGTGCGGGAGTCAAAAATATTTTTCATAATTTTCATTTAAATATTGCAGCCGTGCTTCTGCTTATTTTACACTAGTACCTTCACATATCCTGTCGAATCGAGGTACTTTTTGCTGAGAAATTTGGCAGTGGGCTTTGCACCAACACACTTTATGACGTTTGGGTCCCCACCGTGGTTTTCAAAGTCAAAGCCCTCGCCCATCCGAAGGGCACAATTATTGGTGTCTAACCTGACCATGGGTCAGTTCACAATTATTGCTGTCTAACCTGAAGTTCACAATTATTGGGGTCTAACCTGATTTGGCATGACGAGTCAGTTTACAATTATTGGTGTCTGACATGAAGATTTGTTATAAGGAAGAGTCAGTTCTTCCTCTTGCTCTTCATTTCCAGAAATAGTACTTGTGTCCTGTTGCAATAAGTCCCTGATTTTCCATGACTCAGTTCACAATGAATTGTCATCGATGGTGTCCTCTGACCTGATCATATTCCATGAGTAGTCAGTGAAGAAATGATATGATGCTGGTGCTGCTTGAGTTTATTGTACCATTTTTTCGCATAGTCTGCAGCGTCTTTCGGCAGCTGGAAGAGGACACGTGGGTTCCCGTCGTAGAGAGAGACTGGTATTCGTAAATAATGCGCAATCTCTATGAAAGGATAGGACTTGGAAAAACTGTTGTAACCTAACGGTGTGGGTGTGTAACCATGATACATCATCGTAGATAGAGATAGAGATAGTTCACACCTGAAATTATAAATTGTAATGGATTTCGATTTGAGATCGAGTGGGGAACAGGAACTTAAACCAGCTGAACGAGCTAATTTTTGTTTGTATGTTGAGTACTACCAAGTCGTGTTGTAGAAGTTCAGTATAGCTTACAAGTGTTAGTGTATGTGTATGAGTATGTTACACTTTCTTCAGTCAGTAGTTCCACTACTTACTATGTTGAGTACTCTACTCATCTTGCTGCAAAGCTTGCCTTGCTTAAACAAACTCAGAGTACAAGAACACTTTTTCGTTTCATAATCTCCGCTGCCATTTCCGTGCCCACTATACCAGCCCCAACTACATGCATTTCCTTTTGGCACGCCCATGCCTGGCTCAACCTTCTCACCTGATCCATTCGCTCTCCTCTTTAGAAATAAGTACTTATATAAAAATATAGGACATCCGACATCCACATCGTCGCGTCGTGAACAGGCGACAGGATCAGGAGAACTTCTACAGCGCTAATATATGATTTAAGACCTACACCTAGTAGAACTAGAAGTATCACTCGCAGACAACAAGAATGTGAAAATCCAACGAGACGGCCTTAATCGAGACTCGCAAAAGGCTGCTTCCATATTCCGTTCTGGACACCAGTTGCTACGATGATGTAATCGAAGTTCCGCGTTTCGGTTGATTCTGAAGACCCCGCATGCGTATTGAATTGTTTGAAGGTCGCCATTCATTGGTCACTGATGCTGAAGGGACAAGGCCCCTACTTAAGTTTTCCTCTAGTAGTAGTAGTTATCCCCTAGTAGTCTCCCTTAGTTTTCCCTTGTTCTCTCATGGGGTCTCCACCTCTTTGATGTCAGAGACTCGAATCTAAATGGTGAGCAATGAAAGTTGAGCCTTAACTGTAGCCGTAGTTGTGGACTTTCCAACCAGACACCGTAGCCCGCTAGGCCTTAGCTGTTTTGACGCTGATGACGAGGCACTCGCTGAGGAGAATGACCCGGCTGACGATGAAGATGTTGACTTAGCGGGAGGGCTTTAGACGTCTGTTCCTTCCCCGTTCTTCGTGATGCCTTTCCCCTTTCAGAGAGGCAGAATGAACAGTAACAGGAACACCTTGACCTTTAACCTACCCATAAATGGCCCTCCATTTTCTGGCGCTCCTGCAGGCTCTGCATTCGAAGACGTATTAGATAAAGTGACTTTTTCGGTCTAGACGAAGACAACTTTTCGGTCCTATCTGCTTTAGACCTCGGTATCCTCCTTGGTCCACGCCCAGCATAAGCATATGAGGACTCTGCGTACGTTGGTATTGGTTAAAGAGAGAGATGAATAGTCAATGTCAATGTCACTGATGCCACTACCAGAAAAAGGCCTTAACTGGTGTAGAGCCCGTTGCCTCACCTGCCCGATCCACTAGTGATTCCACATACCCTTGCATAAATTCGACGCCAAGTGCGTCCTCGAGTATTCGCCGATAATTCAATATGAAAGGCGGGCGCGATGGTGTCGTCTAATATGAAGAAGATTCAACTTATTGAAGTACTTCCTATTCCTGAGTTGTCTGCGTGTGCGTCTTTTATATGGATCGGGCAGTCAACAACAACATGGTCACGCATGCTGGGCATGATCATTTACTACTCCTATGGAGGAACTAAAAAACTGTGAAGGTCAAGTGCTTGTGCTTCGTCTTCATCATCTTGCGTCATATGCGGAGAAAGAGAACACACTAAGTAAAGTTTCTCCTTCTTTGTGGAGGACGCTAAGCTGTTTTCTGTCATCATATCGAAGGTGATCCGCTTGTGTGCTGAAAAGGGTTGCACAAAGGCGCGACACATCCCGGGAGAGTACTCGTAGTAGCTCTTCGGGTCGATCACGGTCACGTCGAATAGGTGGCAACGCATGAAATGCAACCTCTATGAAGATGATGACTATGAACATGATGAATAGACTGAGACAGTCGTGGCTGCAAGAAGCAGAAGTATGGAAAACTAGCAGAAGATAATCAACAAGAGAAAGGAGTAGTAGCAAGGGCTGAGGTATGATGATACTCAGTAGACAGGGGACGCGTCACGATCTACCTCGGTGCGGTTCTGCTGCATAAAAATTATAGAAAGAAGGAGCAGATGAAGTAGACTGCTCTGACTCGTCTAATTTTTCGTACTAGTATATTTATTTAATCACTCAAATAGAAATAGAAACTGTCCTAGAAGTCAAGCGCCATACGGAGACGTTCAGCAGCCAGCATTCCTGCAGCTCCTCCACCTATAATGCCGACCGTTTTTCCCGTCTTTGGAAAAAAGTTGGCACAAGCCGGTGGCAAAAAAGACGCCAAGCGTTGCATCTTGATGTTTCTTGTTACAGGAGCCCGAAAAAAAGCTTCGACTTCATCGAAAAAAGTAAGCAAGTTTCTAAGTCCTTAACCCATGATCTTCAGAATAAGCGAGAAAATGCTGTTACTGAAAGAAGAAGAGCCTATAAATATCAATTGACTCTCGTGATCCTATTTCAGTTTGTTCGCTACACCTACTACCGGCGCATCTTCACTCTTCGACTATTTAGTTCCTTCGATCTCGCGCTCGGTCCTTGTGCAGCTTTTTGCTCAGTTTCATTATAACAAGAGGTTCTTTCAAAGAGGCGCTCTTTTAGCAGCTGCTATATCTTTGCCTCCAATTCTATGATTGAGAAACTTCGCCCCAATGCCTGACAAGCGAAGTTTTGGCGCGACAGCTGTTACTACGAAGAGCGTCGCCGCGGCTAACGAGTATCGTCGGCCGCTGCGAGGACCATCCTCCAGGCTTGGGATTTCACAGCAAGCCGGCTGCCTCAGTTCGCGACAACCCCGCACCAGCCTCAGGGACAGCCCCATAGAGCCACACACCCTCACGCCTATGCTCGGCGTGTTGCCTGGCTCTTGGTGCGACTGACGCTGGCAGACCGGTTCCACGGGTCCCCCCACCTGGTGGCCACCAGCAGCATGACCCACCCACAGAGGGCGCGCGTGAGTTGTACAGGTGTGACAGTGACCCTGACAAGCCACCGCCGGCGAAAGCCGTCGCAGCCCGGTGTGGCGCATGACAGGCCACCTGACCACGACCATGACGGTGGGCCCGAGCTGCCACCTGGATTTGGCTTGACCAGTCGGCTCGCTGTCTCACCACGTGCCCACATGCGGCGCCATGGCTTGCGGACTGCGTGACCCCTATACACAGGCCCCGCGCACGTCGGCATTGCCCACGTGGTGACTCTGGGGCGACTTCCACAAAGTGGCCCCAAGTGCTGGGGGAGCCGCCCGCGTCCACCTTATCGACTGTGGTGCTTTCTTGTTTTCTGCCATTCGCCCCGCCTTCACTGGGCAGGTGAGGGCCAGGGGTTGAGCAGCGCAGACACCCCCGGCGAGGGATCTCGCCAAAACTTCCTCTGTCACGGCTTGGGGCGAAATTTCTGAGTCATAAATTCCCAAATCCATAGACCTAAAGCGTGCTCCATGTGGTCGCTGGTTCTTGAGATCTCTCGTTCGTAATCCCACAGAGAACTTCGCTATTTCTTGTTGACAACAAGAACTTGTATCTATCATCTTGCACTTGCTCTTCCGTAAAACATATTAAGTACTAGCTCATCAACATCATCCTTATCTTGTCGAGCTTTTTTGTCTTGAGTTTCATACTCAGCTCCTCTGTTTCTAATACTGGAAGAAGCTCTGATGATGATGCGAATGTTTGCCGCAAACTAGAAGAAGCTCCAAGAGCCCCACGATATCCTCTAGCAGACCGGGAAAGGTTTGGGTCCAGTCTGTGATACAACCGGATGGACGCCACATATAGTCCCTTCCCAATCTATGAAACGGAAAAGCGTACTCATTATACAACAACGCAAGAAATTAGCCAGAAGCTATAATATAGTAGGAACCTGGCTGCCCAATTATTTTTTCGCGAGTCTGTGTATGAGTACACTACTTTTTTCCATACGATTCAGGCTGAATTGGCCGACGAAAGTGTGGTGCTTCATCTTTTAGAGGGCTTTCCGTCTCAGCTCCCCTCTTCTATCCGATTAGTTCATCGCCTTTTCTTCGTCCAGCAGAGAAGCGAGGAACTGCTCTGTGCTGGAAGAAAGTGAGTCATGAGGTATTTAATAAGCCACAAATTGAATTACGATCGTCAAGAAGTATCTCGGAGAGGAGGAGAAGAAGCATCAAGCTGTTCTGTGAACGTGAATTACTGTGAGCCTTAAGTCGGGTCTTCCCGCGGGCGTTAAATGAAAGGACGACTGGGATTTTCTCCTCCCTGGTAGTACTTCTTCCTTCTTAGAGCAGCTCGCAAAAGTTCATCTGTCCTCGTGTTGTTCTTTGGAGATGGAGTCCAAGATTTACATTGATTCAGGAGGCAGAAATTATCAATCACTGATGAATTAGTTGTGCCAGAACTTCACGTTCACGGAGTTTTCTATAAACAAAGCGTAGCTTTATCAGTTGATGAAGTTTTACCATCGGCCTTAACTTGATCCTCTTTCATCTTGGCAAACGACGACCAATGGTCGCGGTGATTACAAAGAAGTAATTGGGAAAATCTCTGCTTCTTTTTGAAGGGGCGGGGCTTATGTCGCGTAGTGTGTGTCCCTGTCGTAATTCAAGTTCAACTATAGGTTAGCCATTTTCTACGATAATAATGAAATAATCAAGATCATCACTATATATTGATATTCATATTAGGAAAATATGTGGTTGTTAATAGAGTGGTGGAACTGAGAAAAAAAAAAGAGTAGTGGTTAATGGAGGGAATTATAAGCGAGCTGTATTTTTTAGAATGAGGATCTTGAAAGAAGATGGGAGAAAAATACACGTGAGAGACGCCTGCTCTTGTCCATAAGCATGACGGGTTGTAAAAACGCGCTCGCCCGACCTTTCCACACGATCTTATGCTGCCCATCTTGTTTAACGGAGACAAGGTATTCAACACTTGTGTGCGTCATTGTTAGACGCCGTGGCCATATTTTCAAGCCTTGAGTTGTATCATCGAGCCTGCACTCACACTCACAGTCAGAACCTACTTCAAAAAGTGTAGCACTTAATCTCCTACATGGCCTAAACCCTAAGAAGCCCGACTTAAGCCCTAATCTCTGCCTTAATAAAACTACTGCTCAAGAATCTACTCATTTACTTATCAAGTTTTGCCTCAGTTTTCTTTTTTGATTTTTCTTTTTTGATAGTTTGATTTTGGTTGTTGATTTTGATTTTTTTTTTTTTGATTTTCGTTTTTCTTTTTGATTTTTCTTGTTTAATTTTGAATTTTCTATTTCTTATTTAATTTCGAATTTTGTTTTTACATTTACTTTGTGTTTTGATTTTAAAGTTAAATCTTGAAACAGCGGAGGAAGTGCGAAGGCACACGAGATAAAGCTTTCCAGCAAAAACCCCGAAAGGTAAGACGTGGCTAAATTTTGAAAGTTAGGAAGTGAATAAATTGCGAAAGTCGGGACATAAACCGGGGAAGTTAGGCCATGGATGAATTTTGAAAGTTAGGCGATGGGCTTTGAAGGTTCGGAGATGAGCTGTGAAAGCTAGGGCTTGGGTTTTGAAATTTAAACAAGAAATTTAAACAAGACGCGAAGGGGGCTGAAAGTTAGGAAATGTATGTATGTATGTATGTATGTATGTATAGAAGGAGTTCGGCAGCGCGGTGGGCCTTATTTACTAGTGTGCGGCAAAGCAAGCGGCCTGCTAGAATGAACGCACAAGGCTCACGCGATGCGGTTGCGGCAAGTCAAGACGCGCGTGTAGAATCTCCAGGGACACTTGTGGCCGGGTAGGGGCCATGCCGTCACGCGCGCGCGTGTTCCAGATCCAGAGAGCGAAAGAAAAGAAAACCCAAACAAGGAGCCGGCGGCAGGTGTTCAGCTGTGTCGTCCAGCAACAACAGTGACCGCACCGCCTTGGCCTCCTCAACACGGCTGCCGGAGCCGAGCGACCGGAGCCCAGAGGGAATGAAGCTACCAACCTCGGTGGCTGTACCGTGCGTGGAGATGGCAAGAACAGAGGCAGAGGGCAGGAGGCCACCTCATCCCTACGAGGGCGAGGTGAGCGACCAGGCTACACACCTGGGCCATGTAGACTGTCCGACAAACATCCAACAACCAAGCAACACAAGCAACCAACAAAGCCACGCAAGGCGTCGCACCTGCAACCCACCGACCCCCTTGCCCTCATGGAAAACACCGAGGCGGCACCAACCTGCCGGGGCTGTGGGCCTCTCCTCACCATGGACACTTAGAACACACGGAGCACCGAAACCATCACCACCGCGCCCCTGCTCCTGCTGCGCCCTTGGCGGGTCACTCACCTCAGCAAGAGTGCGAGAGCCCTGGCACACAATGGAGGAGGGCGCCCTGGGCTGGCCGTCTCTCTCCGTGTTCGTTCTTGTGCATCATCGGAGGAAAGCGGCCAGAAACCTCACGCAGAGGGCTTCCCAAGTATTTCCCAGGGAAGACGGTAAGGGCCTCGCGCTTTCTCGTCTAGATCGATGAGCGCGCTAAAACACGCAAGCAAAGGCAAAAAGAAGCGCGCAGGCGGTTCTTCTTGCAGAGGCGTCCCACCTGGGGGGCGCAAGCAGATTCACCGTCCCACCAGGGGCGGAAATTCGCGCCAGTTTTAGTCCACACAGAGGTGGCGCCCCCCAGGGGTTCTTAGGTCTCCCTTCCCACCAAGGGCGGAGGAAAGTTAAGAAATGAATTTTGAAAGTTAGGGCGTGAACTTTGAAAGTTAGGGGTAGGGGTAAGGCATGAATTTTAAAACAAGCGAAGACATGGGTCGCGAAATCGAGGGCGTGGACTTTGAAAGCTAGCACGCAAATTTTGAAAATACAGACATAAATTGTGGACCAACGTTAAGGCATTAACGTTGAAAGCAAGGGCACACATTTTGAAAGTTAGTTTGGGCCCCCCGCCCAAGTTGTGAAAGAAAGGCCATGAATTGTAAAAGTTTGGACATAAATTGCGAAAGTTAGGACATCAGTGATTTTGAACGCTAAGACATCGACGCGAATTTTGAAAGTTTGGAGACCGCCGCGCCCGAAGACTGCCGGCGGCGGAGAATCTTGGCGAAGAGTTGCCGGGGCTCACGCGCGCCGCCTCCGCGCCTGTCCACTTCAGGCGGCGCCTGCTAAGCCTAAGCCTCTGAAAGCAGAGCCGACAAGACCAACACACGACCAGCCCAGCCACTGCACTGAGAGCACCACAATCCAACGAGCCAGCCTGCGACACAACCGCCCGACAAATTTCCAAACAAATGCACGGCCGAGAAGGCTGCTTGCACAGCGTTGGAGAGAGACACAGAAAGACCACAAAAAGCAGACACGGAAGGCGCGGAGCCTTATGCGCTCCCGCTGCAAATTGTCGCGATTTTGTTCCCGGCAGTCCATTTTCGTGCCTCCATCAAAAAAGCACAGAACTGAAGACAAAAGCGCCAGGATCTTACTCCGCGAAATGCTTGCAGAAAGTTTCCAAGTCTTGACCATGTTGGAGCGCCATGCGCTCATCTTTTCAGAAAGATTCCGCCAGGCCCTTCTCTCCAGGGATTATTTCGCGAACTTTTCGCCAAGATTTTTTTTTTTCTAAAGTGACAGAATCAGAAGAGACTGGAAGCCGCTGGAGGTGTTCAAGCGTGGAAAGATGGCCGCCGACGGCTTACGGCGACACCGCTCCCCCGCCTGCGTTCCCCTGTCCTCCTTCCCGGCGCCGCACGCTTCAGGGGGCTCACACAAGCGCGCCACGCCTGCACCCGGGGCGGCGCCGGTGCCAGCGGCATGCGAGCGGTCCACAACAAACCGGCGCCGAGGCTGCCACAAACGACGAGACACAAAAGAACCGAAAAGCAGCGCCAGGCGCTTCAGCGCCTGGCTTGGCCTTTCAAGCAAAAAGACAACGAAGACCAGCCCGGGCAACTTTTCCCGAAGATTTCGCGCACGTCTTTCACACCGTCGCGGCGGTCTCCAAGAAAGTTAGGACATAGATTCTGAAAGTGAGGACATAAATCCTAAAGCCTTCGGCGTGAATTTTGAAAGTTAAGGCGCGAACTCTGAAAGGGAGGGCGTAAATTCTGAAAGTTGAGACATGAACCCCGAAAGTTTGAGCATGAATTCTGAAAGTGAGGGCATGAATTTTGAAAGTGAGGGCGTCAGCTTTGAAATGTAGCGCGTGAATTGTGAAAGTTAGGACATAGCATAGCTAAGCTGTGAAGGTTAGGACATCCACTGCGAAAGTTTAAGTTAGGGCGTGACTTTTGAAAGCAAGCTAAAACATGCACGCCGAAGGCTGGGCGCTAACTTTGAAAGTTAGGCCATGCACTTTGATGGTTAGGGCATTAATTTTGCACGTTAGGGCATGCATTGTGAAAGTTAGGGCATGAATTCTGTCCCCCCTTGCAGCTCCTTGCTGTTCCTCTTCTTTCTTTTCCTCCTCCGCTGTGTCTCTTTTACGTTTCGCGTCTAGCGCATGCCTCGCGTTCCCTTCGGCTCCTTCCCCTGGAGAACCACTCCAGGAGGCTAGTAATCTAGTCACATTTTTACCCGAACTGCACTCAAGCACTAGCTACAACCGCGGCAAAAGCATGACTATAGAAAAGTGGTTAAGTCAAGAGTAGCTTCATCTGAAGATTAAGAAAGTGAAAGATGCTCATGATTATTAATCAGCATAAGTGTCTTAACTCTTAAATACAGAAGGGTTTCTAGATGTCTTCATGATCAAGATATGCCAAAAGTGAATATGATCTATTAGATCACGCACGTACGACGTTCAAGTGCCGTAACTCATCGCTTTTTATTTTTAGAGCTCTCCGCACTTCATCGCTCAGCTCCTAGAACTATTTCCCTGGGAGAATTCCCCACAAACGTTTCAAGGATGCCGTCGAAGATGAATTACGACGCACAGCCTTAATATTTGGTGAGGCTCGATACGAATCCGGAACTGCTCCATTGTCGAGTAATCCATCCCACCTGGCGGTGTAAAGGTGACAACTTCGACCCCGCTGGACGGACGCGACGGCGACGGGTGCTGCGAAGGGCCGCCCTGGCGGAGCATATTTTAGCGGCTTCCGTGGTTTGGCATTGGCTTATCCTTTTGTCATAAATAATCAAAAAACGAAGGCCGATCGAAAGAAAAAGCGAAGAAGCAGAAAAAGGATGAAGAAAGACCAATCACAAGTCGTACTATCACTATCTTCAAGACGAGTAGTAGAACTACTCGAAGTATCTCGGATCGATCGTCATAATTGCCGAACTGTCTAAGATTAATATCAATCCCTGCTCTTATCCGAGAACCACTCCTCGGACATCAAACAGCATGGAAATGCTTAGATAAGGGGACTCCCGTGTAGGTGTAAGCATTTGTTCGCTATGTGCAACATTCTTGATTTTCACAATGTTAACGCAGCTTCGCTTTCGTGTTTATACATAGTTTACCCTTAATGTTGGTCAGCGTTCACATCCGGAAGTACGTTGCTCCACTTCCCAGAGTTGCACGCAGGTTTCCCGTGCATCCTGCCCTCATCAATGGGTATCCGTGAATAGGCAAACGAGGGTGGGCATTTTCCCGGCGCCTTCGGACAGCACGCATTGACCGCCAAACCTACTGCGAGATCTCGCCTTGAAGCATGTTTCCATGATAGAATGACTTCGATGTTGCCCTTGTCTTGCCCCTTCTCTTCGCCCAGTTTCGTCTTTCTGTCGCTGAGGCTTGTCTTCGTAGTAGTAGTAGTAGTAGTTTTGAAATTGTTGTCAATTTCTTCCGTCGCTTGTGTCCAGGCATCGCCAGCGCCTTCCGGTATAAGCTCGGCGAAATCTTCACCCATCTTGCATTCATCACTGCTGCCAGGAGCATAGGTAAACTCCAGGACGTCCGTCGTCCATCTTATGTGTCCTGCTTTCTCAGGTTTGCCTTTCGCAATGGCATCGTTCATCGCAATTGGCCCACCGTTCTCGACGATCGCGGCCGACCCAGCAACTTGATTGCTTGCATTAGAGGACGTCGCGCCTGCTTTTCCACCCTAGTATCTGTGGGTGGGCCTACTTTGATGCGTTACACAGTCCTCCTCGTCATTCATCCGCGCGTCCCTGTTTCCAACTTTCCTCATGACCTCCTCATCATCCATCTCTACATGTAAATGAAATTAGCTACTTCATCCTGCAACATTGCGCAACGTTTTTCGATGAGGAGATGAAGTATCAACAGCGTGGGGGTGGCGATCCCCTGACCATGATTGAAAGAATGATGCGAGGAGGAGATAGATGTAAACTTCGTGTCATATCATGTTGCAGCTACATCGTGCTCCATGTGTATGGAGCCGACTTCTTCTTTCAAACATCTATAAACTATGCTGCATTTTTTAGTTAGAGCTTTTCTCTCTGTGAAGACCCTGTCCCGGTGTGTGAACTGTTTCTGTGCGCGCAAATGGCGCGACAGTGCCCGAACACCACGATGTGGCCACCAACTGTTGGTGATAACTGTGTCCCCCGCCTGCCATAGCAGTGAGGGTGGAGGGCAAGCAATAACTGGAGTGACGACCAAGCGTCGAAACATGGATGAGTATGTCAACAATTGTTAACGACATCCCAGGTCAACCCAGAGAGAAGTGTGACAAGATGACAAAATCACGTGAGAAAGGTGTACACGAACATGATATGGAAACAGGGAGAGCAAGTACACAACGGAATAACGAAACACTACGCAAAGAAACTGTACTATGAAAAACTACACAATTCAACTATCCACTTCGTCTAATACATTTATCAAATCATTTATGTCAATGCCGGGGCTCAAGCCGAACTTGTGCACGTCGTTCAACATGAGTGCGTTCTTCAGGAGGTTGAGGACTTCGTCGTTGAAGTCCGACACTGTCGTGAAAAAGTTCGGGAAATTCGTCATGACGAACTCGAGAAACTTCGGACGTGTAGGTATATCGGAACAATTGAAGTCCGTGGGAACTCTGTCGATCCACGGGGACGCATCGATGCTAGAAACGAGAGCCCAGAAGAGAAGGGCGGCCATCGACATCTGCTTCTTCGGGCTATTTTGATTGAGGAGCGCATCCTTTGCCGAATCGTTGTCGATGCTGAGGCGGAAAAACTTCCCGCGTAGTTGTTCTTTGAAGTTGATGGCCGCGAGTACAGGGCAGATGGCTTCTAAAAAACAGATGGGATGTTCTCTGACCGCTGCTATGATATCGTCAGCTTTTACTCGGACGCGAACTGCGAAACGAGAACAACCGATGACTAAGACTGCAGCAAGCCAACCCGCGCGATGACTGAAACTAGCGTCAGTGTGCAACATGGTGTTCGGCGACTTCGGGTCTTCAAACTTTGCGCATTTCTTAATAGAAACGTCGTTGATGATGAAACGGATATTTTGAAGACACTGGCGTAACGGCTCAGACAAAGCGGATTGCGACGAGCCAGGCGGGAGGTTGATGTAGTTTGTGAGTGGCCGCATTAGTGGGTTGAACTGGCGGTCCACAAGAGCGGCGAAGCAGAACATGATCTTCCCATGAAGTTTTTCTGCATCTTTTACTGAGATGCCGTTGTTCTTGAGGGCTAGGTCTATCGCGGCGGATATGACCTGTCGCCGTTGTTGTGAAATGAAGAAGATCGGGTTCTTGAGTGACATGTCAAAAACAAGTCCAAGGACTTCCACAATGCGGCCTAGGTTGACCTTGTCCGGGTGCACCGGAATACCAAGAGCGGCGAAGAAGTACAAAATGGCGTCACAGCACATTTGACCAAACTCCTCGTAAACCGGACAAGGGAAATCGTCCACGTAGACGTCGATGGCGACACCGATGTAGTATCTGATGATGGACCGAAGGGCATCAGAGATCCTACACCAGGCCACCACAGAATGCACGTTGCCAAAGATGAGGACGTATGCCTCATGTAACCAATAGGCACCGCGACCACCGCCGGCATCAGGATCCCAAACGGCAAACCTGTTATACTTCCTGTGGGAAGGACGAACCGCAACGGTATTGTACGCCTTGTGAATGTCTATGACAAGCATAAGGAGTGCAACGAGGAGACCGGAAGAAGTGCGAGCCTTTTTTAGAGGAGGCTCCACTGAACTGGCACGGCAACTGGTGGCCGGCGGGACTGAGTCGCGAACTAGGTGCGACGGCATGGGAGTGTTCTTTTCGATGGACTTCAAGAACTCCCGCTCAGATTCCTTCTCTAGTGCACGGCCGCGCTTAACTGTTCTGCGTGACATGTTGATCACGTTCTGCTCAGCAAGATCGGGGTTGCGCAGAGCAGCGGCGGTAGATAGGATGGACGACGCACTGGCCATGGGAACAGATCTTTCCATGGTAGATCGTTCGTTATTACTGCACGCGGGATCGATCATCCTAACCTTGCTTTTTTGCTGTACGCCATAGCGTAGCCAAGCAAATTCCCAACCGCGAGAAACCGCTTCGCTGTGAGATATACCCTCGGAGATGCGCGCATGCCGCAGGAGCGGCTCAACCTCCACTTCGCTACGGGTCTGGCGCAGAACTTCTTCAATTTCGACCTTATCCCACTTGGGTGCCGGAGCACCTTCTCGAAACCGGTCGATTGACCGCGGAAGGGGTGATGTAACTAAATCAGGTCTCTTCCGTGTGTGCTTGTTCCAGCCTTTCGGGGCATGGCAGCGTCCTATGCACTTGGCGCCGCGTAAGAAAAGCGACGGAACTTTCTTGTCATGATGTTTTGACTGTTTTATTGTATGCGCAAGCAAACCAAGGCTGTATTTTCCATGATAAGGCTCAAGATCGGGATCAAGTTTGGTCTTGAGTTTCTTGTCAAGATCAATAGATTCTGAAACGGCAGTGTCAGTTATGCTTTTTAAGTTACATGTTCTAGGTCTGCTTAAGTCAACTCCTTCAAAGTTTTCCGCAACTGGACGAAAAGGTGACGTTTTCCATTGGTCAAGGGAAATTCGTTTTTCCATCAACTCGACCTTCCGTCGATACTCGGCGGCACCCGGGTCCGACATGTCGTTCTTGACTGAAGCTGACTTGTGTAAGCTACGACCTACTCGTCGATGGGTGTAGGGTGTTTTCTTGAGTGACGAGTGAGAAACCGAGGAACAGTTCCAAGGTTGTGATGCTAAAGCAAGATGACAAGAAATTGATACAAGTCATGCTACTGCGATTCTATTGACTGACGACGCCTTTCTCTGCCTTTTTTGTCGCCATTTTCGTAAGTAACTCTTCTCAGTCGCTCTTGATCGTACGTTCGTGCACACGCCGATATCGGTAGCTTTCGTAAAGAAATGACGTGCAACTGTGGCACGAGAGGCTCGGCAACTGATGCGCGAGCAAGCACAGATGGAGACACGAAAATGATACGGACAAAGTGCAATCAAGTTCCAAGTCGCCAAGGGCGAGCACAATCTGGGGAGGTTGTGTCAACAGGATATCCGGGGCGGATTTTGGTTTCAACTGTTGCTGCTGCGCAACAAGGACCATCAGAATGCACGCGGTTGAGAAAGACAAACTTAAGATGCTTCTTAACGAAGTTTACTTATGAGTAGGGTTAGGGAGCCTGATGTACTTGGGAGGCTAAGTGAAGACAATGACGAATATACCGGTGAGGGAACAAAAGAATAATGAAAATGAAATAATTTCTTGGACAGTAAAACGGACGCACGACACGTAAGCAAATAAATTGAAAGGACAAGACTACCAAGCTCACAAAAGAGAAAGACCACTACGAAATGGAAACAACGCAATGTATTGGCTAGCCAAGAAGTGCACAACAAGATTGTGAGATTAACAATGGAAAATTTTAAAAGATACTCGCTAACATGGTAACTGACTATGGAAAGATACAACATCGTAACACGATGGTGGAGTTTATTCTCCAACTCGACAAGTGGCTCGCTGTGTGATGCCTGACGAGTCTCCCGTTCTGAACCTGCTTTACTTCTTCTTCTTCTTCTTCTTATCCTCGGATGAACTAGAAGAGTCGGAAGATAACTCGTCAGAAGAAGATGACTTTTTGGACTTCTTGGATTTTTTCTTGTCCTTGGATTGATTTTTCTTGGATGCCTTGTTGGTGGATTGCTTTCCACGGTAGCGGTCACCGTCCATCCAACTGAAGTAGTCGACACGAGCGAGCGAATCGCGAGCAAACTTCGAGTTCTTCACTGCCTCGAAGTCGCGACGAGATAATTCGGATCGCTTGCACGGATGCAAACCAGCAGAGCACTCATATTTGGATCCACGTTTGGATTCCGAGTTGCTGCACGGAGTGCATTTCATAAAATGCCAGCACAATTTCGGGAGATTACGTGTACTAGAGCCGTTGGATTTGTACGAGTCTTGGCTCGAGCGGCGTCGTTTCTTATCACGATCGCGGCCACGGGAACTATTCACACTGGAACTGCGTGAACGCGATTTCTTGTTACGCTTCTTGTCGCCATTAGTAAGACCGAAAGCCCCAGTGTCATTTGCGATCTTGACGACATTGCGCCAAGCCTCGCACTTCTGGTTAAAGATGCCAAGAAAACCAGCGGCGCCGCGACCTACCAGGAACGCAGAGAAACGTTGATGATACGTGGTGGCTTGTCCACCAACAATAGTTTGTGGAGTGTGACGATCACCATCTTGTAGCGACTCGAAGAAGAAGCCCTTGATCTTTTCTTGGTACTCGTCTTGAGGAATATTGGGGCCAGCATCCTCATCCATGCGTTTGCGCAACTCACGCAAGATCAGATCAGCTTGGGCTTCAAGTAGCATTGCGGCGCCAGCTTCCCCATCGACTGTTAGGTACTTGACAAAGGAAGTAGGAGTGATGGACTTCTTCTGGGGCTTCTTCTTGAATTGAGCACCATATCCATCATGGGTGTATTCGACACGAAGGTTGCCGGCTAAGTGTAGTTCGCGACGTTGGATGAGGGAATTCAACTGGCGGAAAGAAGTGATGGTGATGCGGTCTTTGCGCTCAACATCATTCATGTTGTTTGCAAAGTTGTCGATTTCGTCGAGGTTAGGTGGAGCATCGGGTGCGACAGCGACTGCCTGTTGATTGGCACCACCAGCGGCGGCCGCGACAACTGCACCTGCTGCGACAACAGGGGGCGGAGCAGCGGGAGCACCACCTCCGCCTGCACCACCAGCACCTGGTTGCGCGGGAACGCCAACTCCTTGCGCGCCGGGGACGTGTGCCATTGTGATTTTTTGTCCTGGAGACGATTTTCTTGTGAAGAAACTCGCAGAAACAACTTGTGAGTCTCGCTCTCGAAATGTTGCTGACACTCTTACTAGCACCGGAGAGAAGAATCAATGAAAGTGTTCGGTGTGGAGACTAGGACTTATCGACCGCATTGCCAAGTGTTGACGAACTGTGGGCACTGTGCCAATTGAGAGCAACTGTGGAGCAGAGTTCAACTGGCGAACACGCTCTGGAAGAAGCAGAAATGTCGGGAGAGGAAGTTCGCAACTTCCACAAATGAAGGAGCACTTTTTCGGGAAGGCTCTGAGAAACTTATGGTATAAAAGCCAAGCCCTTGAAATCGTTTGCGAGGTATTCGTTACATCTATTATAATACTCGACCATGCTCTGGGTCTGCCATCTGAGGTGGCAAGAGATTCTGGAGTGAGGTAAAGAGGTTTGCATCAAATGTTGGAGACAACCGATTCTGAGACCTTGGGAACGGGAAGATTTGAAGTAGTGTTCGTAGTTTTCCATAAATTCGTTACGCCAACCCGTCTTGTCCACCTCTGGGAAGTGGATGATTGGGAGAGTGTTATGAGGGCATAGTACTGAAAGTTTATTATGGCTACACAAGCAGTTGCAGTAAATACGCTTAATCTTGTTGCTCTTTAAGATGATGCGACCAAGCTTGCATCTAAAGACCTTAGCGGCGTCGTTGTAGTCAAAATCACCAATGAAAGACTTATAGGAATTGTCGAGTTTGGAGCTGTCGAACTTCCTGAAGTTGGCGTCGATGATGTCTACCTCGTCGACCTGCTGGAACTCGTCGTCGGAGTCGAGCTCGTCTTTTGTGATCGGGCAACTGCTTGTAGTAGCGTCGCCATGACCACTGTCGCCAACATCGACGTGTTTGATGAGAGTGGTTTTTCGCAAGCCAAATAGGAAGCCAATGGAGCATACGCTACCGAAGAAGTTGTCTTCGCGGAAGACTCGTAAGATGTCTTGGAGAAGAACGCCGTCAGCCTGCTGGTGGTTAAAGGTGCCTTTTCTGGACTCACGTTTTACTGTGTCAGAGATGAACTTCATGTCCTCATTGCTGAGCATGGAAGCTCCAGGTACCGTGCGGAGTCGGCTGATAACGGAAAACAGGTAATCGTCGGCTGTCGAGTAGAAAGGTGACTTGGTGTCGGCATCACCAACTAAACTAGTGAAGAAGGCAGTCGCCTTCTCGCGATTAATCGGTAGCGGCTTCTTGAACTGCGATGAGTGGGAACCAAGTTTTTCCATACATAAGAAGTAGGCCTTGAGTCTAGCTTCCTCTGCTGGAGCGCCTGGTCGTTTTGTGATGTTGATCATCGAGTTCTGAAATCTGCTCTTGTCGCCAGCGAAAGCGCACATGCTGCGTTTTTGTTTTGATCCATTTTTCTCCTCATCCTCCTTGATGGCAGTTAGCCGTAATTTTCCAAGTGTGAGAATATTGTATCCGACTATGTCGCGGCTCTCACGTGCGGATGAGGCAACTGCTCTCTTCTCCAGCGAGTTGGCGGATGCGGCTTTTTCGTCCACTAGTTGATTCCGAAAAACTAGGGAGCTGTCAGTCAGGTTGGCTGACGATGAGGAACTAGAACTGGGAGCCGTGATGTAGTCTGGAGATATTTTCCGCTTCTTCGGGAATCTTGTGGAGATGTGACCTGACGAGATGAGCGCCTTGCGTAGCTCCTGTTGATTGGTTGCTGCTGCGGCTCTCGCATTGTCGTGGGCGATCCGTGAGGCAAGAGCCTCTTCGAGGTCGTCGTCGTGGAGGTCCATGTCTTGGAATCACGGACAACTAACTCAACTGGCCTTCAGAGCAAAAGCTCGAACTATGAAGGAACTACTCCTTCGGATGTCGGGAGGGATGGCGGTAAAGAAACTGCTCTTGTCTGAACTGATACTTGTGAGAAATGTAATCGGTTCGTCAAACGTATTTTCCCAAGGAACTGGGATAGATGACTTGGATGTTGCATAGATTGTGGAGGAGGGGGAATGGGTTGAGAAATGTGAGGGGTGGGAAAGAGAAACTATTCTCTCTAGTTTTTTACGAAGCAACTGATGCTCGTTCCCCCCATCAACCGTGCCTCAAATAACCGATTTTTTGCACACCGTGGACAGATCTTTCTCGCTCGTAAAAGCTTCTACTAAAAAATTAGCTGTCACTCCGTTGCGCTCGTAATTTAAATTTATGCTCATCTTAACATATTTTCCCACGATCTCTACAGTGGCGCCGGGATGAAACTTGACCAACACCTGGAACGGGACATCTTTCACCAGCTCCAAATTTTGCAAGTCCAAGTTCGCGCTCCGTCTGGTAAGTACATAATTGCTGAGCATTTTTCTGTATATGAAAGTAGCTTTGATGGGTTCGTCTTTTCTTGACTATAACTGTCAACTTAATATAGAAAAGTCAGACCGCATAACAGCAGGAGCAGCCTGGCTTGGGATGCATCTACTTCACGGCCACCGCGGCTCAGGATTGGAAAACTAGATGAAGCAGAGTGCTACTAGCCAAGAAAACGAATGTCAAGAATACAGAGAAACATGGCCAAATGCCAACAATAAACTACACGCCGACCTTCAAAAAATGACCTCTAACACCAATAACTTTAAATTCGTCCGAGGTCCATGGGTAACCCTTCGGCTGGACGCCGATGTAGCCTCCGTTTAACTGCTTGTAAGTGTTGACTATTACTCTTTATGAAGGATGGCTGTGGTTCGATTGATTGAGGAGGACGAGGAGTGTGCTCTGGTATCTAATATTGTTGAATGTCTAGTACTTACGAATATGACCAAGATACTCATAGTTTGCTGTTGCTCGAGTGTCTATCGTTGAATATCTCGTATGGCCAAGATACTCATTGCGCGAAGTAGGTGCCCTGTTCTGTGCTTGCCTATTTTCTTGGAATCACTCGTCAAGAGCATGGAATATAGAGGAGCGGCGTCCCTGTTGCCGACAAACCAGAAGACGCCGCCTCCTTATCCTTTATAAGCTCTCCTCAATCAGTCGCGCCATACCTTGTACTTTCCAGACGGGGCGCACTTCTGAAAAGCAATGTTCTCCACTGGCCGCGCAGTCTTCTCCGTTGCGTCCACGTCCAACTCTCCACCGCTACATCTTTTGTTCATAAAATAAACTTTGTGGTCGTCGGCGCACAGCGGCAGAATAGGGGAGTCTCCGGGCGGAACAACCCACAAATCCAAGTCTGCACGACCGTCTTCAGGATTTAGAATGTGAAGTGAAAGTCTCCAAAAGACAGAGTAGAGCATTTTCAAATATTTTAGGATAATTACTAGCTATTGACGCAGTTTCTGCACTCAGATCTAGAAAAATAGTAAACATCTAAGACGATTTCGATGAGTAGCGCATGCTCATGACCAGCCAAGTGCTGTGCGCAGGTGTGTGAGAGAGTTGTGGTTGTAGATTCTAGCTTATTGATGACGATGTTAGTCGGTTCGGAATTGTCCTACGACTTCCCTGAATCTCTTCTGAGTTTTGGGGATTTCTCTGATGTTGAAACTGTTGTGTTGAAGATGTTGATACTGTTGATATGGATGGTGGGCTTCTTGTTTCTGCTCGTCCTTGTTGTCATCTGCTGCTACTACTACATCACCAGTTGTGGGCTGTTGTTGAAGAAGAAGATGATGCTGAAGTTGGAGCTGTTGCTGATTCTGGTGTTGAAGTTGTAGTAGAGATGGATCCTGTGGAAGAAGAAGAGGAGGGAGTTAAGAAGTGCTGTGCTGAAGATGTTGATGGAGGGGGGGCATCGTTTGGCGTTTGCGTGATTCTAACTTATTATACGTTGATAGTGCTGAAGCTGAAACATTTCCAATACAAAAAATAATTGTAAATATATATTGCTAATACATATCGTTAGGCTATATCGTTAAGTATATGATAGTGCTCAAAAAACATTGCAAAAAAAAGTATGAATCTATAGTATTACTACGAATCTAGCTTCTTAGCCTATCTGATTGATCTAGATGAATCACCGCACTGATCACCGCCACAAAACTCCCCGCCTAAGTACCCCGCCGGAGACTAGCCAGCATCTACCGCGAGGCTATCGCCCATAGCCTCCAGGCTCCAGCCCCTTCCCCCCAGTCATAAACCCCGATAATCTCCGACCGCTTTCATGCTGGGAATTACGCCGCGGCCCCGTGGCAGACGAGCTACCAGAAAAGAACGAAGTCAGAAAAATGCCCGACGGGGGGTAGTGGCGCAATGTGGGCAGAGAAGTCAGAAGGGAAATACGTGACGAAAGACCTCTGGCAGCCGACCTTTGGCAAAAGGCCTCTTGACTTCAGACGCACGAAAGACCCCGGAGAAGGCACCGCAGGCAAAAGAACATTTGACGAAAGCACATCGACAAAAGTCAAGACCTTTGGCGAAAGACCTGTGACGAAAGGCCTCTGATTGTCAGAAAAACTGACGAAAGACCTGCAGAGCAGCGCAAAGCCCTTGACGATCGCGAAGACCTTTGACGAAGGCAGTCAGGGTTCAGTCCAACGAAATAAGCCAAGCAACCGGGCGAAAGACGTCAGTTCGACGAAAGGAGTCAATCTGATGGAAGACATCCGCAGCCCGAAGAGAGGCCCCACCCACGCACTGGCCCAAGCTGTTCCGACGCAAAGCAGCCGCTTGGCGAAGTAATGCGCCAGCCTCGCGAGAGGCGTCGCCTGGTCAGTGCATCAGCCTCAGCCTGACGAAAAGCGCCAGGCCGAGGAAAGCCATCTACGAACCTGACCAAAGGCGTCAGCCTTGGTCCGGCGGAAGATGTCAGCCAAGCGAATCGCTTCAGCCTGACGAAAGGCTTCAGCCTGACGAGAGACGTCACCCCGAAAAGAGGCCTCAACCTGAGCCAAGGCGCCTGCTGAAAGGCGCCAGCCTGCCCGGCGAAGGCCGTCAATCCGACGCAGAGCGCTGGCCTGACGAAAGGCATCAGTCTGACGAAGGAGGGCCCAGATCATTGGTCCCCATCTTCCTGGCGAAGCCGAAAGCCGTCAGCCCGACGCAAGACGCCAGCCAGACGAGCACCGTCGCCCTTCGGCGACGCCTCACGCTCCCGCGAAGTGCGCCCCTCTGTTTCTGACAAGAGACACTAGACGAAGCAAAGATTGGAGACCGCCGCGCCCGAAGACTGCCGACGGCGGAGAATCTTGGCGAAAAGTTGCCGGGGCTCACGCGCGCCGCTTTCACGCCTGTCCACTTCACGCGGCGTCTGCTAAGCCTCTGAAAGCAGAGCCGACAGAACCAACACACGACCAGCCCGGTCACTGCACTGAGAGCACCACAAGCCAACGAGCCAGCCTGCGACGCAGCCGCCCGACAAATTCCCAAACAAATGCACAGCCCAAAAGGCTGCACAGCTCTGGAGAGAGAAACAGAAAGACCACACAAAGCAGACACAGAAGACGCGGAGTCTTATGCGCTCCCGCTGCAATTTGTCGCGAGTTTGTTCTTGGCGGTTCATTTTCATGTCTTCATCAAAAAAACATGGAAGACGAAAACTTCAGAATCTTCGCGAAATGTTTGCGGAAAGTTTACAAGTCTTGACCATGTTGGAACTTCATGCGTCTATCTTTTCGGAAAGATTCCGCGAAGATTTTTCAAAGATTTCGCGAACTTTTCGCCAAGATTTTTTTTTTTCTAAAGTGACAGAAGAGACGGGAAGCCGCTGGAGGTGTTCAAGCGGGGAAAGATGGCCGCCGCCGGCTTATGGTGACACTGCTCCCCCGCCTGCGTTTCCCCTGTCCTCCGCCCCGGTGTCCTACGCTTCAGGGGGCTCACACAACCGCGCCACGCCTGCACCCGGGGCGGCGCCGATGCCAGCGGCATGCGAGCGGTCCACAACGAACCAGCGCCGGGGCTGCCACCAACGACGAAACACAGAACAAACGAAAAGCAGCGCCAGGCGCTTCGGCGCCTGGTTTGGCCTTTCAAGCAAAGAGACAACGAAGACCAGCCCCGGCAACTTTTCGCAAAGATTTCGCGCACGTCTTTCACATCGTCGCGGCGGTCTCCAACAAAGAAAGAAGAAGCCCCGCCAGCTGCAGGCCGGCGCGTAGAGAGACAGAAGCTGCGCAGCCATGCGTTGCCTTGCTCCTATTTTCTTGCTTGACCCGTCAAGGTCGCCCCTCAGTCTTGCCTGGTGCCACCGCGAAGCGCTTGCGCGCGTTGGGGCCTGCGGATTCTTGTGCGTGCCTGGTGGCTCTCTGTCTTACTTCTGCTTTTTTCGTTGGACTGCCGTGGGGTCTTGCAAATTCTTAAGAATTTGCATGACCCTCCCCCCAGCAGTCCCATAAAAAAACCGAAAGCAGCGCAATCCCCTGGCCATGGGTCGACGCATCTGAGTCAGCAAGCGCCAGCACTCGGCCCGTGTCGTAGTCAGTTCGTAGAGTGCAACAGCCCACCCGCGGGCCGTCTCTACTGTAGCGGCTGTAGCCAGTGGGACGAGGCAGAAAAGTGCTGAACTTGAAGCCAGGCGAAGCTCGTGGGAGCTAGTGCCACCAGTCTACCTACATTATTGGCTTACACAGATCACGCCACTGATCACCGCCACAAAGCTCTTCGCCTACCTCGCCGGAGATTGGTCAGCCCCTTCAGCGAGGCTGTCGCACACAGCCTCCGGCCCATTCCCCTCAGTCTCGGACCCCGGTGGTCTCCCTCTCCGGCCGTTTTCCTGTTGGAAATTACGGCGCAACCCCGCGACAGACTACTACCAGAAAAGGAGCCAAGAAAATGCCTGACGGGGGTAGTCTAGTGGCGCAAATGTCGGGAGACAAGTCAGACCAGAAGCATTTGCCTAAAGACCTTTGGCAGAAGGCCCTTGACAAAAGACCTCCGAAAAAAGGCCGCCCTTCGACAAAAGACCATGGACAAAAGTCAAGACCTTTGACGCATAGACTTCCCGCAAGACCTGCGACAAGAGACCCGCGACGACAGACCTTCGACGAACGACCTTCGCAGCTTGAAAACTGGCGAAAGAACTGCGGCGACCGAGCAGACTCCTGGCGAAAGACATCAGTCCGACGAACGAGGTCAGTCCGGCGAAACATAAGACGCCAGTCTGTCGAAGGGCCTCAATCTGAAGAAAGACACCAACAGCCCGAAGAGAGGATCCGAAAGCGCAGCCTTTTCCGACGCAGGGCAGCCTCCTGGCGAAGTAGTGCGCCAGTCTGCTCTGGCGAGAGGCGTCGCCTGGTCAGTCTCAGCGCATCAGCCTGACGAAAGGCACCAAGCTGAGGGAAGCCATCTACGAGCCTGACCAAATGCGTCTTGATCCGGCGGAAGATGTCAGCCAAACGAAGCGCTTCGGCCTGGCGAAAGGCGTCAGCTTGACGAGAAAAGGCCACAGCCTGACACAAGTAGGCGTCTGCCGAAGGGCGCCGGCCGGCCTGCCCGAAGGAGGCCGCCAGCCAGCCTAACGCAGCACCAGTCTGAAGAAGAGCGCCAGTCTCTATCCTGGCGAAAGCCGTCAGCCCGGCGAAAGACGTCAGCCCGCCGAGAGGCGTCGCGCTTCTTCCGCGGCGTCTCTTCTCTTCACGCTCCCGCGAAGTGCGCTCTCCTGTTTCTGACGAAAGACATCAGACGAAACAAAGAAGAAACCGCCCCCGCCAGCTGTAGGCACGTAGGGAGCTCACCTCAGAGACCCAGGCACGCCGGCTATGCGTTGCTTTTTCTTGTTTGACTCGCCAAGGTCGCCCCCCCGCCCTTACCTGGTGCCACCGCGAGACGCTTGCGCGCGTTGGGGCTTGCGGGCTCTTGTGCTTGTCTGGTGGGTCTCTTCTGGTTTTTTTGTTGGACTGCCGTGCGGGTCTTGCGAATCCTTCAAGATTTGCATGACCCCCCAGCAATCCCTTAAAAAAACCGAAGGCGGCGCAATTCTCTGCCCATGAGTCGACGCACCTGAGTCGGCCAGTGCCGGCACGCGGCTCGCGTCGTAGTCAATTCGCAGAGTGCAACAGCTCACCCGCGGGCCGTCTCTACTCTAGCGGCCGTAGCCCGTGGCAGGCAGAAAAGTGCTAAACTTGAAGCCGGGCGAAGCTTGTGGAGGCTAGTACCACAAGGCGGAGAGCTATTGCTTTTGTTGGATGTTCCCGAACACGACACGCCAGCAAGAGATGCGTGAAGCACAAAAGAAGACAGTGACGCGCTTGAATGTACTTACCTAGAAGAAGCAGTAAGACATCCGACGAACGCGAGACGCGTCGCGAGGTCACTGGCTGACTACGGCCCTGATATGTGGGCCGCACTGCAAAAGGGGAGTCATGTTATTGCGCCAGATCATCACGAAGGTGGGATCGTGATCCCTCCGATGCCTCGTCGTCATTCATGTGAGCGGCCAAAAGGGTTCGCTATTTTGTCAGCATGAACACGCGGCCCATTACGATATCAACAAAAATTCACGATGAAGATGAAGATGACTACATCTTATAACGAAAGAACCGAACGCGAACTCCTTCCAGATCTTATTTTGCACAGGACTAAGATCCACGAAGAGCTAGAGACTGCCACTGATGTGAACCTTGAGCCAGAGACATGAGAGATCAGAAACTGCCAGGATCAGCGTGAACAGGGCGAAGGGGTGTGACTGCATCCGGCATCTCTTAAGCGGAACAGTCGGAATAGCGACCACTGCCCAACAGTTTTTTCCATCTGTGACGCAAATCAGTTTGTTTTTGATTTGTATCACGGTCAGAGATAATGATAATGATAAGCATAAGTATAAGAAAACTACAGTAGGAAAATCTAGTAAAAAGAATCTTACCTCGTGATCAAAAGTCTTTACTTGAAGATCCTCAAGGCTCTTAAGTGAGGGTGCTGCCAGACTAGAGATATCTCGAGGGCGGCGGAAGTTTTTGTTTTGTTAGAAAATGGCCTCTTTCGTGATATTATTCAGCATCAGATAAGCTGTTATAATAAACAGGAGAGATGAACAGTGAGAGATGAAGTCAGGAGCTTTATTCGGTTCATCAAGTCACCACTCACCAGCACCAGAGCAAGGAGCCCTACAAGGAGCATCGTCGACCTTGTCAAAGACTCGGCGATACAGTGAAACCGTATTTAGTACATATAAACTACCTGTAGCAAATAAGTATTCGAAAAGCTACACAATAAGCGAGGAAGTTATGATCATCTTAAAGAGCTAGTAACTTATAGCACTACGACTACCCCTGAGTTGTCTAGTACTTCAAGTACTACTAATTGCTTATGTTAAGGTTTCGAATTTACTTAGCAATACAAATATGCTATCGACCTCCATGATAAATAAATATAATTGAATCGTTGTTCTTCCAAGCCCCATGATCTTTTCTTGTTGAGCAGGTTGTTAAATATAAACAGCCTTAACTGACGAGTCGCCTATCTGTGGCTCTTTGCTGCGTGCTTCATTTAGTCTACTTTCGACGATGCTCTGCAGCGCCTTTGTTTTTTCGTCTTCTCTCTCTTGCTGAAGGACGGGTTGTGCAACGGATGACTCTGCTCGAGTGATGTTAAAGCTGGCACTAGATCATTTGCCGGGGAGGCAGACTCGAGTGGATTCCCTTTCTGGCCAGAAAAGCCACTCTCTCTTCTTGAAAGTGGCAAGGAATCCACTCAGTATAGCCCTAGCGCCAAAGTCAATAGATACGGAGTATTAGGTAAGCACCAAGCTTAAAGGCCTTTGGCGGTTCACGTTCTCCTTCCAGGTTGTCTTCCACGGGAACATCCGCACCCGGAGCAGCTGGCGGCGGCACGCCCACAGGGCCCACAGGTGGCTGTGGCTCAGACAGACCATCTGTTGAAGCTGATGAGCCAGGGCCTTGAGCTGTTCGTGGGTCAGGCTCTTCTTTCTGCTTTGCTTCCACTGGCAGGGGGTCCCGGTCCGCTTTGGCGGGTGCTTGTGGTGTTGATTGGCCAGGGCCGTGGGATTGATCGGCCACTTCTGTTGACTCGCTCTTCACTTCCGCTTTCGGCTCCTCTTCCGCTCCCTTTACTTCTTCCACTTCCGGCTTCTCTTCCGCTCCCTTCACTTCTTCCTCTTCCAGCTCCTCTTCCCCTTTCGGCTCCTCGTTCTTCGCTTCTTTCTCTTTCAGCTCCCGTCTATTATCTTCTTCCTCTTCCAGCTCCTGTCTATTCACTTCTTCCTCTTCCAGCTCCTGTCTATTCACTTCTTCCACTTCCTCTTTATTCACTCCTCCCCTTTTCGTCAGCTTCTCTTCAAGCTCCCGTCTATTCGCTTCTTCCTCTTCCAGCTCCTCTCTATTCACTTGTTCCACTTCCTCTCTGGTGAATCGTGTTGATGGGCCTAGGCCGTCTTCAGGTGGTTGTGGTGGTTCTGGTGATGGTAGTGTTGATGGGCCAAAGCCGTCTGCAGCTGGTGACGGTAGTGTTGATGGGCCAAGGCCGTCTTCAGGTGGGTGTCGGTCAGCCTCTCCTTTATTCTGCTCTACTTTCACTGGCTCGGGGTCCGGTGGGGCTCCTGGTGCTTGTGGTGGTCCTGGTGATGGTTCTTGTGATGGTGGTTGTGATGGTCCTGGTGGTGGTGCTCGTGGTGTTGATTGGCCAGGGTCGTCCGTTTCTTCCTCTTCTGGCTTCTCTTTACTCACTTCTCCCTCCTCCGGCCTCTCTTTACTCACTTCTTCCACTTCCTCTCTATTCACTTCTTCCACTTCCTCTCGATTCTTATTCACTTCTTCCCTTTTCGTCAGCTTCTCTTCCAGCTCCTCTTGTTTCACTTCTTCCTTTTTCGCCAGCTTCTCTTCCGGCTCCTCTTGTTTGACTTCTTCCTTTTTCTGCTTCTCTTTCTTCACGTCTTCCACCACTTTCGCTGTCGGCTCCTCTTCCTCCACTTTCGGCTTTTTTTCTTCTTCCTCATCGAGATTGCCTTCATCAGGTGTTTCTTTTTCTTCGTCTTTCTCGTCGTCCTCTATTCCCTTTTCGGAGCGGGAAACTCCACCTTGTTCCAATGATCCATCTCTATTTTCCACTACTACTGAACCTGGATTCCAGTCCCATTCTGATTCTGAAGTAGCTGTACTAGTTAGCAGCTGAAGTAGTTTAGGGGTTGCAAGTTGACCCATCTAGGTCGCATATCTATGACCTTCACCTTCCTGCTTGATGAGGTCAGAGATATGCTAATAGAGAGGCCAACTAACAACACCT
Organism: Amoebophrya sp. A25; assembly: GCA_905178165.1. NCBI lineage: Eukaryota > Dinophyceae > Syndiniales > Amoebophryaceae > Amoebophrya > Amoebophrya sp. A25. Next base: position 478,031 of record CAJINU010000023.1, on the reverse strand, counting down.
AAGAAGTGGCGGGTTACTGGTGTCCTCGTAGAGGATAGAGTCAACTGCCTTTTGCCTCTGCAACATTTCGCCAACCGTCTGGACCTGATGTTGCCCATCCTCGACCAACGCTTGCTGATGCAGTTCCTGTTGCTGGAGCAAAGCAGAAGATGGCAGCAGCTTCGTTGTTGACTGCGCTGATGTGCTTTCGCTTTCGCTTTGTTGATCAACGTCAGGACTGAAAAGAAGTGAAGTTGGAGGTTGCTGCGAGTTGGCCTCTTTAGCTCGCATATTATCTATCACCTTCCTAATCCTACTTGTACTTGAAAAAGGTCAGAGATGATATGCTCTCCGGTAAAGGTAGGTCAACTTCCAACCCTTAACGAAAGGTAAGCCTCGCGAGTGAGACACACAGTCTCGTCCTCGGTGGGCAGCAAGCTGTTGATGGCGAGCGCACATCTCCAAAGCAGGAAGGGGCCCGACAATGTTATGAGCAGCAGCAGCACGCTGAGAGCCGGCAGACCAAGTAGCTTCACGTCTTTCATGCACAGAAGCGTTTCTAGCCTCGAATATGCAGACCACCTGAGGAACGGCCGCCATCGAGCCCCTCCTTCTAAACGTCGAGGACCCGCCTGCTTCGTGGTCTTGGTCCTCATTATTGAAGCTGCACCAGCATAACTGTTGGTCGCGTCACTGCTGTCCTTCGTAGTTCCCGAGCCTAGAGGACTACTAGAAAGAACACGGTTCGTGTTGCTATAGACCCAGTCTTCGATTTGCCGAGGCAGGAGGTAGAAACTTTCTCTACGAACGCTGTCTTCACCTGAAGACGGGGTTGTCAGACGCAGCCGAGACTTTAGCGAAAACTGCAACGGAGACTCGATCTCCTTCTCATTTACTTCTTAGAGCTAGCCACCACCATAAAATTCAAATAGGATATTCCAGAGTGCTTTTGCGATGATTATTAAATATCATGCACCTTGGAGTTGGACCCGTGACCACTACCACTCGGAGCTGTCCTCCCAGTGTCATGAGATGAGCGACCTCTTCTACCCCTACATCTTCTACTTTTTCATGAGCTATAAATATGTATTTTCTCGTATGCGCAGATAGCACCAAGACGCTTCAGCCACTTCTGAGAATGGAAATGGATAATACAAAGGAAGGCCTTAATCCTTGCTTGTCTTCTTCTTTCTCCGTTTTTTCTTTTTCTTTCCTTCGTTAGCATCGTTTCTGCCGCATGAAGGCGGGACCACAAGGGCTCCTACAGGTTTTGCTTGTTCGTCTGCAGTAGTTGCTACTGATGCAGCTGGATCTTTCTCTTTGTCACACGACTCTTCCGGATCATGAACATGGCTAGTAGAGGCAGTACTAGTAGCTTCTCTTGTGGTTCTTGTACTCGCATGTCGACGATCGAGATCTACGGGTTGCGCAAGCACCCCACCACTAGTAGAGGAAGAGGCCATTGCTGCAGCTCCAGCTGCGCTGCTCGCTGTGCTGCAGCTCCTCGAACTAAATCACCAGGTAGCACGATCACCTGTAGGAGTGCGTTACAATGAGGTCTGAGGATGGAAGAGGAATCGTCTAAATAAATTTAAAAACGAATTATCCTTTTTGTTCATGAAAATTCCATCACGTCGCCGAGTCTTGTAGAACACCAGGCTGAGAGATGATCGCGAAAGCGACGCTTTCTTAGGCTGCAATACTTCTTACGGGGCTGCTGCTCTTTGTTGTCTAAGTCGTCTCTGAGTTCACCACTGTCCCACGTCCACGCTAGGCTTTGCTTGAGGCCGAGAGGCAGGTTTGAAGCAGTGAAAAAAGGGACTCGTTCGACATGGTCATATTAGGTATTAGATACTGGTGGCACTTTTAGGACTCTTAACAGGAAGGTTGCTTTGACATTGAGATTGAGGTCGCTAGAAGAGCTTCCTGGTAAAACAAAGAGAGCTACACTTGTTGTTCAACATCATGCACTTCGTCTCAGAAAGGTTCAACAGCCTGCGAAGTTGCACCCTCACGCTCATAACAGATGCCTATCCAATGCTCTTAGGACGGTTTTTGTCCATGTTCTCTCGTCCATTACTACTTGCTCAGTTTGTTACGTAGTGGTAGTCCTAGCCTCCATCTCATTTGTCTCGTCACTCGTGGTAAAACAAAATTCCAAGTCAGTGGCTGCATGTGCATTCACAAAAGCCTGTAGCAGTTTTGCGACGTGCCAGCTTCCGTTCAAGTCAATATTTTTGAAATTTTAAGAAATGAATTAAACGAAATTTCAGAAATGGCTCCCAGTAAGATGTTCAATCTTAGTCGATGAGCAGGTAGTGTTCGTCTGACGCGGGTCAATGTTAATATAGGCGGGGTAGTCGTAGTGCTAGTATCCCCACTTCGTCGTGGGGTGCTTGGGCATATTATTGGCTGGGGTGGGGTGTATGGCGTTGTTGCTGGTGACCTCAATGTCCATGAGAAGAAAGTTCCTGATCATGATCTATGATCATCTTATGGCTCAACATTTTCATCGTCATGATCTTGTGAACAGCAAAAAAATCACTGAATGATGGAACGGACAAACATGTGTGTCACTCCCCGTTGCCCTTCAGTTCTTTTACCAGGCGAATATGCGGCACTAAACCACCAGTGTTATCCGGTACTACAACAGTTCCAAGACTTGATACTTTCTCCCTTGATCGTTCCTGGAGATCCGTCTACTTTTCCTTCTCCGCTTTGGTTGATGTACGGTTAGATGTGAATTATGCGTTCCTCACAACAACCTCACTACAACACATCCTTGACTGCAGATTGCTTAAGAAACTACCGAGCCTTAAAAGAAATATTCCTCTTCTGGTGGAAGGTGAGGGAGTCAGAGACGTAGTTCGCTTTTCGTCGTTCCGTCTTCTTTTATTTTCTCGTCATCTGCTTTGCGCTCAGCTCGTGTTTTTCCCTCCCGCAGGATGTCAAAGGTCGTGCGCGTGAACCGCAAGTACATGCAGCTCAGTAAGATTGCTGCGATAGAAATTAGAAGAGATGATGACGATGATCCTCTCATGATTGATGATGATGTACAAAACAGTAACCAGGTCGAGTGGATGTATCCGCTCCCGCTGTAGTATCTGAAAGAGCAGTATGATGAAAATTTCAAGCATCACAACATCAAAACCGACGACACACTCACACATAGGCAACACAAGAAATAAGTAAGAAAGCAGTGTAAGACAAAGAATCCGTCTCAGTCCTTGTCTTAACCTAGTATGCTGCAGGTTAAAGTCGAACTTGAACCCGTTGGTGTCTGTCATCGGAAATGCGTTGATGAGCGCGTTTCGGAAGCCTTGCAAAACACCCCAATGCTGGATCCATTCAACATTTACGGACTCGAATGTATTGTAAACCAATGAAACAAGAATGCCGTTTTTTCAAAAAAAAAACTAGCATTAGAGCTGTGTGTAGTTTTTCGTGAGGGAGGTGCTAGTTTTTCGTGAGGGAGAGAGGGAGGACAGTATCGGTTGTTTTTCCTGTTGAATAAGAGTAGTGAGTATGCAGTTCATCAAGTTACTCTTTTTCTATAGTATCTCGTATAAGCTATATCAAGTTGTGAGTTTCGCGAAGTTCTGCACTCTTTGCCCGAGCATCTGGCTTTTTTTTGAGCATGAAGACGGACGAAAGACGGACGCACGGCGATGATTTTTTTAGGCTTGAGACGATGAGAGAGGCAAAGAAGCCAGACAAAGAACGTAGACGAAGAAGCGAGTCGATACATTTGATTACCATCTTTTTGCTACCTTTCTCTTTGTTTCCGATCCGTCAGGACTTCGTCTACCGCTGGCCTCTTTGTTTTCTGCTTTTTTAAGCGTTACATCTAAGGCGTAGAGTGGCGCAGGATGTTCACTCTGCTGATGGTCTAGCATGCGCATGCTCCTGCTTACGGCGTTACGTTCTGCCTTTTTTTTCATAGGAAACAGAAAAAGACTTCTGCTATCTTATCAAAAAACTAAAGTCGGCGCATTCGTTAGTTTTCATCTACGCTCTGCGTCTCTGCGCCGTGTTTCTCTCTCGCCGCTCTCAGTTTCCATGGCCCAGCCCTCTAGGGCTCTCCCTCTTTCAGGTCTATGATCTGCTGACGCAGTGGCAGTTGGTAGCCGCAGTACCCGCCAAGGAGTGCGCGACGTCAGCCACCATCCACAAGGGTGGCGATGCCTCTGCGCTGAAACTCATGCGCAGTATGGGCGAAAATAAATCGCAAGTCCATACTGATTTGCTCACGGTGCCGGACATGCTCCGCCGCGATTTTTTGGAGAAGTATGAAAGTGAAAAGCTTGGCGCTGCTGCGTACCAACCACCCCAAGCCCCTACGCAGCACCCCACGGATTTGCCTACTTCCGATCCCTCTGCGCCTTCTTCGTCAGAGCTCCCAGCGAGCTCAGGCGGCTGCTGCTGGTGAGTGTCGAACCCTTTGCGTGAGAAGCTACCCCATACGTAACCGAAAAGCTTGGAGGGAATTCGTCACATTCATACCCCGCCGCGTTTTCATTCCCAGCAGGATCTTCTTCCGCTACCAACATCGACCGACGCAGAAGCACTCAAGCTCAAGCAAAGAACAAGAACAAATCAACTTCGCGACCAGCGAATCGCCCGAGGCTACCTACCACGACGATGAAAAGCGATAGCACGAGCAAAGCCATGAAGGCTAAAGCCGTTGGAGAAAAGCCTGCCCCTATGAAATGAAGAAAATGGCGAAAGTGGGCAACCCAATAAAAAAAAACACAAAGCAACCGAAAGCAGCGACGAAGGCTGCCAAAGTACCGAAGAAGGCTGCCAAAACACTCACCGGGGAAGGCTGTCAAAAAAATGATGGCCATGGAAGCGGAGAGTAGCTTGCTACATAACCTCCCCACTGTGGCTCGCATCGCTTTCGAAAGCAACGATAGACGCACTCTCATCAGTTTCCGACTTTAGAACGCAAGGCAGCACTTCAGCAAAATAAAAGCAAATCGATCCAGTTCGAGAATCAAGGCGCGGCAGTCGGGTCGATGGCTCTCATTTTCCATCCATCCAAGTAGAGGCCTTCGAGCAATATAGAAAAAGCACGCAGGTAATACGTACGGGAAGAGTAAGCGAGTACCTCGCTCGGTGATATATTAGAAAGAGCGCCAGCAAATCACTGCGGGCGTTATCCTTTACGAATTGCATGGAGAGCCCCGCGACAGGCCTGGAATCAATGACACCGCGACAGTTGTGACGAACTTCGCACGCGGCTAAGGATCAAGATCAACACGAATGCCACAACAAAGCCACGGCATACCGGTGAGCTATCAGCTTAACCAGTCCACAGCATACCATACGCATGCCATACGCATAAAATAAACGCCAGAAGCATCCAAAAGACAAGGCGCCAAATAGGGCCGCACAATCAAAGGAGAAGCCCGCTCACATCAGCGCGCGGCATTTGCATTACCTGGCTAACGCGTCCAGCATTGCGCGCGCGTTCTCTTGCATTTTTTGCAAGCGACGCCATCGGTGTCGACGGTTCAGCCGATGCACTGCGCGCGACATGAGAGGAGCCAAACCGGACAAAAAAGCCACCGAGTGCGTTAGGGTTGCGCGCTTCATTGTTATGCCATCGAGGTCAGGCTTGGTCTCTCTTTTGCTCTCTATGCATAGAATTCAAATGCCCCGCGTTTTCTTCTGCTTTCTTGTCATGTCTTTGCCGCAAGTCATGCCATCAGCGTGCTTTCTCTGGGGCAAGACAAAAGCTGTCGCACATGCGCCGGCGCCAGCTGAACGGGAACGACGACGGAGACACTTGTGGCAAGTTTCTTTTTGGAATTGGAAACCAAAGAAAAAAAAACCACCAGGCCAGCAATGCGGCGGGGATGATCTTCACGGGCGCGAGCACTATCCACGCATGAGCATGAAGCACGGGAACACTATGGAAAATGGGCACTGCGACTACTGTGCTACCATCAACCACAACGCGCCAAGGCTTTTGCTGCTTCGTCAGTGTTAACGTGTAGGATTCTCACCGCATCGACCTACTTCGAACTCGCGAGCCAGCGACGTCGTGCCCCTTCAGCACTCGCTTCGCTGATAGCAATCCTAAAACCAGTGGAACCAGCCAAGTCGCCCGCTTTGGAGTTGGACTATGCTACTGCTAGCTTTAGGCGGGATTCAATAAGCCACGGCCACGAACTCAAAGCGATACGCGCAGCACTTTGGCCCCCCTTCAAGCTACCCCGTTGCGCGGTTTTGGTATCGTGGAGACGCATGGACAAGCTTCCCCGCGAAGGTTTCGCCAATATCTAAAACAGCGCAATCCGCTATATTCTCACGTCGTTTGGCGCAAGCCGGCCAAAGTGCTGGCTTATCGAATCCAGGTAGTCCACCTAGTCCGTACGTGCTACAAGTTTGCCCTCTAATCTATAAATTCGCTAGCCAAGTCCTCTCCTTTAGGTGTTCTCTCTGTGTGAGGCGGCTTATCAAGTTCTCTCTCGGTCGTGGGGTGGTCGCTGTTTTTGTTTTTCTGATTCGCTCGGCCTCCAAAATTGTTCCAATTCTTGCTGCCAGCAGGCTCTTCTAGGTCTTCACTGCATTGGACAGGCAACACAGTGGCAAGAGCTAGGCTGGGCCTCTCGCGTATACTGGTCAAAATTTTCGAGCGGGTGCGTTGTCTCAATCTGGTGCGAATTATCTTGCGCGGGCGCAAGAGTTTGCAACTTCCTCAAAAATGTCGCACGCAGAAACGGGCTGCAGCAGCACCAGACCCGTCTGGTTTTGAACGTAGTGGCCCTTCTTCTGCTGAGTAGCAGTATTGTTTTCAACTTTTTCAGCAGTATACTGCTGGGGCTCGGCTTCGGCTATTGCGTGGCGACAGTATGACTGACCGAAGACGCGGCGCATATCTCTCACGCGCGTCGCGTGCAGTCAGGTGGCGCCGCCTGGGTTCTTTTCAGTTGATTCGTGCGAAGGCTCCCTGCTCTGACGCGTGCAGCCCTTTGGTGATACTTTCACGCGCGACGCTTGTCGTCAAAGCAGCGCACTTCTGTAAGTATTCCCTTCAGTTCGGACCCACGTTCTTGCTGCCAATCGTTGGCCGCTTCCAGCAAGTAGCGGGTAAGTTTTAGTTTATTCCTTCTTGTCTCTGCAGTATTTCCCTCCTCCCTCTTCTTCCCCTTTTTCCTTAAAGTCATGCACTCTGCCAGTATATCAGAGCCTAGCGGTCTTGTTTTCTAAGTCTAGGCCTTATACTTACACGAGACAGCCCGGAGTGACTTAATAAACTTAACAGCAGCGCAGGGATGTCGTCATCCCTGCGCTAGCCTGTGATAATAGTACTAGATCTAGTTCTAGACCTAGAACTAGAGGCGGGGTTCGTATTATTTGTTGGCATTGAAGCAAAAATTGTGTTTGGGTCGGGATAGACATAGAGGTATATTTTCAACAAAATATTTCAAACTCTCCTATGGGTATGGCCTTAATCGAAAGAAAGAGGAACGCTATCGCCCGAATCCAGCCAAGTTTCACCATATGCATCACATTGATAAGCTTCTTCGGAGGGACAGCAGAGCTGTCGGTCACAGAAGGAATTGGCATTTTCCTTGGGTTTTCTATTCGATACGCTCAAGTAAACGTAGCAGTAGGCATCAAGCTGTAGAAGCCTATCAACTCAGACAGCCGAGAAGCGTAGAAGACGGAAATAATATCAGATGCTCGGCTGTTGTTTTTGTTTATTGCTTATTATATATTTGAAGAGTATTCGAGTACAAGATGTCGCCAAATTATCAAACCAAAAACCATTTTCACTTTCAACAATTGAAAAATTGATAATTTTGTTGGACTTGATTATTTCATTAGCTAGTTAAAGTTAACTAGATACTCAAGTTAAAACTAGCTAGAAAGGAGTCTGGCGGATCCGTGTCGCGTGCAGCAGGCAGGGCTTGATGGTTGAGGAGCAGGCCGAGCTGTGGGACCTTGTGGAGCCAGGCTGATCAAAGTCGTGGCAAGTCTGAGTGTGAGTATCTTGTTGCTTTCACGATCGTGGCGCCAGGTGGTGCCACAGGCACAAAAACAACAGAAGTTTCACACTCAGACTGAGCCTGACCTTGGTCAGCCTCGCTCCACGAGACCCTACAGCTCGGCCTGCTCCTCAACCATCAAGACCTGCTTGCTGAACGCGACACGGATCCGCCAGACTCCTTCCTAGCTAGTACTTAACTAGCTAGTTAATTTTCTACCTAGATTAAAGACGAAGTCCACAAAAAATATCAATTTTTCAATTTTTGAAAGTGAAAATGGTTTTTGGTTTGATACAAATTAAGTAAAATGTATTGACACAGACACACAGTCCTGGTGAAAAAATATTGCTCCAAACATCACTGAGATGTTGAAGTGCGTCTGCGTAGTTAGTCCACAAACTCACTGACTCTGACACCAGCAAAAGTTTCAATTCTATAGTTCCAAAGTTTCAACTCTGTAGGTCCGTGCCCACTATACCAGCCCCAAGTACATGCATTTCCTTTTGGCACGCCCATGCCTGCCTCAACCTTCTCACCTGATCCATCCGCTCTCCTCTTTACAAAGTAAAAGTATCACTCGCAGAAAACAAGACAAGAGTGTGAAAATCCAACGAGACGGCCTTAATCGAGACTCGCAAAAGGCTGCTTCCATATTCCGTTCTGGACACCAGTTGCTACGATGATGTAATCGAAGTCCCGCGCTTCGGTTGATTCTGAAGACCCCGTATGCGTATTGAAGGTCAACATTCATTCCTCACTGATGCTGAAGGGACAAGGCCCCTCCTTAAGTTTTCCTCTAGTAGTGGTAGTTATCCCCTAGTAGTCTCCCTTAGTTTTCCCTTGTTCTCTCATGGGGTCTCCACCTCTTTGATGTCAGAGACTCGAATCTAAATGGTGAGCAATGAAAGTTGAGCCTTAACTGTAGCTGTAGTTGTGGACTTTCCAACCAGACACCGTAGCCCGCTAGGCCTTAGCTGTTTTGACGCTGATGACGAGGCACTCGCTGAGGAGAATGACCCGGCTCACGATGAAGATGTTGACTTAGCGGGAGGGCTTTAGACGTCTGTTCTTTACCCCGTTCTCCGTTATGCCTTTCCCCTTTCAGAGAGGCAGAATGAACAGTAACAGGAACACCTTGACCTTTAACCTACCCATAAATGGCCCTCCATTTTCTGGCGCTCCTGCAGGCTCGGCATTCGAAGACGTATTAGATAAAGTGACTTTTTCGGTCTAGACGAAGACAACTTTTTGGTCCTATCTGCTTTAGACCTCGGTATCCTCCTTGGTCCACGCCCAGCATAAGTAAGCATATGAGGACTCTGCGTACGTTGGTATTGGTTAAAGAGAGAGATGAATAGTCAATGTCAATGTCACTGATGCCACTACCAGAAAAAGGCCTTAACTGGTGTAGAGCCCGTTGCCTCACCTGCCCGATCCACTAGTGATTCCACATACCCTCGCATAAATTCGACGCCAAGTGCGTCCTCGAGTATTCGCCGATAATTCAATATGAAAGGCGAGCGCGAAGATGTCGTCTAATATGAAGAAGATTCAACGTGTTGAAGCACTTCCTATTCCTGAGTTGTCTGCGTGTGCGTCTTTTATATGGCTCGGGTAGTCAACAACAACATGGTCACGCATGCTGGGCATGATCATTTACTACATCTATGGAGGAAACTAAAAAACTGTGAAGATCAAGTGCTTCTTCTTCATCATCTTGCGTCATACGTGGAGAAAGAGAACACACTATAAGTAAAGTTTCTTCTTCTTTGTGGAGGACGCGAAGCTGTTTTCTGTCATCATATCGAAGGTGATCCGCTTGTGTGCTGAAAAGGGTTGCACAAAGGCGCGACACATCCCGGGAGAGTACTCGTAGTAGCTCTTCGGGTCGATCACGGTCACGTCGAATAGGTGGCAACGCATGAAATGCAACCTCTATGAAGATGATGACTATGAACATGATGAATAGACTGAGACAGTCGTGGCTGCAAGAAGCAGAAGTAAGGAAAACTAGCAGAAGATAATCATCAAGAGAGAGGAGTAGTGGAAAGGGCTGAGGTCTGGTGATACTCAGTAGACAGAGGACGCATCACGATCTCCTACCTTGCATAAAAATAGCAAGAAGGAGTAGATGAAGTAGAAGACTGCTCTGACTCGTCTAATTTTCCGTACTAGTACACTTATTCAAAATCACTCAAATAGATGTAGAAACTGTCCTAGAACAAGTCAAGCACCATACGGAGACGTTCAGCAGCCAGCATTCCTGCAGCTCCTCCACCTATAATGCCGACTGTTTTTCCCGTCTTTGGAAAAAAGTTGGCACAAGCCGGTGGCAAAAAAGACGCCAAACGTTGCATCTTGATGTTTCTTGTTACAAGGGCCCGAAAAAATGCTTCGACTTCATCGAAAAAAGTAAGCAAGTTTGTAAGTCCTTAACTCATGATGATCTTCAGAATAAGCGAGAAAATGCTGTCACTGAAAGACGAATAACCTATAAATATCAATACACTCTCGCGATCCTATTTCAGTTTGTTCGCTACACCTACCACCGGCGCACCTTCACTTTTCGACTATTTAGTTCCTTCGATCTCGCGCTCGGTCCTTGTGCAACTTCTTGTTTTATTTGCTCAGTTTCATTATAACAAGAGGCGTTCTTTCAAAGAGGCGCTCTTTTAGCAGCTGCTATATCTTTGCCTCCAATTCCCAAATCCATAAACCTAAAGCGTGCGCCATGTGGTCCCTGATTCTTGAGGTCTCTCGTTCTTAATCCCACAGATAACTTCTATATTCCTTGTTGACAACAAGAGCTTGTATCTATCATCTTGCTCTTTCGTAAAACATAGTAAGTAGTCCATCAGCATCATCCTTATCTTGTGGAGCTCTTTTGTCTTGAATTTCATACAAAGCTCCTCTGTTTTTAATACTGAAAGAAGCTCTGATGATGATGCGAATGTTTCCCGCAAACTAGAAGAAGCTCCAAGAGCCCCACGATATCCTCTCGCAGACCGGGAAAGGTTTGGGTCCAGTCTGTGACGCAACCGGATGGACGCCACATATAGTCCCTTTCTAATCTATGAAGCGGAAAAGTGTACTCATTATACAACAACTCAAGAAATTAGCCAGAAGCTATAAAAATATAGTGGGAAACTGGCTGCCCAGTTATGTTTTCGCGAGTCTGTGGATGAGTACACTACTTTTTTCCATACTATTCAGGCTGAATTGGCCGACGAAAGTGTGGTGCATCATCTTTTAGAGGGCATTACGTCTCAGTTCCCCTCTTCTATCGCATTAGTTCATCGCCTTTTCTTCGTCCAGCAGAGAGGAGATGAGCTGCTCTGTGCTGGAAGAAAGTGAGTCACTCATGAGCTATTTAATGAGCCACAAAATGAATTACTATCGTCAAAAAATATCTCGGAGAGAAATAGAAGCAGAAGGGCAGGAGGATTTGAACTGTGAAGGTGAATTACTGTGAGCCTTAAGTCTCGGATCCCGCGCGTTGTATGAAGGGACGACTAGGATTTTCTTCTCCCTGCTACTTCTTCCTTCTTAGAGCAGCTCGCAAGATCTACACAGACGAGCTCTTGCGGAGTCCAAGATCTTCTGAAGTCCAAGATCTACACTCACGAGACAAAATCTATCACTCATGAACTAGTTGTGCCAGCCCTTCACGGAGTTTTTGATAATTAAAGCGTAGTTTTATCGATATCGGTTGATGAACTTTTTACCATCGGCCTTAACTTGATGCTCTTTCATCTTGGCAAACTTGAAGGGACGCGGGTATGTCGTGTAGTGTCTGCCCCTGTCGTAATTCAGATATTGTATGGCTCTGGTATTTGGTAACCTGAGTTTGATCCTAAGGGTTCTCTTCTTGTTTTCCCTTAGGATCAAATTCAGGTTACCAAATACCGGAACCATTCAGATATAGGTTAGTCATTGTTAATGAAATAATCAAGATCAACGCTACATATTCGTATCAGGAAAGTATCATGTGGTCGTTAATAGAGTGGCGGAACTCAGGAAAAAGAAGAAAGAGCAGGAGCAGCGCGCGGTATTTAAAAATAGAGGGAATTATATTATCATTCCCTCTATTAAATAAGAGAGCTATAGTTTTAGAATGAGGATCATGATTGAAGATGGGAGAAAAAAACACGTGAGAGACGCCTGCTCCTGTCCATAAGCGTGACGCCTTGTAGCAACGCGTTCGCCCGACCTTTCCACACGATCTTATGCTTCCCATCTTGTTTAACGGAGACAAGGTATTCAACACTTTCGCCTGCGTGCGTCAACGTTAGACGCCGTTGCCTCCATATTTTCATCAACAAGCCTTGCGTTGTATTATCGAGCCTGCACCCACACTCACAACTACTTCAAAAAGTGTAGAACTTAATCTCCTAGTTGACCTAAACGCTAAGAAACCGAAACCCTGAGCCCTGATCTCTGCCTTAATAAAACTACTTCTACTGCTCAATTATAAATTAATCATATTTTTATCTGAACTGCATTCAAGCAATAGCTACAACTGCGTCAAAAGCATGACGACACAAAAGTGGTTAAGTCAAGAGTTGGTTCATTTAAAGATTAAGAAAGATGCTCATGGTTATCAATCAGCATAAGCGTCTGAGCTCTTAAATGCGGAAGGGTTTCTATATGTCTTCATTATCAATGTCAAGGTATGCCAAGAGTGAATATGATCTATTAGATCACGCATATGCGACGTTCAAGTGCCGTAACTCCTCACTTCGTATTTTTAGAGCTCTCCGCACTTCATCGCTCAGCTCCGCCAACTATTTCCCTGTGAGACTCCCCCAGAAACGTTTCAAGGATGCCGTTGAAGATGAATTACGTACAGCCTTAATATGTGGCGATTTGTGAACTCGATATGAATCCGGAACTGCTTCATTTCCGAGTAATCTGTCACGCCTTTTAGGTCAAAGGTGACAAATTGGACCCTGCTGGGCGGACTGATCATATTTTAGCGGCTTCCGTGGCGTGGTATTGGCATAAATGATTAAGAAACGAAGGCCGATCGAAAGATACAGCGAAGAAGCAGAAAAGGGAAGAAGAAAGACCAATCATAAGTCGTACTATCACTATCTTCAAGACGAGCAGTGGAACTACTCGAAGTATCTGGGATCGATCGTTATTACCGAAATGTCTAAGATTAATATCAATCTCTCCTTTTATCCGAGGACCTACGAACAGCATGGAAGTACTTAGATAAGGGGGCCCCCGTGTAGGTGTACGCATTTGCTCGCTATCTGCATTATTCTTGATTTATATATAGTGTTAAAGTTAATGGAGTTTCGCTTTCGTGGTTATACATAGTTTGCCCTTAATGGTGCCAGCTCCCAGACCTGCATCCAGTTCTCGGTATTTGATTACGAGTGCCGTCTGGGCCCTGCGTGCTCATGCGCTTAGAGTGCTGAGTATATGCAAGACCGGTTGGGCATTCGCTTGGCTGCTGAGGATCAGAGCACGCGCTGACCGTTAAGCCTCCTTCGACCAGCTTTGAAGGATGTTTCCATGATAGAATGACTTTGATTGTGCCGCCTCCATTCTCTTCCTTGAAATTATTGTCAATTTCTGCCGTCGCTTGTGTCCATGCGTCGCCCGCGCCTTCCGGTATAAGCTCGGCGTATTTGTCACTGTTCTTGGGAGGACCAGGAGCATAGGTAAACTCCAGGACGTCCTTCAGCCATACTAGGCCCCAAAGACTCTCAGGTTTGCCGGCCGTAGTGCCCTTCCTCACAAACACAATTGGAACGCCTCCCTCCCTCTTGGCGATCGCGTCCGCCCCAGCAACTTGCTCGCTCTCATTAGAGAACACGACTGCCACCTCAGTATCAGAGGATGGCGCTTTGAGGTGTTACACAGTCCGCCGAGCCATCCACGCGCGCGCCCCTGATTCCAACTAGTGAAATTTCCAAAGCCTATTTATCTCGTACTCTAAGCCATTAGTCTCGAGCGGGGTCCAGATGCACTCTATGGAAAAAATTCGAGCTGCGCCTGCGTCTAGTAATGCCCTCAGCATAGCTTTGGCAGCTGTGGCAACCTGACTCTTCTTTGGTCACAGCGCTGCCGCTATGCTCGTCCAGCTTCAAGTCCCAGGCCCTGCAACTTGCTTCTACCGGAAGCAGAGACAGAGAAAGCACAGGACGGAACTGGAACCCACCGCGGCCCTGTCAGACCGGAGGCGCACCCATGCTCTCCTCACTAGTCACCTGCGCGCACACGTGGCGACACCCGTTGTGCACCTCGGTCCAGGTTTCTCGCGCTCCCCCTACACCCTAGGACGTCACAGCCGCGCTCGCTGATTGCCCTGCCCAGGCACGCGCCTTCCCCTTCAGGCTGGGGAGGCTGTGTCCCCACCAAGTCGAAGAGGCTTGGACACCTTCAGTTTCATCGCAATCAAGCCTCACGCCTCACTCGCTGAATGCCGACGGGCATCAGCGTGGCCCGTGGAAGGCTGCCGCGCCTCGCTATACACACCTAGCCACGGTCTCAAGACCCACAAAGCCCCGCAGAGCCTCCAGGCCTGTCACTCCTACCACACCGCCCAGCTTCTTCACCACCAGAGCGGCCTCCAGCCGCTATCCTCGTCGCGGCAGCCACGTGGCCGCGCCTTGGACTCCACAAGCCTAAGCCCCGCAAGGCGGAGCGGCTGTTCCTCCTCAACAGCAGAGCGATTCTACTGTGACGAGCATCCGCGCGCAGATAGCTCCCAAGCCTCTTTGACTCCTGTAGCCAACCTACCCGCAAGGCGCTCGCGCTACGTTGGTCCGCTGCTCCTACTTCAAACAGGACACGAAGAGCCTTGCCCCACTAGGTGGCCCCTCCCTGTTCGGGTGGTTCTGCTGTCTCAGGCACTCCAGGTTGCCTTACCCGCGACACCACAGAGCATCTCTAATCTAAGGGGCTCCGTTTTCGCCACTAGAAAAACGGCCGCAGCGTGTGGCAAGTTGCCTTACTGTGAGTCCGGTAGTTACGATATTCCGATACAACTTTCCCCATGCCCTCCTTATTTTCTATCACTACTTCTACATGTAAATGCAATTAACTACTTCACCTTGCAACATTGCGCAACGTTTTTCGTTGAGAAGATGAAGCATCAACTGCGTGGAGGTGGCGAGCCCCTGACAATTAAATTTCAATGATGCTGGGAGGAAGTAGATGCAAACTTCGGCTTCAGCGTCTTCTTCCAGCTTCTATATATAACCTATGCTGCATTCATGTTCATCTTAACATTTTCTCCCACGATCTCTAGAGTGGCGCGTGGATGAGACTTGACCAACACATGGAACGGGACATCAATCTTTAGGTCCTTGTCAGACCTCCTCGTGTTCCGGATCCTAGAAAGGTCATCCTCAGTGACCCTTTATATAAAAGCTCTGGGCTCGTCTATTCTTGACTGTCAATTTATAGACAAGTCAGACCGCATAACAGCAGGAGCAGCCTGACTTGGGACGCATCTACTTCAATCATGGGCACCGCGGCTCAGGATTGGCAAAGTAAATGAACAAGCAGAGTGCTAGTAGCCAAGAGAAAGAATGTCAAGAATAGCGAGAAATATGGCCAAATGCCAACAATAGTCTACACGTCGACCTTCAAAAAGTGACCTCTAACGCCGATAACTTTATATTCGTCCGAGGTCCATGGGTAACCCTTCGGCTGGATGTCCTTGTAGCCTCCGTTGAACTGCGCATACGTGTTGACTATGACTCTTTATGAAGGGTGACTCGACTGATTGAGGAGGAGTGACGTGCTCTGTTATCTAATATAAATATTATAGAATATCTAGTAGCAAAAGTAATATGACCACGATACTCATCGCGTGAAGGTGTTCAGTTCTGTTCTTGCCTATTTTCTTGGGATCACTCGCCAAGAGCATGGAATATGGAGAAGCGGCGTCCTCAGCGACAAAACAGAAGACGCCGCCTCCTTTATAATTAGCTCTCCTCAATCAGTCACGTCATACCCTGTACTTTCCAGACGGAGCGCACTTCTGAAAAACAACGTTCTCCACTGGCCGCGGAGTGTCCTCCCTTGAGTCCACGTCCAACTTTCCGCCGCTACATCGTTTGTCATGGACGCTGATTCGGTAGCCAGGGGCGGCGCACAGCGGCCGCATAGGGAAGTCTCCGGGTGGAACAACCCACAAGTCTAAGTCTGCACGACCGTCCACAGGATTTAGAAGGTGAAGCGAAAGTCGATAGAGTATTTTCAAGATATTCTAGCTGTAAGTCTTGCGAGAAAAATAGACTCAGTTTTTGCATGCATTTGCAAGAACTAGCAAAACAGTAAAAACATCGAAGACAATTTCGATTACTCGAAAAAGTAAGTAAAAGGAGCGAGTTGCGAAAGAAAATGAAAGCGAGAGCTACTCCCCGTGACATGGATGCCGATAAGAAACGAGACTCCGTCGGCGAACCCAAGGACGCTGCCCAAGCCGAGCAGAGAAAGACAGACTGGAGCAGACCAGGCGCAACGTGAACGCGACGCCCAGCCTAGTAAGGAGGAGGCCTTGTAGCGGCCGTCCGCGTCGACGCTTACCCCGAACCGTACGGCGGCCCGGATGCGGGCCAAATGGTGGGAGGAGGGAGCCCTACGTCCCTGAAGACGGGGGGGGCCCTGTCTGCAGGTCGAACGGAAGACCCAACAACCACCGCCCCGACCTAGCGCTAGGGGGTGGAAAGCGAGGAGGGGGGCATACGGTGCCCCATCTTGTGACGATGAGCAACAGAATGGAATCTGGGGGGGAGAGAAGAGGGGGAGGGGGTCGCAAGGTGGGCAGAGGAGGCTTCGTGGGGGAATGTGAACGGGGTGAAAATGGTGTTAAGAGTGAAAAAGAGAAAAGTGAAATAGGGAGAAGTGAAAAAGGGCAAAGTGAAGGAGGGGAGAAGGAAGTCAGGGGCAAGGGCCTCACGCGACCCCCCCTCTCGGGAGGATTTACAGGAGATGAGAAAGGGGAACGAACAGAGGAACGGAAGGGCAGAGCAAGAGGGAGACAAATAAGAGGAGGACGCGGGCCGCTCGGTGGAGAGACGGCCTAGTGGAAAAAATAATGCCGGGCGATGGGCATTGTGGTTATCATGCAGTCCTGCATCAGCTCCAAGGACAGGGGCTGGCACCGCCAGGGGTGGCGCAAATGAGGGACGTGCGTGCATTCGTTGCGGCGAATGTGTGGAGGATGGAGGAAGTTGAAGCAGGGGCAAGGGCAGGCGTAAGACAAAAGAACTTGGTGGCGCAGGGTCTGCGATATGCACCGCGGTGGACCTGGATGGGAGGGGAGGGCCTCGCCATCATATCAAAGACTCTGCGGGTGCGGATCGTTGTGTATGACGTTGCCTTGGCGGGGGGGTCTTATGTCATTGGGGACGAATATGGAGAGCTGGCGCCGCGTATAGCCGTGGTTTTTACGGGAGGGCACTACAGCTCGACCGCTAGAGTGGAAGAGCGTGAGGGTGAGAGTGTGGCGGCTAGGGTGGAGGAGCGTGAGAATCGTGGCAAAGGGAGAGGGTGGCCCGGTGTGGTAGATAGGGGGTGGCAGTGGCCGCAGAGGGGGCCCGGCTGCACGGAAGGGGTGAAAAGGTGCAGGGAAGAAGCAGGCGGGTTAAACAGGGAAAAGCAGCCAAAGAGGCGGGTGACCCGCGGCGAAGTGGACAGGGGGGGCCCATCTGTGGAAAACAAGGAAGGGAACGAAAGCGAAGCCATGAAGGGGGGGGAAATGGCAAAGGGGAAGGTGGGGACAAGGATGGGAAAAATTGAACACAAGTGGGGGGCGGTGATCTTTCAGATCACGGACAGAAAGTCCCGCAGCGCGGCGGGGGTGACGGCGGAAATTTTTAGGGAACACCCCCAAGCGGATGAGTATCAGGAGGGGAAAAACATGAGAAGGACCCTGGGGACGGCGATCGTCTACGACCAAGCAGTGGGGGGCAAGATCGTCAACATCTGCGCAAGAGAAGGACCCGGGCCGCCGGGAAGGGGAGAGACGCAGGCAGACCGCTTGAGGTGGTGGAGAGAGGGCCTGGAGGATGCCAGGAGGCAGCTCGGGAGGGAGATAGAAAGGGGCTCCTGCTTCTATTTTCCACATGCTACAGGGTGCGGGCCTGCCGGTGGAAGGTGGGGGCCGTTCAGGGAGGAGGTGGAGCCCCTCGCCCGGGAGGTGTGCCGGGCAGGTGGAGAGGTGGTCGCGTTGAAGAGGCCGCAAGAAAAAAGGGTAGAACGGGCGAGGATGCTAAAAAAGATAAGGCAGAAAGAGCATCGGCAGGAGGTGAAAGAGGAGAGAGCACTGCGAGGAAAGGTGGTGACGGTAACGGAGAAACAGCAGGGAGACAATGAAGGAAAAGAACGGGCAGAAGGGTGGACAGAGGTGAGAAGGAGTGCAAGGGGGGGCACAAAGAACAGGCTGCCGATCCAAGAGACGGGGGGCAAGATTGAGGAATGGGGAAAGGGGGTGGTGATCATGATCAGGGCAAAAAAAGGGGGAGAAAAGAGGGCAGCGGTGCAGAAGGTGCAACAGAAGAAAAGAGCAGGGGAGATAATCCAGAGACAGTGGGGCTCCGCTTGGGGGATGTATGAGTGGAAGGAGAAGGGCACGACGGTGATAGAGGTGGAGGCGAAGAGATTTGCGGGACGACTGGGGGCAACAGGTGACACGATAGAGGAGAGGGCTAAGAGATACGCAAAGGCCCTCCGCGAAGTTGGTAGACAAATGCAACAACATGTGAAGGGGGGCGCTATAAGGATAGCATTCGAAAAGGATGAAACAGGGGGAAGGGAAGCCGACCGAGAGAGGGACTGGCTACAAGAGGTGGAGGCGAGATGGGTGCAGGAATTAGGGCGCGAGGCCGGCGAAGGGACTGAGGTTGACGCATGGAGGGTGGGCTGCAAAGGGATGAACGGTTGGGAAAGAGAAGGCGAGGGGGGGCGGCTGGCGGCGATCCGTATAGCGACAGGGGACTCGAGGCAGGTGAGGAGTGGCACGGCGAGGGAAGTCGTGGCACACATCCAGCGCAACAGTCGCCAGGGGGGGCGCACGGTGATGGCAATCGAAGAGGGCCTGGAAAATGTGAGGGAGGAAGGAGGGCAAAACCTAGGCCGTGAGCTTGTGAGGGAGGCGGCAAAAGCGAGAGTGCCAACAAAAGTGAAACAGAGGAAGAAAGAGAAGCGGAGGAAATTCATCAGGGTGCACATGCACAACTGCAACACGCTAAAGGGCAGAGAGGAGGCTTTAGCGCAGGACATGAGGGCGAACGGGATAGACGTAGCGTTCCTGCTGGAGAGCAGATTGCCAGAGGGCAGCAAGTGGGTCGGGGGGTACAAGTTGACAACGCAGGCAGGGAAGGGGGCGAAAAATGCCGAGGGGGTAACGGTGGCCTTGTCGGCAGAAATAGAGAGACACGCGCAAAACATCGACACCGCGACCGAGCAGACGGTCAGGGTCGAGATTGGGGGGGAGGCGCGACTAACCCTGGTTGGGCACTATGGGAGACAGGAAGGGGAACTAGGAGCGGAGAAGAGGTGGGCGCAGCTGCAAAGGGAAGCAGACAATTGGCAAGGGGCGACGTTTCTCTTCCTCGATGCAAACGGGAAGATAGGGGAAACGAGAGAGGGCCTGACGGGGTCCCGGATAGTGGACAGGGTGACCACCGGAAACGGGGAAGAGTTACTGAGGTTGGCGCAGCTTGGGGGCATGCGACTCGCCTGCACGACAGGAAAGAATCGAGCAGCGGAGGCGCACACCTATGAGTACACCACTGCGAACGGGGAAGGGCGTAGCAAAATTGACTACATCTTGGCAAACAGGGGGGCGATGGGAAGGCTCCGCAAGATACAGGTAGGGGGAGACAAAATGGGATACACCATGAAGGAGGAGGGGGAAAAAAGGGGCCATAGGCCTATGCTAGCGACGATAGGGTGGACAGCTGGGGCGAAAGGGAAAGAGAAGGAGGGGAATGTGGAGCCCATTAGATATGATCGTGAGAGGATCAGGGAAATGGCAAGACATAAGCGCGAGCTTGTCCGGCCGTCGAAGTATGGGAAGGAGTTCCGGGAAGAATGGGAGCGGCTGCGGGGGACGGTTGGAAGAAGGAGGGAAAAGGAAGCAGGGGGAAGAGCGAAGAAGGCCGAGGAGGCAGGCGTAGGAGGGGAGGAGGAAGGAGGAGAAAACAACACAAAGAAGACGGGCGAAAACGGTGAGAAGAGGGGGCAGCAAGAAAGAGGCACGACCTCAGAAGACAAGAGGAGGGTGATCAGGCTGGGGAACGTGAGCAGGTGGACGCCCAGGGAATTGCGAGCGGAGATGAGGAAGATACAGAATGGAAAGAGGACGGAAGAGAGATCGGGTGGCCTGGCATGGATTAAGGAGAGGCTTGGGAAGACAGTAAAGGAGCAGGAAAAACGAAAAAAGTGGGAGGAAATAGGAAAAATAAGAAAGAGGAGAAAGAGCCTGGAGGAACGAATGGCAGGCTTGTTTGGCCGCTCTTCGAAGCAAGGGCAAGAGGAAGAGGGACAAGGGGCACGGCGTGAGAGGCAAAAAGAGCTGAGGAAAGTAGCCGAGGAAGAGAGGCAAAGGCTGAGGGAGTGGGAGACACTCATGAGGGCACAAAAGGACGCCAAGGGCGTGGAGGATGTGGAAACAGAGAGGCGCATGGAAATGGAGGAGATAATGGAATGGACAAGCAGGATGGCGATAAACCAGTACAGGCAAATGAGTGGGGCGGACGCCTACAACGAAGAGGAGGGGAAGAAAGACGCGCGGCTGGCGAGGCTAGTGGCTGACAGGCGCTTCCGTTGGTTGAAGAGTCCTGAGGAAGGTAAGGAGGAGAAGGAGGAAGAGGGGCAGCTTCAAAAGTGGAAGGAGGAAAAAGACAGGATGGGCGAAGGGGAAACGAAAGGGGGAGCAGGGGTACCCGATTGGGGGGAAGCGGCGGAGAGGATCCGGACCATAACGGAAACGAGCATACCGAATGTGAGGACGGAGCGGGTAGAGGTGGCGAAGGAAGGGACGAGGAAGGAGGCCGGCAACGTACTGCAGAGGATGAGAGAAAAGAAGGCGAAGGTTGTGAAGGGGGGGAAGCTAGCGGGGGCCATCCTCGCGAGGCTGGTAAGAGACTGGGACGCCGATAGGGTCCTGTGGCAGGTCTTCGAGGCCTGGAGGAGAGGCCATCGAGGAGGAAGAGAAAAGGGGGAGCAGGAACCTGTGGAGGAGGGAGGCAGGGCCAAGAGGAGGGCAGAAAGGGGCGCCAGAATCAGGGAGAAGCTGGCAGAATACGGGGAAGCGCGTAAGAACGAGGAAGATATCGCGCTGGAGATCCGCGAAGAGGAGAAGAAGGCGAAGCGAGAAGGCTGGGCGGACAGAATTAGGGAGCTTGCGAGGGGGACGAGGACAGAACAGGTGAAGCAGCTGTATGAAATGGCGAGACAGCACAAAGGCACAAGCAAGAGGAAGAAGAGGGCGAAAGACGTGGCGATAAAGATAACGGGAGCAGATGGGAAAGTGAAAAAGATCGCCCGGACAGACGAGGAGATAGCAGACGCCTTCAGGCTGAGAATCGAGGAGCTTTGGAAGATACCGGAAGAGGGAGAAAAGGACACGGAGGAGAAATGGCAGAAGGCGAAGAAAGAGGCACAAGTAGGGGCGTGGTCGGTTAAGATCGGCGAGGAGTTGGCGAGCAGTTTAGAGGTCATGGGGGAGGGAGGGCTCCCCTGGGAGGCCTACAAGGAGGCGATAGAACAGGCGAACTACGCGAAGGCCGCGGGGCCAGACGGGCTCATCGGGGAGCTGTTTAAGATGGACCCGGTGAACTGGGCGAAGATCTTGAAGCAGATCGACGAGGCCAATGGGGCAGAAGAGCAGCAGACAGGCTGGGTCGCTTGGTTGTACAAGGGGAAAGGGGACAAGGGGGAGAGAGTTAACTACAGGCCTGTGGCGGTCTTGCAGGTGGCGTATAAGATTATATGCAACGCGCACAAGAGGCAGCTTGGGAGCATCATAAGAGACACCATGGGAAGGGTGCGGCAATATGGCTTCCAGGCCAGGATGGGGCGCCGGGACTATCTGCTGGATGTGAAGGAGATCATAGAGGCAGACGAGACGGCGGATCTCACGCTGGCACTGTGTGACTTGAGCAAGGCCTTCGATCGAGCGAAGAGAGACAAGCTGTGGAGGATCATGCTAGAACTGGGAGTGCCGGCTGATTATGTGGCCAGGCTAAGGAGGCTTCACGCGAGGACCCGCATGGTCTCACAGTGGGGGAAGCATAGGGCGGAGGAGGTAGAGATAGAGCTCGGGGTATATCAGGGGTCGCCTATATCGCCCTACTTATTCATCATCTACACCCTCGCGATGAGTGAAGAGATTGAGAGGAGGCTAGAGGAGGAAGGGCTGAGGGGGGTAGAGGTGGAGAAGAAGGCAGCCGCGGAGGAGGAGCCGCGGCGGGGATGGGAAAACAGCAGAAGAACTTGGGTGCCAAGAAGGCACCAGTGGGGGAATCCCGCGCCGGAGGAGCGGCAGCCAAGGCGGGGAGTGGTGGTAGATGTGCCGGGAGTAATTGGCGCAAACAGAAACACAGACAAGAGCTTCAGTCTGACAATCTATGCGGACGATACGAGCATCTGGGGACACAGTGTGGAGAAAACGGTCAGAGCTGTGGAGATCTTCGAGGAGGTGGGAGCAAGGTACAGCATGATCGTGAATAAGAGCAAAACCGAAGTGCTTACGAGGGAAAAGCTGACAACTGAAGATAGGCGGGCGCTAAATGAGAGACTTGGCAATGTGCAGTACGCTTCAGGGGGGGCGGACCTCATAAAAAGAAATGGGAAGCTGGTTGGTGATGTCATAAATATATATGGGGCGACCCAACCGGAGGTCTCCGAGCGGCTGAATAAGGCGAGAAAAATAGGGCGGGCGATTGGCCCACTTTTGAGAGATGAGGACATAGATCGGATAGATCGCAAGATGTTAGTAGAGGCACTGGTAGACACGGTGCTGCTCTATGGTTTGGACACGTCGAAGCTGTCTGGCCATGACATAGAGCAGATGCAGCAGCTCCAGGCCAAGCTGTTGCGTATGGTGGCAGCGCCAGGAGACGAAAGGCGCATAGGCGAGGCCTGGGCAAAGAGGAAGAAGGAGCTAGGGAAAGACCCAAGCAAAGAGCGAATGGCCGAGGCCTATAGGCAGGCGGAGGAGGGCATACGAATGAAACAGGAGGAGGTGGACAGACGTGCCCCGACGCCGACGGTGCGAAGCAAGTGGGAGCGCTTGCGGCTTCGTTCTCGCGGTGGTCGACCGCTACAGGGAGGAGAAGTGGGGGAGATGCCTAGGCAGCGGCGTAGAGTTGAAGGCAAACAGGGGGCCAAATGTCATGCCCGCGAGGAGGGTAAAACTGAAGGAGAGTGACAACACGGAGGAACAGATATGGGAGAAGTTCAGGCAGAGAGTGACGGCGAACCTTCGTGGGAGCGACCCGGGGGGTACGAAGGGAATGGAGGAACTACAGAGGATTCAAGAAATCCTCGGGGACGAGGAGAAGCTCGACAAGGAGCCGGGGGCTAAAACCTGGGCGAAGAGGTTGAAGACAAGAAACGTGGAAGAAATGTTGTTCAGGTGCCCGCAGTCGATACATTGGAACTGGAAGGAGCTCTGGAATGCGGCGACGAGGGTGCTGCATGACACCAGGAGAGGGGAGAAGGAGGCACAGGACTGGACAATGTGCGAACACTGTGGCAGAGAAGGCCTCAAGGGGCCGCGGGGACTTGTAGGGCACTGGGTTAAGACAGTAAAAAGCAAGAAAGAAGGAGACCCAGAGGCATGTGGGGAAAAGGCAGCTTCTGAAGCTAGAGGAGTGGAAGGACATGAAGAGGGGCGAAGGGGGTGAGCCAGGGGAAGGAGAAGAAAGAAGGGTGGGCAACGAGATGCGCAAGATGTTTCGGGAGTTGTACCTCGAGGGAACAGGGGCCACGGCCGAGGAGATCGAGACCGCTGTGGCGGAGGCAATAGAAGTGTACACTTGGCCATGGCAGGGGGCTGGAATCTATGCGCATGACCGAGGGGAGGCGGAGGAGGTGAGGGACCTCGCCAGAGATTCCATCTTCTGCATGGAGGTGCAGGAGGAGGAGGGGGGAGAGCGTTGCGAGGTGCCCTGCCTCTGGCAGGTGAAGAGCTGCAGGGGCAGCGTGTCAGACATTAGAAGGTGCGGGATGTGTCAGATCAGTTATGGCATGAGTGAGGCGCATGCCAATTGGTTGAAAGGTTCGAAAAGGATCAAGAAGGACGAGAAGCGGTGGGAGGTTTTCCACGGGGTCAAGCGGCTAAGGTGGGACCCGATCACGAAGGTTCAGGTGTGTCCGTTTAAGGTGAAGGCATGCCGCTGGCCGGAGGAGCCAGGGGCCCAATGGTGTGAAGGGTGCAAAAAAATAGAAGGTGGGGAATTATGGGCAGGGCACAAACGTGCCAAAGAGGAAGAAGAGGAGAAAAGAAGAGAAAAAGGGAGAAAACAAGAAGAAGAGAAGATGGAGCGGAAACGAAAAAGAGACGAAAAAGACGAAGAGGAAGAGGGGCGCAAACTTGAGCAGAAGAGGAGAAAGAGGGGCAAACAGGTGGGGCAGGTGCAGGCGAAAACAAGGGAGCGAGAAAGGGAAGGGAGTGAGGAAAAGAGCCAAGAGGGAGAAAAGAAGAAGAGGAGGCGGGGCGGATCGGTCAGCGAAGGGGCTGAGAAAAACAAGAAGAGGAAAAGAGGGAAGAGCATGGAAGAAGATGCGGAGGGAGTAAAGCGGAGAAGGAGAGGGGCAGCCCCGGGCGAAGAAGGAGACGGGGCCAGAAGGGGGACAAGTGCAGAGCGTAAGGGCCAACCGGGTGAAGACGGGGAAGGAGGTGGAGAAACACAAGGAGGAGAAAAAGGGGAGAGGTTGCCAACAGCGAAAAGGGGCCGGCAACAGAAGTGCAAAGTGGCCCACAGTGAAAAGGGCACAAGGCGCAAAGTGTTGGGACGACCTGACCCGGAGAGTGGGGGCAAGGTTGAAGGAAAGGGAAAGAAAGGGGCAGGCCAGGAGAAGGCGAAAGAAACCCGCAAGAGAGAGCGGGGGGAAGGTGTGCAGGCTGCAAGTGCAAGAGCAGGCAAGCGCGCAGGCGCGGAGCCGAAATGCCGCGGAGTGAAAAAGGGGGCCAAAGGGGGTAGACCCATGGCCAAAGGCAGCCAAGTAGAGGAGGACAAGCCCAGCCAAAGAAAGCAAAGGGCTGGACGAAATGAGGCCAGATGGGCCGAAATGAAGGGGCCGCTTAAGGGGAGGCCCCCTGATGGGGAAGGTTGAGAAGGCGCGCGCCAGAGGCAGGCGCCGCACTTTCCTGGGGTCTCCTGGAGGATTGGCGGTTGGAGTTCCGCGCCCTCTTTGCGGGGTCGAGTTGGGGTCTTTTAATCCTTTGAAGAGGGGCACCCTTTTGAGGATTATGGAGACAAGGGATAGATGGAATCCCGCCCCAGCCGATCGGTGGGCACATCAAGTCAAGTCAAGACTGGAGCAGACCAAAAGAAAGAGTGGGTGAGACCACCTGCCCAAGCCTTCCTTTCAAGGGCAGCTACACACCACACACAACAGCCCCAGAGTAGCTGCACCCTTTTCCCTGTGTCACTCGTGGCCCTCCTCCTTGCTGGGCTTGGCCAGCATGCCCAAACTCGAACTCAAAACGCCCGACACCCAAGGCCGGGAAGATCCGTCCCTGATGGGTGCTGCGGCTGCTGAAGTGGCGCTGGCGCCACAGCGTACACGCGCGAGAGACCGCATCGCAGCGCGAAACCCTCCCCGCGATGTCTGTGCCAGTCACCGGCCGCGGCTTCGATTCACGCCAGCCTCTGCCCTGGCCGCTGGCGATACAATTGCCACTGCCCAGCCCTCGACACACCGCCCGGCCCGGCAAAACCTTGCTTGCGACACCCCAGGGGACAAAGACACGATGCCATAGATACGGAGCCGACAAAAGCCGAAAACCCGGGAGCCCGTCAGGCGAATAGACTCCGGCAACACACGACACGACGAACAGCCGCGGCAGATTGCCTGAGCATCACCCAGCAAGGGCACCGCGCAACCTCATCAGCACGCGCATCCACATCCCCCGACACTGCAGCAAGGGGAGGCAGAGATGGGGGCCAGCCTGGAGGCAAGCCCTCGAAGAGTGGTCTGCGCGGTCCGGCTGTTGCTGTCCGGCGCAGCACTCTGTCGGCCTAGCGGCCTCCCACTCGGTGCCAAGAATGTATGATAAGCTACCGCCGCCGGCGTCTCTTTGTCCTGCCGAATCTCGATCCCCCGCGAGAGCCGGCTCCCGCCGTGGATCGAGGTTGCCAGAGAATTCCGGGAGCCAGCCTGAGACCACAGGCGAGCGAAACGCGAAGGGCCTCCAAAAAGGGCCACCTCATAGTCATCCACTTTAAGACTCTCCAACTCCAGGCTTCGCAGAGCTCTCAGCGCGACCCCCTCGAACCCCTGCGGGAGCTAGCTCCCGCCGGGATTCGAGTGGCCCTCCCGCCGCTAAGCAAGCAACCTACCCCCCGACAGACCACTCCCTCGAACCCCAGCGGGAGCTAGCTCCCGCAGGGGTCGAGGGGGTCGCGGCGAGAGCTATTCGAAGCCCATAATTGGACAGCCCCAGCAAAGTGGATGACCATGAGGCCTTTTTCGGTGGCCCTTCGCCTGTGGTCTCAGGCTGGCCCACGGAATTTCCGGGAAGTCTCGATCCACGGCGGAAGCCGGCTCCCACCCACCGGGGATCGAGCTTCTGAATCTGAAGGAGAAAGCAAAGAGGCGCGATGGATCGAGCGAGGGGACCGAAAACCGAGGAAAACCAGGCCGGCGGGCGCAGACGTATTATTTTAAGGAGTGGCGCTGAGGCTCGCTCTCTGTGCAGTAGGGCAGCTGGCTGAACCCGAAGCCCCCACACGTCTTGTTTGACCATGAAAACTTACTAGGCCTAGCGCATATTTCTCCCACATTTCAGCCCTAGAGAAGTGAGCCGCTGGCCTTTTCTTCCTGAAGGTCTCTCCTTCAAGTTTTTGCTCTTTCAGTCCGTCCTTCCTCTGTTCTTTTCTTCGATGTTCAGCACCTCTTCGCTGGTCAAGGTCCTTCCTTAGCTTGTTTCTGCTCCTTTTGTTTTCGAGCGTGCCTCTTTATCAGATAGAGCACGCCCAGGCTGGGCTGGGTCTTCTCTTTTTCTATCTCTTTTAGAAACATCCAGCCACGTGAATCCCGAAGGCAGCAACTTCGCGGACGCGGAATCTTTCCAGAAACTTCGCTACTTTTGTGCCTTTTCAGAAGTTTCTGGGAAGATTCTGAGAAGGTTCTGGGAAGTTTCCAGAAAGTTTCCCAGTCGTGACTGGGGTAAGTTTCTGGAAAGATTCCGAGGCCATTGCTAGCGAGAAGGCGGGATAGATTCATCCCGGAAGATTCTGGGAAGATTCCGGGAAGTTTCTCCCTTCTTAGTATTGTACTCACGTGGATCCATGTGCATAACTCTTCCACCTGTGTGCCAGTGCCCCTCTGTCGGGTTCTTTACCTACTAGACCGAAGCGCCCAGCAGCACTTACCCAACTAGAATCCCTCACCCTCCACACCCCCCCCCCCCGCCATTGCGTGGCCCCGCTTGCCCGGCCCCTTCCCAAAGCTGCAGCAACTGCCTCTGCCTGGCAGAGTTCATCGGTGGGGCAGCACAGTCGCCGGCCTCTTCTTGGCGGCCTGCAGCTATTGAAGGGAGGCCCTCTCCTGGAAATGGGAGGCCAGCGAGCTCGCTGGCCCTGGTGTTCTGTTAGTGTTGTCATTTGCAGAAGGCTGAAGCGTTCAAACTTCAAACCTGTAGCATTCATCTACTTCGACGAAGCTTACAAGACTCGTCACCCACTGTGAAGAGCCTTAAAAGGCTTTGCGCTCAGTTTCTTAAAATTCATTTTCTCCACTAAAGTCAAAAGCTTGCCCATTTTCGTTCCCGGGCGCTTTCAATTTTGGGCCTCTAGTTTAAAACTTTGCCAAATCCCGAAGCCCTTCGAAGACTCTGCGTCTGCACCTCTTGACTCTAAGGCCCTAGCATTGGCACGCGCTCCTTCTTCTCCCCCGTTCCAGCTTTAAAGGGGTCAGCACCTGGCAACTTCTGACGCAGATCCCTCCTTCGGTTTTTTGCTTCTTTTGAATTTTTCCCCTATGCTCTTTCTGTTCCTTGTCAGCTTTTTCCCCATGCCGTTCTCCCTCTCACGTTTTTGCTCTTTCTGTCTCTTTCTCCTCTGCTCTTTTTTGTCAGCTTTTCAATTTTTGGGGATTTCCTCACGCAGGTCTCTCTCTTAGGTTTGTGCTTTTTCTATCTGTCCCTCTGTGCTCTTTCTTGTCAACTTTCGGCCCTTTTCTCAGGGGGGTCCCTCTCTCTTCTCAAGTTTTTGCTTTTTCTGTCTGCTCTTCTTATGTTGGACATGTCGCGCGGGTATGGGTGGACAAGTTAGCAATGTATACAGCAATAGAAATCTACAAAGTTGTTCGACCGTCGGAAAACGGGGAGCCGGGACGAGAACGGGGGGGGGACGAAGACGGGCACAGGCGGAGCCGAAGACATGCACTAGCGCAAAGAAAGCGAGGAAGTACCTGGCACGCTTTCCAATGGTTTGAGTTTGGGATTCCTTAGGCGGAACATTCGGAATAGCGACCACTGGCCAACAGGTTTCGCTATCTGTGACGCAAATCCATTTGATTTGTGTCAGAGATGAGATCGGAAAACAGGAAGAAAATCTGGTAAGAGTCATACTCCGTGATCAAAAGTCTTTACTTGAAGATCCTCGAGGCTCTTAAGTGAGGGTGCTCCCAGGCTAGAGATATCTCGAGCGCGGCGGAAGTTCCCGCTTTGTTAGAAGATTGCCTCTTTCGTGATATTAACAAGCACCTGACGTGAGCTGCTATAATAGGAGAGAACAGTGAGGCCGAGAGATAAAGTCAGGAGCTTTATTCGATTCATCAAGCCACCACTCACCAGCACCAGAGGAAGTAGCCCTACAAGGAGCATCGTCGCCCTTGTCAGAGACTCGGCGATACAGTGAAACCATACTCAGTACCTGTAAACTACTTGATCTTGATGTCGCTAACAAGTATTCGAAAAGCTAGACACTATGCGAGGAGATTATGATCTAAAAGAGCTACTAACTTAGCACTACCCCTGAGTCTAATACTTCAAGTACTACTTGCGTATAATTTTCAGATTTTGAACACTTAGCAATACAACAAATACGCTACCGATCATCATCATGAACATGATAAATATATAAATATAAACAGCCTTAACTGGTTCTGGTGACGAGTTGCCTATCTGTGGCTCTTTGCTGCGTGCTTCATTGAGTCTACTTTCGACGATGCTCTGCAACTCCCTGTCCTCCCTCGCTTTTTGGTCTTCTTCCTGGTCACTCCTTTGTGGCGTTTCTTCTGCTTCCGTGGCTCCCGGTGCCAAGGGTGAACCTGCTGGATTGATGTTAGAGTTCGTGCTAGATTATTTGCCGGGGAGGCAGACTCGAGTGGGTTCCCTTTCTGGACATTAAAGCCACCACCCACTTTTTGAAACTGGCAAGGAATCCACTCGGTATAGCCCTAGCGTCATAGACGCGGAGTATTAGGTAAGCACCAAGCTTAAGCCTTAAGGACCTTTGGCGTTTGATGAGGGTCGTTTGCCGGTTCGTCTTTTCCGGGCTCCTCCGGAGCAGCCGGAGCAGCCGGTGGCGGTGGTGACGGCACGACCACAGGGCCCACCAGCTTGCCCCTGTCGGCTGTTGCTAGGCCAGTGGCTGCAGGTGGTGGTCGGTCGGAGTCAGACTCTTCTTTCAGCTTTACTTCCACTGGGGGCGCGGAGGCCGCTGGGTGCACGGAGTCCGCTGGGTGCACGGAGTCCGCTGGGGCTCCTGGTTCTTGTGGTGGTCCTGGTGATGGCGCTTGTGGTGTTGGTTGGCCAAGCTTCTCTTCCATCACTGCTTCGGCATTCGGTTTCGGCTCCCCCATCTCGTCCACTTGCTCTGGTGGTGATGGTGCCTCTTGATTTGATTGGCCAGGGCCTTCAGATTCTGCTTGGTGAAGCTCTTCTCCCTCTTGCCGGTCGGTGTCCTGTGCCACGGATGGGTCTGCTGGACTGATGTTAGAGTTGGCACTAGATCATTTGCCGGGGAGGCAGACTCGAGTGGATTCCCTTTCTGGCCATTAAAGCCACCACCCCCTTTCTGACACTGGCAGGGAATCCACTCGATAAAGCCCTACCGCCATCGACACGGAGTATTAGGTAAGCACCAAGCTTAAGGACCATTGGCGCTTGATGAGGGTCGCTTGCCGGTTCGTCTTTTCCGGGCTCCTCCGGAGCAGCCGGTGGCGGTGGTGACGGCACGTCCGCAGGTGGCAGCTCCTCCGCGGGCATGCGCATGGAGTCCGCTGGTGGTTGTGGTGGTCCTGGTGATGGTTCTTGTGATGGTGCTTGTGGTGGTCCCGGGGGTGGTGTTCGTGGTGTTGATTGGCCAGGGTGGTCGTTGTGTCCATTGGCCGCTTCTTCCGCTTTCGGCTCCTCGTTCTTCACTTCTTCCTTTTTCAGCTCCCGTCGTCTATTCACTTCTCCCACTTCCTCTTTATTCACTCCTCCCCTTTTCGTCAGCTTCTCTTCAAGCTCCCGTCTATTCACTTCTTCCTCTTCCAGCTCCTCTCCCTTCACTTCTTCCACCTCCTCTCTGGTGAATAATGTTGATGGGCCAAGGCCGTCTACGTCTTCGGGTGGTTGTGGTGGTCCTGGTGATGGTAGTGTTGATGGGCCAAAGCCGTCTTCAGCTGGTTGTGGTAGTGTTGATGGGCCAAGGCCGTTTTCAGGTGGGTGTCGGTCAGCCTCAGTCTCTCCTTTCTGCTCTACTTTTACTGGCTCGGGGTCCGGTGGGGCTCCTGGTGATGGTTCTTGTGATGGTGGTTGTGATGGTCCTGGTAGTGGTGCTCGTGGTGTTGGTTGGCCAGGGTCGTCCGTTTCTTCCTCTTCTGGCTTCTCTTTACTCACTTCTCCCTCCTCCGGCCTCTCTTCTAGCCTCTCTTCACTCACTTCTTCCACTTCCTCTCTATTCACTTCTTCCACTTCCTCTCGATTCTTATTCACTTCTTCCCTTTTCGTCAGCTTCTCTTCCAGCTCCTCTTGTTTCATTTCTTCCTTTTTCGCCAGCTTCTCTTCCGGCTCCTCTTTTTCTTTGTCTTTCTCGTCGTCCTCTCCTTCCTTTTCGGAGCCGGAAACTCCACCTTGTTCCAATGATCCTTCTCTATTTTCCGCTACTACTGAACCTGGATTCCAGTCCCATTCTGATTCTGAAGTAGCTGCACTAGTTAGCAGCTGAAGTTTAGGGGTTGCAAGTTGACCCATCTAGGTCGCATATCTATGACCTTCACCTTCCTGCTTGTTATGCTTGATGAGGTCAGAGATATGCTAATAGAGAGGTCAACTAACAACCCCTAAGAAGTGGTGGGTTACTGGCGTCCTCGTAGAGGATAGAGTCAACTGCCTTTTGCCTCTGCAATATTTCGCCAACCGTCTGGACCTGATGTTGCCCATCCTCGACCAACGCTTGCTGATGCAGTTCCTGTTGCTGGAGCAAAGCAGAAGATGGCAGTAGCAGCGTTGTTGACTGCGCTGATGTCCTTTCGCTTTCGCTTTGTTGATCAACTTCAGGACTGAAAAGAAGTGAAGTTGGACGTTGCTGCGAGTTGGCCTCTTTAGCTCGCATATTATCTATCACCTTCCTACTTGAAAAAGGTCAGAGATGATATGCTCTCCGGTAAATGTAGGTCAACTTCCAACCCTTAACGAAAGGTAAGCCTCGCGAGTGAGACACACAGTCTCGTCCTCGGTGGGCAGCAAGCTGTTGATGGCGAGCGCACATCTCCAAAGCAGGAAGGGGCCCGACAATGTTATGAGCAGCAGCAGCACGCTGAGAGCCGGCAGACCAAGTAGCTTCACGTCTTTCATGCACAGAAGCGCTTCTAGCCTCGAATATGCAGACCACCTGAGGAACGGCCGCCATCGAGCCCCTCCTTCTAAACGTCGAGGACCCGCCTGCTTCGTGGTCTTGGTCCTCATTATTGAAGCTGCACCAGCATAGCTGTTGGTCGCGTCACTGCTGTCCTTCGTAGTTCCCGAGCCTAGAGGACTACTAGAAAGAACACGGTTCGTGTTGCTATAGACCCAGTCTTCGATTTGCCGAGGCAGGAGGTAGAAACTTTCTCTACTAACGCTGTCTTCACCTGAAGACGGGGTTGTCAGACGCAGCCGAGACTTTGGCGAAAACTGCAACGGAGATTCGATCTCCTTCTCATTTACTTTTTAGAGCCAGCCACCACAGAGCCAGCCACCACCATAAAATTCAAATAGGATATAATTCCAACGTGTTGGTTCGTGTTTTTGAGAAGATTATTTTTATCATGCGTCTTGCTCTTGGAGTTGGACCCACCGCCACCACTTGGAGCTGTCCTCCCAGTGTCATGAGATGAGCGACCTCTTCTACCCCTACATCTTCTACTTTTTCATGAGCTATATCTATTTTCTCGTATGCGCAGATAGCACCAAGACGCTTCAGCTACTTCCGAGAATGGATAATACAAAGGAATGCCTTAATCCTTGCTCGTCTTCTTCTTTCTCCGCTTTTTCTTTTTCTTTCCTTCCTGAGCATCGTTTCTGCCGCATGAAGGCGGGACCACAAGGGCTCCTACAGGTTTTGCGTGTTCGTCTGCAGTAGTTGCTACTGATGCTGGATCAATCTCTTTGTCACACGACTCTTCCGGATCATGATCATGAACATGGCTATGAGAGGCAGTACTAGTAGCCTCTCTTGCGGTTGTACTCGCATGTCGACGATCGAGATCGAGATCTACGGGTTGCGCAAGCACCCCACCACTAGTAGAGGAAGAGGCCATTGCTGCAGCTCCAGCTGCGCTGCTCGCTGTGCTGCAGCTCCTCGAACTAAATCACCAGGTAGCACGATCACGTGTAGGAGTGCGTTACAATGAGCAGGAAGAGGAATCGTCTAAATAAATTTAAAAACGAATCTTCTTGTTCATGAAAATTCCATCACCTCGCTGAGTCTTGTAGAGCACCAGGCTGAGAGATGATCGCGAAAGCGACGCTTTCTTAGGCTGCAATACTTCTTACGGGGCTGCTGCTCTTTGTCGTCTAAGTCGTCTCTGAGTTCACCACTGTCCCACGTCCACGCTAGGCTTTGCTTGAGGCCGAGAGGCAGTTTTGAAGCAGTGAAAAAAGGGACTCGTTCGACATGGTCATATTAGGTATTAGATACTGGTGGCACTTTTAGGACTCTTAACAGGAAGGTTGCTTTGACATTGAGATTGAGGTCGCTAGAAGAGCTTCCTGGTAAAACAAAGAGAGCTACACTTGTTGTTCAACATCATGCACTTCGTCTCAGAAAGGTTCAACAGCCTGCGAAGTTGCACCCTCACGCTCATAACAGATGCCTATCCAATGCTCTTAGGACGGTTTTTGTCCATGTTCTCTCGTCCATTACTACTTGCTCAGTTTGTTACGTAGTGGTAGTCCTAGCCTCCATCTCATTTGTCTCGTCACTCGTGGTAAAACAAAATTCCAAGTCAGTGGCTGCATGTGCATTCACAAAAGCCTGTAGCAGTATTGCGACGTGCCAGCTTCCGTTCAAGTCAATATTTTTGAAATTTTAAGAAATGAATTAAACGAAATTTCAGAAATGGCTCCCAGTAAGATGTTCAATCTTAGTCGATGAGCAGGTAGTGTTCGTCTGAGGCGGGTCAATGTTAATATAGGCGGGGTAGTGCTACTATCCCCACTTCGTCGTTGGGTGCTTGGGCATATTAGTGGCTGGGGTGGGGTGTATGGCGTTGTTGCTGGTGACCTCTAACTATGTCCATGAGAAGAAAGTTCCTGATCATGATCTATGATCATCTTATGGCTCAACATTTTCATCGTCATGATCTTGTGAACAGCAAAAAAATCACTGAATGATGGAACGGACAAACATGTGTGTCACTCCCCGTTGCCCTTCAGTTCTTTTACCAGGCGAATATGCGGCACTAAACCACCAGTGTTATCCGGTACTACAACAGTTCCAAGACTTGATACTTTCTCCCTTGATCGTTCCTGGAGGTCTACTTTTCCTTTTCCGCTTTGGTTGATGTATGGTTAGAGGTGAATTATGCGTTCCTCACAACAACCTCACTACAACACATCCTTGACTGCACCAGATTGCTTAAGAACCTACCGAGCCTTAAAAGAAATATTGCCCTTCTGGTGGAAGGTGAGGGAGTCAGAGACGTAGTTCGCTTTTCGTCGTTCCTTCTTCTCTTTTTCGTCATCTGCTTTGCGTTTGCGCTCAGCTCGTGTTTTTCCCTCCCGCAGGATGTCAAAACCGTGCGCGTGAACCGCAAGTACATGCAGCTCAGTAAGTAAGATTGCTGCGATAGAAATTAGAAGAGATGATGACGATGATCCTCTCATGATTGATGATGATGTACAAAACAGTAACCAGGTCGAGTGGATGTATCCGCTCCCGCTGTAGTATCTGAAAGAGCAGTATGTCGAAAATTTCAAGCATCATAACATCAAAACCGACGACACACTCACACATAGGCAAGACAAGAAATAAGTAAGAAAGTAGTGTAAGACAAAGAATCCGTCTCAGTCCTTGTCTTAACATAGTATGCTGCAGGTTAAAGATAAAGTCGAACTTGAACCCGTTGATGTCTGTCATCGGAAATGCGTTGATGAGCGCGTTTCGGAAGCCTTGCAAAACACCCCAATGCTGGATCCATTCAGCATTTACGGACTCGAATGTAAACCAATGCCACAGGAATGCCGTTCTGTTCAAAAAAAAGACTAGCATTAGAGCTGTGTGTAGTTTTTCGTGAGGGAGGTGCTAGTTTTTCGTGAGGGAGAGGGAGAGGACAGTATCGGTTGTTTTTCCTGTTGAATAAGAGTAGTGCTAGTGAGTATGTAGTTCATCAAGTTACTCTTTTTCTATAATAGTACTAGATCGAGACCTAGAGCTAGAGGCGGGGTTCGTATTATTTGTTGACATTGAAGCAAAAATTGTGTTTGGGTCGGGATAGAGGTATACTTTCAACAAAATATTTCAAACTCTCCTATGGGTATGGCCTTAATCGAAAGAAAGAGGAACGCTATCGCCCGAATCCAGCCAAATTTCACCATATGCATCACATTGATAAGCTTCTTCGGAGGGACAGCAGAGCTGTCGGTCACAGGAGGAATTGGCATTTTCCTTGGGTTTTCTACTCGATACGCTCAAGTAAACGTGGCAGTAGGCATCAAGCTGTAGAAGCCTATCAACTCAGACAGCCGAGTAGCGTAGAAGACGGAAATAATATCAGATGCTCGGCTGTTGTTTTTGTTAATTGCTTATTATATATTTGAAGAGTATTCGAGTACAAGAATGTCGCCAAATTAAAATGTATTGACACACAGTCCTGGTGAAAAAATATTGCTCCAAACATCAGTGAGATGTTGAAGTGCGTCTGCGTAGTTAGTCCACAAACTCACTGACTCTGACACCAGCAAAAGTTTCAATTCTATAGTTCCAAAGTTTCAACTCTGTAGGTCCGTGCCCACTATACCAGCCCCAACTACATGCATTTGCTTTTGGCACGCCCATGCCTGGCTCAACCTT
The DNA here is from genome assembly GCA_905178165.1 of Amoebophrya sp. A25. NCBI lineage: Eukaryota > Dinophyceae > Syndiniales > Amoebophryaceae > Amoebophrya > Amoebophrya sp. A25. The sequence goes on along the minus strand of CAJINU010000023.1, from coordinate 442,363 downwards.
CTCACCTGATCCATCCGCTCTCCTCTTTACAAAGTAAAAGTATCACTCGCAGACAACAAGACAAGAGTGTGAAAATCCAACGAGACGGCCTTAATCGAGACTCGCAAAAGGCTGCTTCCATATTCCGTTCTGGGCACCAGTTGCTACGATGATGTAAGTAATCGAAGTCCCGCGCTTCGGTTGATTCTGAAGACCCCGTATGCGTATTGAAGGTCAACATTCATTCCTCACTGATGCTGAAGGGACAAGGCCCCTACTTAAGTTTTCCTCTAGTAGTAGTGATTATCCCCTAGTAGTCTCCCTTAGTTTTCCCCTGTTCTCTCATGGGGTCTCCACCTCTTTGATGTCAGAGACTCGAATCTAAATGGTGAGCAATGAAAGTTGAGCCTTAACTGTAGCTGTAGTTGTGGACTTTCCAACCAGACACCGTAGCCCGCTAGGCCTTAGCTGTTTTGACGCTGATGACGAGGCACTCGCTGAGGAGAATGACCCGGCTGACGATGAAGATGTTGACTTAGCGGGAGGGCTTTAGACGTCTGTTCTTTACCCCGTTCTTCGTTATGCCTTTCCCCTTTCAGAGAGGCAGAATGAACAGTCACAGGAACACCTTGACCTTTAACCTACCCATAAATGGCCCCCCTCCATTTTCTGGCGCTCCTGCAGGCTCTGCATTCGAAGACGTATTACAGACCAATTTATAAGGCTTCACACCTCGCATGGCATGGAGTGCATGGATCACATGGAGTAGCATGGAGCTAAAGGGGGAGCTTCTTGCGCCCCTTAAAGCTCTGCGCTCCATGCACTCCATGCTACTCCATGCACCTTGCGTGCTATAAACTACTCTGGCTATTAGATAAAGTGACTTTTTCGGTCTAGACGAAGACAACTTTTCGGCCCTATCTGCTTTAGACCTCGGTATCCTCTGTGGTCCACGCCCAGCATAAGCATATGAGGACTCTGCGTACGTTGGTATTGGTTAAAGAGAGAGATGAATAGTCAATGTCAATGTCACTGATGCCACTACCAGACAAACAAAAAGGCCTTAACTGGTGAAGAGCCTGTTGCCTCACCTGCCCGATCCACTAGTTATTCCACATACCCTTGCATAAATTCGACGCCAAGTGCGTCCTCGAGTATTCGCCGATAATTCAATATGAAAGGCCAGCACGAAGGTGTCGTCTAATATGAAGAAGATTCAACTTGTTGAAGTGCTTCCTATTCCTGACTTGTCTGCGTGTGCGTCTTTTATATGGCTCGGGTAGTCAACAACAACATGGTCACGCATGCTGGGCATGATCATGTACTACTTCTATGGAGGAAACTAAAAAACTGTGAAGATCAAGTGCTTCTTCTTCATCACGTTGCGTCATATGTGGAGGAAGAGAATACACCAAGTAAAGTTTCTTCTTTGTGGAGAACGCTAAGCTGTTTTCTGTCATCATATCGAAGGTGATCCGCTTGTGTGCTGAAAAGGGTTGCACAAAGGCGCGACACATCCCGGGAGAGTACTCGTAGTAGCTCTTCGGGTCGATCACGGTCACGTCGAATAGGTGGCAACGCATGAAATGCAACCTCTATGAAGATGATGACTATGAACATGATGAATAGACTGAGACAGTCGTGGCTGCAAGAAGCAGAAGTAAGGAAAACTAGCAGAAGATAATCATCAAGAGAGAGGAGTAGTGGAAAGGGCTGAGGTCTGGTGATACTCAGTAGACAGAGGACGCATCACGATCTCCTACCTTGCATAAAAATAGCAAGAAGGAGTAGATGAAGTAGAAGACTGCTCTGACTCGTCTAATTTTCCGTACTAGTACACTTATTCAAAATCACTCAAATAGATGTAGAAACTGTCCTAGAACAAGTCAAGCACCATACGGAGACGTTCAGCAGCCAGCATTCCTGCAGCTCCTCCACCTATAATGCCGACTGTTTTTCCCGTCTTTGGAAAAAAGTTGGCACAAGCCGGTGGCAAAAAAGACGCCAAACGTTGCATCTTGATGTTTCTTGTTACAAGGGCCCGAAAAAATGCTTCGACTTCATCGAAAAAAGTAAGCAAGTTTGTAAGTCCTTAACTCATGATGATCTTCAGAATAAGCGAGAAAATGCTGTCACTGAAAGACGAATAACCTATAAATATCAATACACTCTCGCGATCCTATTTCAGTTTGTTCGCTACACCTACCACCGGCGCACCTTCACTTTTCGACTATTTAGTTCCTTCGATCTCGCGCTCGGTCCTTGTGCAACTTCTTGTTTTATTTGCTCAGTTTCATTATAACAAGAGGCGTTCTTTCAAAGAGGCGCTCTTTTAGCAGCTGCTATATCTTTGCCTCCAATTCCCAAATCCATAAACCTAAAGCGTGCGCCATGTGGTCCCTGATTCTTGAGGTCTCTCGTTCTTAATCCCACAGATAACTTCTATATTCCTTGTTGACAACAAGAGCTTGTATCTATCATCTTGCTCTTTCGTAAAACATAGTAAGTAGTCCATCAGCATCATCCTTATCTTGTGGAGCTCTTTTGTCTTGAATTTCATACAAAGCTCCTCTGTTTTTAATACTGAAAGAAGCTCTGATGATGATGCGAATGTTTCCCGCAAACTAGAAGAAGCTCCAAGAGCCCCACGATATCCTCTCGCAGACCGGGAAAGGTTTGGGTCCAGTCTGTGACGCAACCGGATGGACGCCACATATAGTCCCTTTCTAATCTATGAAGCGGAAAAGTGTACTCATTATACAACAACTCAAGAAATTAGCCAGAAGCTATAAAAATATAGTGGGAAACTGGCTGCCCAGTTATGTTTTCGCGAGTCTGTGGATGAGTACACTACTTTTTTCCATACTATTCAGGCTGAATTGGCCGACGAAAGTGTGGTGCATCATCTTTTAGAGGGCATTACGTCTCAGTTCCCCTCTTCTATCGCATTAGTTCATCGCCTTTTCTTCGTCCAGCAGAGAGGAGATGAGCTGCTCTGTGCTGGAAGAAAGTGAGTCACTCATGAGCTATTTAATGAGCCACAAAATGAATTACTATCGTCAAAAAATATCTCGGAGAGAAATAGAAGCAGAAGGGCAGGAGGATTTGAACTGTGAAGGTGAATTACTGTGAGCCTTAAGTCTCGGATCCCGCGCGTTGTATGAAGGGACGACTAGGATTTTCTTCTCCCTGCTACTTCTTCCTTCTTAGAGCAGCTCGCAAGATCTACACAGACGAGCTCTTGCGGAGTCCAAGATCTTCTGAAGTCCAAGATCTACACTCACGAGACAAAATCTATCACTCATGAACTAGTTGTGCCAGCCCTTCACGGAGTTTTTGATAATTATTAAAGCGTAGTTTTATCGATATCGGTTGATGAACTTTTTACCATCGGCCTTAACTTGATGCTCTTTCATCTTGGCAAACTTGAAGGGACGCGGGTATGTCGTGTAGTGTCTGTCCCTGTCGTAATTCAGATAATATAGGTTAGTCATTGTTAATGAAATAATCAAGATCAACGCTACATATTCGTATCAGGAAAGTATCATGTGGTCGTTAATAGAGTGGCGGAACTCAGGAAAAAGAAGAAAGAGCAGGAGCAGCGCGCGGTATTTAAAAATAGAGGGAATTATATTATCATTCCCTCTATTAAATAAGAGAGCTATAGTTTTAGAATGAGGATCATGATTGAAGATGGGAGAAAAAAACACGTGAGAGACGCCTGCTCCTGTCCATAAGCGTGACGCCTTGTAGCAACGCGTTCGCCCGACCTTTCCACACGATCTTACGCGTCCCATCTTGTTTAACGGAGACAAGGTATTCAACACTTTCGCCTGCGTGCGTCAATGTTAGACGCCGTTGCCTCCATATTTTCATCAACAAGTCTTGCGTTGTATTATCGAGCCTGCACCCACACTCACAACTACTTCAAAAAGCGTAGAACTTAATCTCCTAGATGACCTAAACGCTAAGAAACCGAAACCCTGAGCCCTGACCTCTGCCTTAATAAAACTACTGCTCAATTATAAATTAATCATATTTTTATCTGAACTGCATTCAAGCAATAGCTACAACTGCGTCAAAAGCATGACTACACAAAAGTGGTTAAGTCAAGAGTTGGTTCATTTAAAGATTAAGAAAGATGCTCATGGTTATCAATCAGCATAAGCGTCTGAACTCTTAAATGCGGAAGGGTTTCTATATGTCTTCATTATCAAGAATGTCAAGATATGCCAAGAGTGAACATGATCTATTAGATCACGCACATGCGACGTTCAAGTGCCGTAACTCCTCACTTCGTATTTTTAGAGCTCTCCGCACTTCATCGCTCAGCCCCGACAACTATTTCCCTGTGAGACTCCCCCACAAACGTTTCAAGGATGCCGTTGAAGATGAATTACGTACAGCCTTAATATGTGGCGATTTGTGAACTCGATATGAATCCGGAACTGCTTCATTTCCGAGTAATCCGTCACGCCATTTAGGTCAAGAAAGGTGACAAATTGGACCCCGCTGGGCGGGGCACTGATCGTATTTTAGCGGCTTCCGTGGCGTGGTATTGGCATAAATGATTAAGAAACGAAGGCCGATCGAAAGATACAGCGAAGAAGCAGAAAGGAAGAAGACCAATCATAAGTCGTACTATCACTATCTTCAAGACGAGCAGTGGAACTACTCGAAGTATCTGGGATCGATCGTTATTACCAAAATGGCCAAGATTAATATCAATCCCTCCTTTTATCCGAGGACCTACGAACAGCATGGAAGTACTTAGATAAGAGGGTCCCCGTGTTGTAGGTGTACGCATTATTCTTGATTTATATATAAATAGTGTTAATGGAGTTTCGCTTTCGTGGTTATACATAGTTTACCCTTAATGGTACCAGTTCCCAGACCTGCATCCAGTTCTCGGTATAGAACTGCCGTCTTGGCCCGTCCTGCTCATGCGCTTAGAGTGCTGAGTATATACATGACCGGCTGGGCATTCGCTTGGCTGCTGAGGATCAGCGCACGCGCTGACCGTTAAGCCTACTTCTACGCTGTCATTCAACTTTGAAGGATGTTTCCACGATAGAATGACTTCGAACGCCCCGTCTACCGGTTCCTGTTCCTCTTTCTTCTTGTTCTTGAACTTATTGACAATTTTTTCCGTCGCTTGTGTCCATGCATCGCCCGCGCCTTTCGGTTGTATAAGCTCGGCGTATTCGTCACTGTTCTTGGGAGGAGCATAGGTGAACTCCAGGACGTCCTTCGTCCATTTTTCGGCCCCTCGACTCTCAGGTTTGCCGTCCGTAGTGCCCTTCGTCACAATTGGCACACCTCTCTCCCTCTTGGCGATCGCGTCCGCACCAGCAACTTGCTTGCTCTCATTAGAGAACACGACTGCCACCTTTCCTTAGTATCAGAGGGCGGCGCTTTGATGTGTTGCACAGTTTGCCGAGTCATCCACGCGCGCGCCCCTGATTCCAACTAGTGAAATTTCCAAAGCCTATTTATCTCGTACTCTAAGCCATTAGTCTCGAGCGGGGTCCAGATGCACTCTATGGAAAAGATTCGAGCTGCGCCTGCGTCTAATAATGCCCTCGGCATACCATAGCTTTGGCAGCTGTGGCAACCTGACCCCTTCTTTGGTCACAGCGCTGCCGCTATGCTCGTCCAGCTTCACGTCCCCCGCTCTGCAACTTGCTTCTACCGGAGGCAGAGACAGAGAAAGCACAAGAAGGAACCAGAACCCACCGCAGCCATGTCAGACCGGAGGCGCGCCCATGCTCTCCTCACTAGTCACCTGCGCGCACACGTGGCGACACCCGTTGTGCACCTCAGTCCAGGTTTCTAGCGCCCTAAGACGTCACAGCAGCGCTCGCTGATTGCCCTGCCCGGGCACGCACCTTCCTCTTCAGGCTGGAGAGGGTGTGCCCTCACCAAGTCGAAGAGGCTGCGACACCTTCAGTTTCATCGCAATCAAGCCTCGCGCCCCACTCGCTGAATGCCCTCGGGCATCAGCATGGCCAGTGGAAGGCTGCCGCGCCTCGCTATACACACCTAGCCACGGCCTCAAGACCCACAAAGCCCCGCAGAGCCTCCAGGCCTGTCACTCCTACCACACCACCCAGCTTCTTCACCACCAGGGCGGCCTACAGCCGATATCCTCGTCGTGGCAGCCACGTGGCCGCGCCTTGGACTCCACAAGCCTAAGCCCCGCAAAGCGGAGCTGCTCTTCCTTCTCAGCAGCAGAGCGCGTCTACTGTGACGAGCATCCGCGCGCCGATAGCTCTCGAGCCTCTTTGACTCCTGTAGCCAGCCTGAACCTACCCGCAAGGCGCTCGCGCTAAGTTGGTCCGGTGCTCCTACGTCAAACAGGACACGGAGAGCCCTGCCCCAATGGGTGGCCCCTCCCTGTTCGGGTGGTTCTGCTGTCTCAGGCACTCCAGGTTGCCCTACCCGCGACATCACAGAGCATCTTTAATCTAAGGGGCCCCGTTTTAGCCACTAGAAAACCGGTCGCAGCGTGTGGCCAGTTGCCTTACTGTGAGTCCGATAGTTACGATATTCCGATACAACTTTCCCCATGCCCTCCTTATTTTCTATCACTACCTCTACACGTAAATGCAATTAACTACATCGCCTTGCAACATTGCGCTACGTTTTTCGTTGAGAAGATGAAGCATCAACTGCGTGGAGGTGGCGAGCCCCTGACAAATAAATTACAATGATGCTAGAAGCAAGTAGATGCAAACTCCGACTTCAGCGTCTTCTTCCAACATCTATAACCTATGCTGCATTCATGTTCGTCTTAACATTTTCTCGCACGATCTCTAGAGTGGCGTGCGGATGAGACTTGACCAACACACGGAACGGGACGTCAATCTTTAGGCCCGCTAATTTCTTGCTGTTCATCCGCGTCTTGCCTAGGTCAGTGAGCGTTTATATAAAAGCTTTGGGCTCGTCTATTCTTGACTGTCAACTTATACTAGACAAGTCAGACCGCATAACGGCAGGAGCAGCCTGACTTGGGACGAATCTACTTCATGGGCGCCGCGGCTCAGGATTGGAAAAGTAAATGAAGCAGAGTGCTGGTACTTCTAGTAGCCAAGAGAAACAGTGTCAAGAATAGCGAGAAAGATGGCCAGACGCCAACAATAACCTACACGTCGACCTTCAAAAAGTGACCTCTAACGCCGATAACTTTATATTTGGCCGAGGTCCATGGGTAACCCTCCGGTTGGACGCCCTTGTAGCCTCCGTTGAACTGCGCATACGTGTTGACTATGACTCTTTATGAAGGGCGACTCGACTGATTGAGGAGGAGTAATGTGCTCTGTTATCTAATATAATTGTAGAATATCTAGTCGAAATATGACCAAGATACTCATCGCGTGAAGGTGTTCAGTTCTGTTCCTGCCTATTTTCTTGTAATCACTCGCCAAGAGCATGGAATATGGAGAAGCGGCGTCCTCAGCGACAAAACAGAAGACGCCGCCTCCTTTAATTATAATTAGCTCTCCTCAATCAGTCTAGTCACGTCATACCCTGTACTTTCCACACGGAGCGCGCTTCTGAAAAACAACGTTCTCCACTGGCCGCGGAGTGTCCTGCTTTGAGTCCACGTCCAACTCTCCGCCGCTACATCGTTTGGTATGTTGGATGCCGATTCGGTAGCCAGGGGCGGCGCACAGCGGCAGTACAGAGGACGAGTCTTCGGGTGGAACAACCCACAAGTCCAAGTCTGCACGACCGTCGTCAGGATTTAGAAGGTGAAGTGAAGGCCGATAGAGTGTTTTCAAATCTTTCAAGATACTCTAGCTGTAAGTCTTGCGGGAAAAATAGTCGCAGTTTTTGCATGCATTTGCAAGGACTGGCAAAATAGTAAACATCGAAGACAATTTCGATTACTCGAAAAAGTAAAGTGAGCGAGTTGCGAAACAAAACGAAAGCGAGAGCGTTACCCAGTGACATGGATGCCGATAAGAAAAGAGACCCCGTCAGGGAACCCAAGGACGCTGCCCAAGCCGAGCAGAGAAAGACAGACTGGCGCAGACCAAAAGAAAGAGTGGGTGAGACCACCTGCCCAAGCCTTCCTTTCAAGGGCAGCTACACACCACACACAACAGCCCCGGAGCAGCTGCACCCTTTTCCCTGTGTCACTCCTTCTCCTCCTTGCTGGGCTTGGCCAGTATGCCCAAACTCGAACTCAAAGCGCCCGACACCCAAGGCCGAGAAGATCCATCCCGGATGGGTGCTGCGGTTGCTGAAGTGGCGCCACAGCGTACACGCGCGAGGGACCGCATCGCAGCGCGAAACCCTCCCCGCGATGTATGTGCCAGTCACCGGCCACGGCTTCGATTCACGCCAGCCTCTGCCCTGGCCGCTGGCGATTCAATTGCCAAAGCCCAGCCCTCGGCACACCGCCCGGCCCGCCGGCCCGGCAAAACCTTGCTTGCGACACCCCAGGGGACAAAGACACGATACGAAGCCGACAAAAGCCGAAAACCCGGGAGCCTGTCAGGCGAATAGACTCCGGCAACACACGACACGACGGACAGCCGCGGCAGATTGCCTGAGCATCACCCAGCAAGGGCACCGCGCAACCCCATCAGCACGCGCATCCACATCCCCCGACACTGCAGCAAGGGGAGGCATAAATGGGGGCCAGCCTGGAGGCAAGCCCTCGAAGAGTGGTCTGCGCGGTCCGGTTGTTGCTGTCCGGCGCAGCACTCTGTCGGCCTAGTGGCCTCCCACTCGGTGCCAAGAATGTATGATAAGCTACCGCCGCCGGCGTCTCTTTGTCCTGCCGAATCTCGATCCCCCGCGAGAGCCGGCTCCCGCCGTGGATCGAGGTTGCCAGAGAATTCCGGGAGCCAGCCTGAGACCACAGGCGATCGAAACGCGAATTGCCTCCAAAAAGGGCCACCTCATAGTCATCCACTTTAAGACTCTCCAATTCCAGGCTTCGCAGAGCTCTCAGCGCGACCCCCTCGAACCCCTGCGGGAGCTAGCTCCCGCCGGGATTCGAGTGGCCCTCCCGCCGCTAAGCAAGCAACTTACCCCCAGACAGACCACTCGAACCCCAGCGGGAGCTAGCTCCCGCAGGGGTCGAGGGGGTCGCGGCGAGAGCTATTCGAAGCCCGTAATTGGACGGCCCCAAGGTGGATGACCATGAGGCCCTTTTCGGTGGCCCTTCGCCTGTGGTCTCAGGCTGGCCCACGGAATTTCCGGGAAGTCTCGATCCACGGCGGAAGCCGGCTCCCGCCCACCGAGAATCGAGCTTCTGAAGGAGAAAGCAAAGAGACGCGATGGATCGAGCGAGGGGACCGAAAACCGAGGAAAGCCAGGCCGGCGGGCGCAGACATATTCCAAGGAGTGGCGCTGAGGCTCGCTCTCTGTGCAGCAGGGCAGCTGGCTGAACTCGAAGCCCCCACACGTCTTGACTATGAAAACTTACTAGGCCTAGCGCATATTTCTCCCACATTTCAGCCCTAGAGAAGTGAGCCGCTGGCCTTTTCTTCCTGAGGGTCTCTCCTTCAGGTTTTTGCCCTTTCAGTCCGTCCTTCCTCTGTTCTTTTCTTCGATGTTCAGCACCTCTTCGCTGGTCAAGGTCCTTCCTTAGCTTGTTTCTGCTCCTTTTGTTTTCGAGCGTGCCTCTTTATCAGATAGAGCACGCTCTGGCTGGGCTGGGTCTTCTCTTTTTCTATCTCTTTTAGAAACATCCAGCCACGTGAATCCCGAAGGCAGCAACTTCGCGGACGCGGAATCTTTCCAGAAACTTCGCTACTTTTGTGCCTTTTCAGAAGTTTCTGGGAAGATTCTGAGAAGGTTCTGGGAAGTTTCCAGAAAGTTTCCCAGTCGTGACTGGGGTAAGTTTCTGGAAAGATTCCGAGGCCATTGCTAGCGAGAAGGCGGGATAGATTCATCCGGGAAGATTCTGGGAAGATTCCAGGAAGTTTCTCCCTTCTTAGTATTGTACTCACGTGGATCCATGTGCATAACTCTTCCACCTGTGTGCCAGTGCCCCTCTGTCGGGTTCTTTACCTACTAGACCGAAGCGCCCAGCAGCACTTACCCAACTAGAATCCCTCACCCTCCACACGCACCCCCCCCGCCATTGCGTGGCCCCGCTTGCCCGGCCCCTTCCCAAAGCTGCAGCAACTGCCTCTGCCTGGCAGAGTTCATCGGTGGGGCAGCACAGTCGCCGGCCTCTTCTTGGCGGCCTGCAGCTATTGAAGGGAGTCCCTCTCCTGGAAATGGGAGGCCAGCGAGCTCGCTGGCCCTGGTGTTCTGTTAGTGTTGTCATTTGCAGAAGGCTGAAGCGTTCAAACTTCAAACCTGTAGCATTCATCTACTTCGACGAAGCTTACAAGACTCGTCACCCACTGTGAAGAGCCTTAAAAGGCTTTGCGCTCAGTTTCTTAAAATTCATTTTCTCCTCTAAAGTCAAAAGCTTGCCCATTTTCGTTCCCGGGCGCTTTCAATTTTGGGCCTCTAGTTTAAAACTTTGCCAAATCCCGAAGCCCTTCGAAGACTCTGCGTCTGCACCTCTTGACTCTAAGGCCCTAGCATTGGCACGCGCTCCTTCTTCTCCCCCGTTCCAGCTTTAAAGGGGTCAGCACCTGGCAACTTCTGACGCAGATCCCTCCCCCGGTTTTTTGCTTCTTTTGAATTTTTCCCCTATGCTCTTTCTGTTCCTTGTCAGCTTTTTCCCCATGCCGTTCTCCCTCTCACGTTTTTGCTCTTTCTGTCTCTTTCTCCTCTGCTCTTTTTTGTCAGCTTTTCAATTTTTGGGGATTTCCTCACGCAGGTCTCTCTCTTAGGTTTGTGCTTTTTCTATCTGTCCCTCTGTGCTCTTTCTTGTCAACTTTCGGCCCTTTTCTCAGGGGGGTCCCTCTCTCTTCTCAAGTTTTTGCTTTTTCTGTCTGCTCTTCTTATGTTGGACATGTCGCGCGGGTATGGGTGGACAAGTTAGCAATGTATACAGCAATAGAAATCTACAAAGTTGTTCGACCGTCGGAAAACGGGGAGCCGGGACGATAACGGGGGGGGGACGAAGACGGGCACAGGCGGAGCCGAAGACATGCACTAGCGCAAATAAAGCGAGGAAGTACCTGGCACGCTTTCCAATGGTTTGAGTTTGGGATTCCTTAGGCGGAACATTCGGAATAGCGACCACTGGCCAACAGGTTTCGCTATCTGTGACGCAAATCCATTTGATTTGTGTCAGAGATGAGATCGGAAAACTGGAAGAAAATCTGGTAAGAGTCATACTCCGTGATCAAAATAAGTCTTTACTTGAAGATCCTCGAGGCTCTTAAGTGAGGGTGCTCCCAGGCTAGAGATATCTCGAGTGCGGCGGAAGTTCCCGCTTTGTTAGAAGATTGCCTCTTTCGTGATATTATCAAGCACCTGACGTGAGCTGCTATAATAGGAGAGAACAGTGAGGCCGAGAGATAAAGTCAGGAGCTTTATTCGATTCATCAAGCCACCACTCACCAGCACCAGAGGAAGTAGCCCTACAAGGAGCATCGTCGCCCTTGTCTGAGACTCGGCGATACAGTGAAACCTTACTCAGTACCTGTAAACTACTTGATCTTGATGTCGCTAACAAGTATTCGAAAAGCTAGACACTATGCGAGGAGATTATGATCTAAAAGAGCTACTAATTTAGCACTACCCCTGAGTCTAATACTTCAAGTACTACTTGCGTATAATTTTCAGATTTTGAATACTTAGCAATACAACAAATACGCTACCGATCATCATCATGAACATGATAAATATATAAATATAAACAGCCTTAACGTTAACTGGTTCTGGTGACGAGTTGCCTATCTGTGGCTCTTTGCTGCGTGCTTCATTGAGTCTACTTTCGACGATGCTCTGCAACTCCCTGTCCTCCCTCGCTTTTTGGTCTTCTTCCTGGTCACTCCTTTGTGGCGTTTCTTCTGCTTCCGTGGCTCCCGGTGCCAAGGGTGAACCTGCTGGATTGATGTTAGAGTTCGTGCTAGATTATTTGCCGGGGAGGCAGACTCGAGTGGGTTCCCTTTCTGGACATTAAAGCCACCACCCACTTTTTGAAACTGGCAAGGAATCCACTCGGTATAGCCCTAGCGTCATAGACGCGGAGTATTAGGTAAGCACCAAGCTTAAGCCTTAAGGACCTTTGGCGTTTGATGAGGGTCGTTTGCCGGTTCGTCTTTTCCGGGCTCCTCCGGAGCAGCCGGAGCAGCCGGTGGCGGTGGTGACGGCACGACCACAGGGCCCACCAGCTTGCCCCTGTCGGCTGTTGCTAGGCCAGTGGCTGCAGGTGGTGGTCGGTCGGAGTCAGACTCTTCTTTCAGCTTTACTTCCACTGGGGGCGCGGAGGCCGCTGGGTGCACGGAGTCCGCTGGGTGCACGGAGTCCGCTGGGTGCACGGAGTCCGCTGGGGCTCCTGGTTCTTGTGATGGTCCTGGTGATGGTGCTCGTGGTGTTGATTGGCCAGGGCCTTCAGATTCTGCTTGGTGAAGCTCTTCTCCCTCTTGCCGGTCGGTGTCCTGTGCCACGGATGGGTCTGCTGGACTGATGTTAGAGTTGGTACTAGATCATTTGCCGGGGAGGCAGACTCGAGTGGATTCCCTTTCTGGACATTAAAGCCACCACCCCCTTTCTGACACTGGCAGGGAATCCACTCGATAAAGCCCTACCGCCATCGACACGGAGTATTAGGTAAGCACCAAGCTTAAGGACCATTGGCGCTTGATGAGGGTCGCTTGCCGGTTCGTCTTTTCCGGGCTCCTCCGGAGCAGCCGGTGGCGGTGGTGACGGCACGTCCGCAGGTGGCAGCTCCTCCGCGGGCATGCGCATGGAGTCCGCTGGTGGTTGTGGTGGTCCTGGTGATGGTTCTTGTGATGGTGCTTGTGGTGGTCCCGGGGGTGGTGTTCGTGGTGTTGATTGGCCAGGGTGGTCGTTGTGTCCATTGGCCGCTTCTTCCGCTTTCGGCTCCTCGTTCTTCACTTCTTCCTTTTTCAGCTCCCGTCGTCTATTCACTTCTCCCACTTCCTCTTTATTCACTCCTCCCCTTTTCGTCAGCTTCTCTTCAAGCTCCCGTCTATTCACTTCTTCCTCTTCCAGCTCCTCTCCCTTCACTTCTTCCACCTCCTCTCTGGTGAATAATGTTGATGGGCCAAGGCCGTCTACGTCTTCGGGTGGTTGTGGTGGTCCTGGTGATGGTAGTGTTGATGGGCCAAAGCCGTCTTCAGCTGGTTGTGGTAGTGTTGATGGGCCAAGGCCGTTTTCAGGTGGGTGTCGGTCAGCCTCAGTCTCTCCTTTCTGCTCTACTTTTACTGGCTCGGGGTCCGGTGGGGCTCCTGGTGATGGTTCTTGTGATGGTGGTTGTGATGGTCCTGGTAGTGGTGCTCGTGGTGTTGGTTGGCCAGGGTCGTCCGTTTCTTCCTCTTCTGGCTTCTCTTTACTCACTTCTCCCTCCTCCGGCCTCTCTTCTAGCCTCTCTTCACTCACTTCTTCCACTTCCTCTCTATTCACTTCTTCCACTTCCTCTCGATTCTTATTCACTTCTTCCCTTTTCGTCAGCTTCTCTTCCAGCTCCTCTTGTTTCATTTCTTCCTTTTTCGCCAGCTTCTCTTCCGGCTCCTCTTTTTCTTTGTCTTTCTCGTCGTCCTCTCCTTCCTTTTCGGAGCCGGAAACTCCACCTTGTTCCAATGATCCTTCTCTATTTTCCGCTACTACTGAACCTGGATTCCAGTCCCATTCTGATTCTGAAGTAGCTGCACTAGTTAGCAGCTGAAGTTTAGGGGTTGCAAGTTGACCCATCTAGGTCGCATATCTATGACCTTCACCTTCCTGCTTGTTATGCTTGATGAGGTCAGAGATATGCTAATAGAGAGGTCAACTAACAACCCCTAAGAAGTGGTGGGTTACTGGCGTCCTCGTAGAGGATAGAGTCAACTGCCTTTTGCCTCTGCAATATTTCGCCAACCGTCTGGACCTGATGTTGCCCATCCTCGACCAACGCTTGCTGATGCAGTTCCTGTTGCTGGAGCAAAGCAGAAGATGGCAGTAGCAGCGTTGTTGACTGCGCTGATGTCCTTTCGCTTTCGCTTTGTTGATCAACTTCAGGACTGAAAAGAAGTGAAGTTGGACGTTGCTGCGAGTTGGCCTCTTTAGCTCGCATATTATCTATCACCTTCCTACTTGAAAAAGGTCAGAGATGATATGCTCTCCGGTAAATGTAGGTCAACTTCCAACCCTTAACGAAAGGTAAGCCTCGCGAGTGAGACACACAGTCTCGTCCTCGGTGGGCAGCAAGCTGTTGATGGCGAGCGCACATCTCCAAAGCAGGAAGGGGCCCGACAATGTTATGAGCAGCAGCAGCACGCTGAGAGCCGGCAGACCAAGTAGCTTCACGTCTTTCATGCACAGAAGCGCTTCTAGCCTCGAATATGCAGACCACCTGAGGAACGGCCGCCATCGAGCCCCTCCTTCTAAACGTCGAGGACCCGCCTGCTTCGTGGTCTTGGTCCTCATTATTGAAGCTGCACCAGCATAACTGTTGGTCGCGTCACTGCTGTCCTTCGTAGTTCCCGAGCCTAGAGGACTACTAGAAAGAACACGGTTCGTGTTGCTATAGACCCAGTCTCCGATTTGCTGAGGCAGGAGGTAGAAGCTTTCTCTAGAAACGCTGTCTTCACCTGAAGACGGGGTTGTCAGACGCAGCCGAGACTTTGGCGAAAACTGCAACGGAGATTCGATCTCCTTCTCATTTACTTTTTAGAGCCTGCCAGCCACCACCATAAAATTCAAATAGGATATAATTCCAACGTGTTGGTTCGTGTTTTTGAGAAGATTATTTTTATCATGCATCTTGGACCCACCACTACCACTTGGAGCTGTCCTCCCAGTGTCATGAGATGAGCGACCTCTTCTACCCCTACATCTTCTACTCTTTCATGAGCAATATGTATTTTCTCGTATGCGCAGATAGCACCAAGACGCTTCAGCTACTTCTGAGAATGGATAACACAAAGGAATGCCTTAATCCTTGCTCGTCTTCTTCTTTCTCCGCTTTTTCTTTTTCTTTCCTTCCTGAGCATCGTCTCTGCCGCATGAAGGCGGGACCACAAGGGCTCCTACAGGTTTTGCTTGTTCGTCTGCAGTAGTTTCTACTGATGCTGGATCTTTCTCTTTGTCACACGACTCTTCCGGATCATGAACACGCCTAGTAGAGGCAGTACTAGTAGCCCCTCTTGCGGTTGTACTCGCATGTCGACGATCAAGATCTACGGGTTGCGCAAGCACCCCACCACTAGTAGAGGAAGAAGCCATTGCTGCAGCTCCAGCTCCTGGAACTAAATCACCAGGTAGCACGATCACCTGTAGGAGTGCGTTACAATGAGGCAGAGGAATCGTCTAAATAAATTTAAAAACGAATCTTCTTGTTCATGAAAATTCCATCACGTCGCTGAGTCTTGTAGAGCACCAGGCTGAGAGATGATCGCGAAAGCGACGCTTTCTTAGGCTGCAATACTTCTTACGGGGCTGCTGCTCTTTGTCGTCTAAGTCATCTCTGAGTTCACCACTGTCCCACGTCCACGCTAGGCTTTGCTTGAGGCCGAGAGGCAGTTTTCAAGCAGTGAAAAAAGGGACTCGTTCGACATGGTCATATTAGGTATTCGATACTGGTGGCACTTTTAGGACTCTTAACAGGAAGGTTGCTTTGACATTGAGATTGAGGTAGCTACTTCTTTTTTACATTTACAACAAGTTGTAGAAGAGCTTCCTAGTAAAACAAAGAGAGCTACACTTGTTGTTCAACATCATACACTTCGTCTCAGAAAGGTTCAACAGCATGCGAAGTTGCACCCTCACAATCATAACAGATGCCTATCCAATGCTCTTAGGACGGTTTTTGGCCATGTTCTCTCGTCCATTACTACTTGCTCAGTTTGTTACGTAGTCCTAGCCTCCATCTCATTTGTCTCGTCACTCGTGGTAAAACAAAATTCCAAGTCAGTGGCTGCATGTGCATTCACAAAAGCCTGTAGCAGTATTGCGACGTGCCAGCTTCCGTTCAAGTCAATGTCAATATTTTTGAAATTTTAAGAAATGAATTAAACGAAATTTCAGAAATGGCTCCCAGTAAGATGTTCAATCTTAGTCGATGAGCAGGTAGTGTTCGTCTGAGGCGGGTCAATGTTAATACAGCTGGGGTAGTGCTAGTATCCCCACTTCGTCGTGGGGTGCTTGGGCATATTATTGGCTGGGGTGGGGTGTATGGCGTTGTTGCTGGTGACCTCAATGTCCATGAGAAGAAAGTTCCTGATCATGATCTATGATCATCTTATGGCTCAACATTTTCATCGTCATGATCTTGTGAACAGCAAAAAAATCACTGAATGATGGAACGGACAAACATGTGTGTCACTCCCCGTTGCCCTTCAGTTCTTTTACCAGGCGAATATGCGGCACTAAACCACCAGTGTTATCCGGTACTACAACAGTTCCAAGACTTGATACTTTCTCCCTTGATCGTTCCTGGAGGTCCGTCTACTTTTCCTTCTCCGCTTTGGTTGATGTACGGTTAGAGGTGAATTATGCGTTCCTCACAACCACCTCACTACAACACATCCTTGACTACAGATTGCTTAAGAAACTACCGAGCCTTAAAAGAAATATTCCCCTTCTGGTGGAAGGTGAGGGAGTCAGAGACGTAGTTCGCTTTTCGTCGTTCCTTCTTCTTTTTCTCGTCATCTGCTTTGCGCTCAGCTCGTGTTTTTCCCTCCCGCAGGATGTCAAAGGTCGTGCGCGTGAACCGCAAGTACATGCAGCTCAGTAAGATTGCTGCGATAGAAATTAGAAGAGATGATGACGTCGATGATCCTCTCATGATTGATGATGATGTACAAAACAGTAACCAGGTCGAGTGGATGTATCCGCTCCCGCTTTAGTATCTGAAAGAGCAGTATGATGAAAATTTCAAGCATCACAACATCAAAACCGACGACACACATAGGCAAGACAAGAAATAAGAAAGAAAGCAGTGTAAGACAAAGAATAAGAATCCGAGTCTCAGTCCTTGTCTTAACATAGTATGCTGCAGGTTAAATTCGAACTTGACCCCGTTGGTGTCTGTCATCGGAAATGCGTTGATGAGCGCGTTTCGGAAGCCTTGCAAAACACCCCAATGCTGGATCCATTCAACATTTACGGACTCGAATGTATTGTAAACCAATGAAACAAGAATGCCGTTTTTTCAAAAAAAAACTAGCATTAGAGCTGTGTGTAGTTTTTCGTGAGGGAGGTGCTAGTTTTTCGTGAGGGAGAGAGGGAGGACAGTATCGGTTGTTTTTCCTGTTGAATCAGAGTAGTGAGTATGTAGTTCATCAAGTTCAAGTTACTTTTTTTCTATAATAGTACTGGATCTAGACCTAGAGGCGGGGTTCGTATTATTTGTTGACATTGAGGCAAGAGTTGTGTTTGGGTCGGGATATAGGTATATTTTCAACAAAATATTTCAAAACTCTCCTAGGGCCTTAATCGAAAGAAAAAGGAACGCTATCGCCCGAATCCAGCCAAATTTCACCATATGCATCACATTGATAAGCTTCTTCGGAGGGACAGCAGAGCTGTCGGTCACAGAAGGAATTGGCATTTTCCTTGCGTTTTCTATCCGAATTCGATACGCTCAAGTAAAGGTAGCAGTAGGCAAGCTGTAGCCTATCAACTCAGACAGCCGAGTAGCGTAGAAGACGGAAATAATATCAGTTGCTCGGCTGTTGTTTTTGTCAATTGCTTATATAAGTATTTGAAGAGTATTCGAGTACAAGAATGTCGCCAAATTACAATGTATTGACACACAGTCCTGGTGAAAAAATATTGCTCCAAACATCAGTGAGATGTTGAGGTGCGTCTGCGTAGTTAGTTCACAAACTCACTGACTCGTCTGACACCAGCAAAATTTTCAACTCTATATTAGTTCCAATTTCAAAGGCTTCGGCCAAATATGTACAAAAAACTTGTCGTTGGAATTTTGAATCGGCATGCCATTTTGATTCATCCTCCTTGCTTCATCAGAATTCATTTGAAAATCAGACATCAAACGAGTGGTGGAATCAGAAACTAAAGACAACAGCGATCAGAAACTGAGAACTTCTAATTTTTTCGAAGAACACAAGAAGCTTACAATCCTTGTCCGGGAGATTTCGATAGTTCGTTGCACGGGTGTAAGTGTAACTGCCAACTTCGCGACTATCAACACTTGTCTCACTGAGATAGATTTTCTTATTGCTGTATGATAATAGCGTCCTTGATCCATTCATTTATCTTCATGGTCAACACTGCCGCATTTTTCATTTTTTTTCTTACACAGACCTTACGGCACTCACACAGAAGATTGAATCTAGTACTTACTTGTTCACCACCACGATGCAATTTTTTTACGAGAAGTTTTAGTTGCAATGCACGGACATATTCAAATTTCCTTTGCAGTTTGTATTCTGAAGATATGCTGCAGCCTATTGTCGGCCTTTCTATCCATCTCCATCAATGTTATTTTGATAAGACTGTGTCGGTGTCCGCATTTGCTTTCTTATATTTGATTTCTAGAATGGTTATCGTAAGTAAGTGTAAGATGAGGATGACATGACGCTGTTATAAATTTCAATTTCTTAGCATGTAGTTGTAGTGAGGAGTATCTTCTTTCTTTGGTTCTCGTTGAGTGTCATGTTTGTTGCATTATAATATATTGTTGGATACATTCGAACACAGACTGTTAAGTCGCGTCTAGTTTCTCGGTGAGAAACACTTGAGAGTGATACTGTTTGCACAATTTGCACTCACAGCCTGAGACTAATGATCTCTGGCTGCTTTGATCCCTGTGGATGTTCATTGGGGTTACATGGAGGAAGTCTCAGCTTCATCATTGGGATATCATGTTGCATGGGGAAACTTTCATATGGAAACGCTTATGCTATCTTCATTGATTCATACGATCATCCTATGTTGATTCTCATCATTGATCAGAACTGACAGTACGTTATGAACCTGATTACAGCTATGAAACATTCATCATTTCTTCTATCTGAATACGTTGAAGGTCCTTTGCCTGATGATCACTGTTTTTGGAACTATATGCATTTAGGTCTGTAGGTTATCTTTGAGATCATTCCGGTGCTGTTTTGTCCTTGACTGTATTGGGAGGCTTGAGCCACAAACGAGAGAGAGAGGAGAAGCCAGAGACACCCGCGCGACGGTAAACCCGTCGGGCGTTTGGATGGTGCTCCGGTAACCTTTTGCCTGGCGATCTTGGTCATTTTGCTGATCTTTATCCTTGTGATCTTTGTGAATCCATTAGGATTATGACCTTGACCAACACCCCTCCTCAATCGTTGCGTGTCGAAGTCCCTAGTCTTCTGGACTACCACGGAAGTCATATCTCCTAACTACTCTTCTATGGCTACGGTATACTCGGCTAGAAACCAAAGTAAACCGAATATACTACACTATAGTAAGCTAAATCATCCCCATTCGTTTCATCGTCTGAGGAATCACAATCATCATACTCAACTTTAGTTATCGGGTTATCTATATGGTGAAGTAGTAGTCTACGTTGAGACGAACTACATTCTAACTTAGTTAAGCCATCAGCCTTCATTAAGTTAGTTGGACAGAAAACTATCTTACTGGCCGCATCACGCACACGCAAGTAGCGAAGTGCATAATGGCGACTCTTCGGGCGTGTGTCAGTTGCTTTGGCTGTTGTGATCGCGGATTGGTTGTCGATCCAGAGCACAGCATTGTCTAAAGAGGGAGACAAGCCGTTCTGTGTGTGTACCAACTGAGTTGGTAGAGGCCTATAGAAGTCTGTAAAGTCATGCAGTTCACTAAGCACGATAGTGTCAGAAGCTGCAATATATTCACTTTCAGCCGTAGAGTAGGCACGGACAGTTTGTCGGTTACTTCTCCAAGCAATTGGAACGCCTTTGAAATACATGATCGATCCACTTGTACTTCTCATAGTCTTTGCGCAGTTGGCGAAACCTGCATCACTAAAGATATTCACCTCTGGCATATCTCTGCCTTCAGGTAGTAACTTTGAATAGATTCTATTGAATTCTTCTTCTTGTTCTGGTGAGTATTCCAGTCCTTGGTCTCTCGTTGTCACCAGATACTTTAGCACTTTTCTGGCTGCTTTAACCATTCTTGTTGACGCGGGTTTGCTGACATGTCTAGCCAATGCTGCCACCGGTACAGAAATGTCCGGGCGCGCGGTTACAGCTACCCATAGCAAGGCACCAACTACCTCACGAAAGGGATACCCTTCGACTATCTTGATCCCCTCCTCAAGAAAAGCCGACTCGTCAAAATTGGGCGAGTAAACCGGTTTTCCGACATCAATTTCGAATTTCTTTGCGATTTTATCAATGTACTCCTCCATATTGAGCCGAAATGTTCGAGCTTCACGGCAGTAGTACACGATGGCACCTAAGAAGTCGAACCTGAGCCACGTTTGACCCCAAGGGGTTGGAACGGACTCCACATCAATCGCACGGCCAGGGGCACGCGAGAAGATGAGTTCTAGTTCGGTCTTGAGCTCATCAAGATCAGGACCCGTTGCAAGATTGTCATCAACATAGACTGACATCTTGAGGAACTTCCCAGGTACCTTCGCACTCGGCTTTCTCCATAAGCCTGGCGCAGAATCACACGGCTCCCAGCCAATACTGGCTAGTATGTCGTGATATTTCTTGAACCATGCTCGTGGTGCGTCCTTCAAGCCGTATAAGGCCTTCTTGAGCTTCACGATCTCGCGTCCATGCTTCTCTGCCCAGATGGGTGGGAGACGGCAGAAGACATCGCGATCGAGTTCAGCATTGAGGAACGCAGAATCTAAATCGAACGGGATCACATAGTCCTGTTCTGACGCAGCAGATGTCAGGAGCAGCCTATTAGCGGCGTGTGAAACTACGGGAGCAAAGGTGTTTAGCTCTCCTGAACGATCTAGATTACCGAGGACACAAGCGCGAGCCTTGTATCTTCCACATCTTTTAATAGTTAGAATTATGGCAATTGGTAGAGCCTGTCGCGCGGTCGCAAGCTCCTCGTCAGAAGCTTCTTTCCACGTCTCAAAGGCTAGCAGTCTCGCATGCTCTTTGTCAATAACCTCCCGCCATTTGTCGGCATCAGGAGACTTGAGTGCTTGAGCAACGGACAAAATCACATATGATTCGACGAATTCCTCATCTTCGTCTAATTCACACGTGCCACCTACTGCACTAGCGAACAGCGCCACATTCTTTCTCAGTTCTTCTAACTGTTTCTTTGTTCTTCGAACCCTGCTGCCTGCTTTGTCCTTCGCTCCTTTTGGTCGGCCACGCTTCTTGACGTGTGTACGGCGTTCGCCTGCCACAACACGTGCTGGAGAAGGCGCTTTCGACTTAGACGGACTTAGCGGAGCAGATGTCTCGCGATCCTTCGCTTCAGCATTCCCCTCCTCAAGTGAAACACCTTTTGGAGAGTCAGCTGCGTTGGATTCCTCTACTTTATCCAGTGTCTCAATAAATAATTCGTCGGAAATCGCGGTCGGTCCACCTGGAATGTGCTCCGTGCCAGAGAACCCCGATTGATGATCCAGCCTTTGCACTGACTGTCCAAGCAAGGGGGAGCCCAGCGACGACGCGCCACTCTGCAGATTTTCCAGTTCGTCATACTCAATGTAGATGCCCTTCTGATCTGGCAAAAGCCAATCGATATTTTTAATTAGATAGTCCTCTCTGAACTTTACATCTAGGGTAGAGTATTCCGCCCATCGATGTCCAAGCTTGCAACGATCGTCATGAGCGAAAGTTCCAACCAACCAACCAGACGACTTCGGACAGAGTCCAAGGAAGACGCCACGGCGGTACTTGGCCGAGAGCTTGGGTTCAGGAGTGTTGGCTTGAATTTGTTCACGAAAGTAAACTAGACAACCAAATCGGCGGAGCATGCCGATTGAACTCTTCGATGAGTTTCTACCAGTCCTTTCTTCTAAGATTTCAATTGGACTCTTTCCATCATGTTGAGGCATTTTTGCATAGTTATGCGGTAAACGATCCCAGCAGTCACCAGCGTACTCGACGCAGTAACACCAGAGGCGTTTATCAACTTTAGTCAGCATTGTGCGTACACTGCCGAACAAAGTCCGCATAAAACGTTCGCAGGTCCCATTCATCTCCGGATTATAAGGAACAGCCGGACTGTCTGAGACTCGCAGCGATTGCATAACTTTGGTCATGTCATCACTGCTCAGGACAGGTTCTCCATCCCTCCGGAGGAACCACACTACCTTGTCATCAAGTGATAAGGAGTAGTCCTGGCGAATGCCTTTGATAACTTCTTCTATTTCCTCCACACAGTCACTTTTCAGCTTAAGCGGTCGACAGAACACCTTCTTAATTACATCACAGATGATCACTAATACACATCTCTTTGACCTGACTGATACGGGTTTGATTCCAACAGCAAAGTCGATTGCTAGTAACTTCAATGGTTCAGGTTTGTAGTTCGAAGTATCTCTAGCTTTTGCATGTGGTGCGCGTTGGCCTTTATGTAGATCACACTCAGGGCAATTTACCTGGAGGCCATCTATATGAAAGTGCCCACATCTTCTATGAAGTTCGAGTCTTGTAAGGTAACAACTACTGACTCCTTCTTCTACTGTTGAACAAATATAACCACTATCAGTCTCTTCTTTAAATAAGTTGCATGCAAGTATGGGAAGCTGCAAGCGTGGATGACTTCTTATGGGTATGGCCTGGCCGGTGTCCGTATGTACGAGACAACCACCTGCGCCTTTGAAGTTGAATTCCCATCCTAATTGCGAGCAGTTCCCTTCACCTAACCAAGGTATAATACGATCTAAGTCCTTTGGTAGTGAATCATAATAAACACCATACTGGAGCCCTAAGATGTTTGACTTTAGTTTTCCTACTCTTCCGTCTTTACTTCCAGCGCTACCAGTAATCCTACAAGTTCTCATAGTTATTTCACTAAAGTCATCCTTGTGTCTTGAAAGGTATTTGTTTGCACAGCTATCAACCAGACTAACTTCTTCTCTTGCAGTAATGGAACTAGTTGAAAGACTATGTCCCACAAGTTTTACCTCCCCTGTATTATTTACGTTTATTTCTTCACCCTCATCTTCATCCAAGTTCAGCGAGCAAAATCCGCTTTCCACCGGTTCCGCAACTCAGCTCTGCTTTCCGCCGTTGAGAGCTTGCCACAGCTCCGCAACTTGGGACATGTGAACCATGCCATTACCCTTTCCACCTTTACCCATAGCACTACTAGATTGGGAATTGGTGTTCCAGTTCCAGTTTGCCTGGTTCTGTGGATTCTTCCAACAAGACGCGGATTTGTGACCCGGTTTGTTGCAGATCCAACAGACTGGACGGGTATCTTGTTTTCCAGAACCTTTATTATTTTTGTTCTGCGGCTTTCCTTTGCCGTTCGAATTGGAGGCATAGACCTCGGCGGCGATCTTCTTCTTTGTGTTTGCCTTGAAGCGCTTGAGAGCACTTTTAGACAGAAAGATCTTACCACCTTCATTGGCCTTTTCCTCGTCATCTTCCTCTTCACGAGAACGCTTATTCGAGGTCTCCTGAACATTGACCGGGAACGCCTTCCCGAAGGAATCGTTCTCAACTTTGTAGGTTCCCTCCTCGATCAACGTCGCAAGACGCTTTTCAAGTCGGTCACCAATCTGGTCAAATGTCAGACCATCTTCTTCCTGCATGCGTTCGATCGTTGCCTTGAAGTTCTTGCAGAACAGCTCTGGCAACTTCTGTAGCAGTGCACCATTTTGTTGGTCACTTTCTGGCACTCCTGCTTCCGGCGGGTACACGGTGGGCGACTGGTTCATGATGTCTCGGACTTTCGACAAGAATCCTGTGACATCTGCAGGTTGATCCGCGTTGTGGAACTTCAACACGCCATCCGTAAGCGGTTTTACTTTCATCCGTTGTTCCTGACGGTTGTTTTGATCGAAGTGTCCTACATCACGAAGGAGCACAACAACCTCACCTGCATCCATCGCATCCACCTGCCCATTATCGTTCTGGTTGTTGATGAACGACGCAGCGGCACCTTTCAGACTACGAATAATCGCATCTTTCAGGTTGCGCCACTTCTGCCGAATTGTTTCCTCCCGATTGGTAACTCCGTTAGGAATACCATGAGGAGCTGCCGGAATGCCGACTACATTCGTGTAGTTTTGAAGCAGGCCGAGACGGCTAGCTTCCTGACGTATGGCAAGTTGCCATGCTCGCCAGTCGGACTTCTGTCCGAGTTTCTTCGAAATTTCTTTCGCATCGCAGGACATTTTGAAAAGTTGTTTCTAGATGGATTTCTACTCTATACTTAGCTCAAGGGTCAAAGTAGTGTTGGATACATTCGAACACAGACTGTTAAGTCGCGTCTAGTTTCTCGGTGAGAAACACTTGAGAGTGATACTGTTTGCACAATTTGCACTCACAGCCTGAGACTAATGATCTCTGGCTGCTTTGATCCCTGTGGATGTTCATTGGGGTTACATGGAGGAAGTCTCAGCTTCATCATTGGGATATCATGTTGCATGGGGAAACTTTCATATGGAAACGCTTATGCTATCATCATTGATTCATACGATCATCCTATGTTGATTCTCATCATTGATCAGAACTGACAGTACGTTATGAACCTGATTACAGCTATGAAACATTCATCATTTCTTCTATCTGAATACGTTGAAGGTCCTTTGCCTGATGATCACTGTTTTTGGAACTATATGCATTTAGGTCTGTAGGTTATCTTTGAGATCATTCCGGTGCTGTTTTGTCCTTGACTGTATTGGGAGGCTTGAGCCACAAACGAGAGAGAGAGGAGAAGCCAGAGATACCCGCGCGACGGTAAACCCGTCGGGCGTTTGGATGGTGCTCCGGTAACCTTTTGCCTGGCGATCTTGGTCATTTTGCTGATCTTTATCCTTGTGATCTTTGTGAATCCATTAGGATTATGACCTTGACCAACATATATGTTAGTTGTTTCTAATTCTATACACGACTCCTGTTTTTTAGTTTGCATGTTTTGTTATTCTTTTTAAACCAATTTTCTGTAGACGGACTAGCAGATCTTCAAGAACCTTCTTGATACAAGATGAGTCACAATCGGGATCGGCGAGCTCCAATAGACTGACATGTTTACATTCATCTCATGGTAGTTGTGTTGATCGATCTCTCATTGTCATTATTAATCTATACATAGTATACATTACATCTCAAAAATCTTAATGTTAATCTTAATGAATGAATCACCAAATATACATAGGTTGGTAGCAATACGTAAGAAGACGAAAACCATTCCAAAACAAAAAGTACACTCTGCAACCTGCCTTCCATGGGCCTCTTCATAAGCATCAGCGTTCTGCCCTCAATCAGCTCCGGAACCCGCTTTGTTAGCCCACTGGTCCACCGTTTTGAATGGGCTAAGAATTAGAGTCTTGACCGACATAATAAAGTCGCTCTTGATATGTTGCCCTTGGTAGTTCTTCTACGTGGTTCTATTTGATTTTTAGACGTGGTCTTAACAAAACGGGAGCCGCGAGAGTTGCTGTAGAGTTCGAGTTTCGTCTCTTGGAAGGGGATTTTTTCATCGCGAAGGTGCTAGGCAGAGCCTTTTTGCCTGGCGGATCCCTCGGGTCCCAGGACATGGTACTCATGTTGTTATGATGCGGCAAGCTAGTATCCCCTAGCGGGTCTTGTTCCGCCACTGTTGCATTTACCTGTCTTGCCGCTTCGGGAAGAGCCGGTGGTGCTGCGAGGGAAGGAGCTTTCGCATTGTTCGTATTGATCTGTATCATAGAAGATAATATTGATCTGTATTTGTATTATAGAAGATACATATTTGGATATTTAGTTTTCGGGACAACTTTGGAGCTAGTGTTAGGTGGTGTGACGAGGAACGATTCGGATAAGGAGTAGGAGAATGAGAGCAAAAAGACATACACATTCATACGGTTCTGGTAATCAATAATCAATGAAGTCGTGTTGTCGGTTGTACAACTAGTTTTTACCTCCAATGCTGATAGAGTCGCAGGAAGTTCTTTCTTGGGTATGTATCGGCCACCTGGAACCTTGTACATTGACGGGGACTTGTGTAGAGATCCGGTACCCACTGATCCAGGATTGAAGCTAGCACTACCGACAAGTTTCTTCGCAGGACTGAAAAAGCCGAATTAGAGATAGAGTTTATGGATGTTAATGTTTTCCCTTGTTCATGAAAACGAATTAATACAACTGGCCCTGCTGGTCCTTCTACTCTTGTTGTTTATAGTTTTACTTTTCGCAAATCTTTCGTAGCAAGCTGCTAGGCTTATTTTCACCTTCGACATGGACAAGTTGAAGTGGATCATGATGAACATACATACAACTATTTCTATTTTCGAATTCATCAAAAACAAAATCAAAATGCTGCATCTCCATTTGTAGTCTTAGTCAAAAAAAGCAAGATCATAACTGTTCTGTGTATGCACGTGGGATGGTGGGAGCGCTTCAAAGACGTGATGCTGATCGCCTCCTCCGGAGGCAACTAGGGACATGCCGAAATCGGGCGTAGCTCCTGCGGTTTTTGGTCCAGCTATGGCTAGACTTAGGGTCTGCTAGATTGCATCTCAGCCCCCTTATCTTGGCCGCTTTTACCTTGTATTTCATGAGAATACAAGGAAAAAGGGTACCGAGTCCGAGATGCCAAGAAAGATGGATAAAAGCTGACCTTAGTAGATTTAGAAGTAGCGGGGTTTTGTTGTTGTTCGTGTTACCGTTTTTTTTGACTCTCCCAAGGGGGAAGAGCATACCAAACGGGGTAAGCGAACAACAACAAAACCCCGCTACTTCTAAATCTACTAAGGTCAGCTTTTATCCATCTTTCTTGGCAAAAATCTAACCAATGCTAGACGAAAAACTGCACCCTTTATTTGAAAACCTACCCAACCCTAGTACATAAGACCTATCCTTAATAGATTCAAAGCACCCGCACGCGGCCCCCCAATACTGCTAGCACTCATGGCGGGGAAGTGCGAAATCCGACCTGCCTCCCCAGGAATCGTACCAGCGGCACAGAAAATGAAAAAAAATCATCGACGAGGACGAATGCGGTAAAATAAAGCTCGAGCAACACTCTAATTCACCAGCCCAGTGAGGGCGCACTCACTTATATTGGATTACGTTACTCGAAGTTCATCTAGTCACTCTCACTTAACCTTTTGACAAGTAAAACTTGTATTGAATTTCTTCCTACTTCTGCTCTTTTCTTTCTTGCTCTTCAACTGCTATATTCTTTCTAGTTCTATAATTAATCCTAGCTTTGAGTTAATTTCGTGTCCATCTACTTATGTAGCTGTAGTTCTTTCTGTCCATAACTCTGCCTCTCGGACTAAGGCTTCCACCGCCTCCACTCTGCGCCTGTCCCCCCAAATGGCGGTTGATTTCGACTAATTTCGAGACCAGGTGATCTGGTCCGAGCGTAGGCGTCCCGCCAAGCTGCTGCTGTTGATCCCCTGCGAATTCGAGGGAGAGAGTACTGGTGTTCAGCTGCGGTGGTTTCTTGGAGCTGCCGGCTGTCGTTGCCGCACGAGTCGGCACACGAGAGGTACTGCTCGCCAGGCGGTCAACACCTTGTTCTGCGGTGCTCGTTCGGTTTGTTGCCATGCTCCTGTGCGTGGTCGTGAGCCCGAAGCCGCCTGACGTTGTGGTCGCGGTCAGACTGCTAGCTGGTGGCGCGTTTTTCAGTGCGTTCACGCCGACGACCCCTGGTGAACCGAGTCTCGTGGCCGCGCTGCTGCTGCTGCTGATGGTGAGCACATGCGACCGTGGGCTCATGCCGTTTATAGACTGCTGTGCGCGCTCCAGCGACCGGTTGCGCAAGTTCTCCGATGGTCGCTGATGGTGCACGTGGCCTGCTGCGCCTGAGCGGCTTCCCGGTCCCGTGTACGAGCCGGCAGCTCCTGAATGCTGTTGCTGAGACACATAATTGCTACTACCGACAGAAGACGACGTGGCTGCCATCAATGGGTTCGCAGAAAATCCAGTGCGCGCTGCCGACGTGGCCGCTCCGCTGCGCGGCTCATCCAGCACGCCGAGACTCATACTACTTGACGGCCCAATTTCGACCGAACTCGTCTTGGTCATGCCGCCACGCTTTTGCGGGCTGTGCTTCGGGCTCAAAGAGGATCCCCCTCTGCCACCTACACCTTGTGCTAAAGTTAGAGCTCACCTTTATTACCCGGATAATCCATCTTGAGATCATCATCATTCATCTTGATGATGTTACTTAATTCCTTTCTCGTTCTCCTTATGGAACGAACAGTTTCACATCAAGATTTTTCCTCCAAAGATGGATTAGGGAAAGCCGTAATGAAGGCTGTCTTCCGCGATTTTGCTGCTGCTGTGCTGGAAGTTGAACTCCTGCTCCCACTTGCAACGGCGCCGCAAATTGATCCACGGTAGAAACTTGCGGATGATGCACACTCGAAGAAGTCAGACTGAGACCGCCAGGTATGTTAGAGCTCGCAATAAGAATAATCGATCTTCTTGAAAGTAGTAAGCATCGTTGACGTGTTTTCCATTTCCCCTTACAAAAGAGGTCAAAAATGCTCGTTCTCAGAATGAATCACAACAGTACTAAGCCATAAGTATGAGCCCCCCCTGAGCCTGAGGTAACTGCTGCTGCTGGTTCTCTG
This sequence comes from Amoebophrya sp. A25, assembly GCA_905178165.1. Taxonomy (NCBI): domain Eukaryota; class Dinophyceae; order Syndiniales; family Amoebophryaceae; genus Amoebophrya; species Amoebophrya sp. A25. The sequence continues at coordinate 413,646 of CAJINU010000023.1, read as the reverse complement.
TGTTGCCTCCTAACAGAGACAGATTGATGCGACTCACGAGACCGTTCTTCCCCTCACTGATCGTTGACGCGGTATGATCTGTTCGCGCTTTTCTACTACGCGGACTGCTACTTCTCGACGGCAAGGGATTGGGTCGTCCGTCCAGGATCACACTCGCTGAAGGACTCTCTAAGCTTCCCGAGTGTCCTGCTCGCCCGCTCGGACTCTGGGTCCTTGAGGCCTGGTACGCTTGAGCTACCTGGAAAGGATGAGTTGGAGTAGTAGAGCAAGATGAAAAGTAAAGCAATATATAATTAAAGCCATCATTTATGAAGAAAGTTAGTGGGCATCAAAAAGGTGAAGACACAGACTTTTGTTATTCATACAGATTCAGATGAGGATGTGAAAGTTGTGAATCTAATATTTCATCTGCGTACAACTTCTACAAATAGACTACTTGTTAGACCTCTTAGTACTACAAATAGACTTGTTAAGTAGATGACCTCAGGGAAAAATAAAAGAATGAAGTCAGAAGTAGAACTTCAATCAACATTATCTTAACATTATGAGTAATGAGCATCACTAACACTATTACTTTTACATTTACTATATAACATATATAATACTAGTTCGTCTACGTACAGTACGTTGTAGAGATCGATCGGATCTTCGTAGCTGACTTGGAGCGCGCCGTCTCTTCTTCTGCGTGGAGAGGCAGGTCCGAAGTTTTTTGAGAGAGCTGCAGCTGCATCGTCACTCATATGCGGCATTGCTTGGCCTGCTTCCGGCCGCGGCGAGGGCGACCTGCGCGGCGATAGTGCCTTTACAGAGGGCGACCTGCCGTTCATCGGTGGCGCGATCGTAAGCGAAACGATCTGCGGTTGTCGCGGGTTCACCATCGCTTCCGCTGTTATTGTCTCTCCGCCAATCGTGATATTTGTCGGTGATGCTCCTAAAGAACCGGTTGACGCGTGGTGCTCGGTTGACATGTAGTTGATGTTCTGGAATTGCGACGCTCCAGATCCGAGACGGGTTGCATCTTGCGGCGGCGTGCGAATCAGGTACCGTCGACTTGCACCACCCGGAGGTTGATGGTTGTGCGGGCCGAGTGGACTGCTCAGTGGAAAGCCTGCCCACATGGGCGGACTGCCCGGCGGGGTCAGTCGCGGACTCAGTGAGGTCTGTTGTCGCCGCTTGTCGTTCAGGCTCTTGCGCATCTGCTTCGGCAAAAAGCCGCCGTGATGCGTTTGCCGTGCCTGCATATTACTGTGCTTCACTGGGATCTGAGGATTCACGCCTGGGTTCATAGTGACCAGACGTGACGGAGAAAACGGCGGAGCGTCGACGGGCTGCCTGTACGGTGCTGGAGCCTGCTTGGGCGTCACGAATTGCCGGAAATCATAGCTCCAGGACCCTTGTGGGGCCTGCGCCATCGCGTCTCGCAATTCGTGCACAAGCGGAGGAGGAGACGCAACATGTGGACCCGTATGACGCGGAGAAAGCGAATGACCTTGATGTCGAAACTCGAATGATGCCAGAACGAAGAAGGAACAAATGCTGGAGTTTCACTTTCAGTTTGAAATTAAGTGCCATAATCAAGAACTTTTGTTTTCAATTTCATCCATACTCCTAGTCGGCGTATCCAACATGAATTTCCGTAAGAAAGTGGTCCATCTCTGATCGAAGATCAATGAATTGTGCTCGATGGTATTGTTCAAATAAGAGACAGATTCTGCGACGTGGTACTATAGGTAGTGCAGCATTTCAACTTTCCAAATTCTTCAACTACACATATGCATATCGTTGTCGTTCATGATCGTCAACAAATATTAATTATATAATTTGTCTTTGTGTAAGTTGTAATAGTAATTAATATAACATTATTTGTTCTCCAACTCCACCTTCGCCGACCTGTGTTAAAAATTATACTATAATAGATACCATTTGTTCTCCTTGTGTTGCCGACTTTCCTGTGAACAGCATCTGCATAGAGAAGCTGCCACCTCTTTTTCGCTCCAGTGATCGTCTCGTTTCTGATGCGGTAGGGCACTTCTTTTCCTTCGAGCTTCTGGAACAAACTCGCTGAGGCGACCTCTCGTATGCCTGCCGACTCCTCCCGCATCAACTGCGCCATCTGTTGAAGCGCCTGCGTTTGCGGGTCCGCGTGTGCATCGACTCCCGGAAGCAGGACACTACCAGGCCCGCTTGGAATACTGTTTTTTAGAGGTAGGACTTTGGTGTTAGCTTCTCCCCTCATTTTTACACTTTTGTTCCCTTTGGAAAGAGAGGCAAAAATAATGGCAACAGAAACTTCTGAAGCCCACCCTTAAAGTGTGCACACCGCCGGCTACTGCGCCAGGAGCAGTCGTCGCCGGACTCGCGTGTCCTATCACTGGGGGAAGCGAAGCACCTGCGGGTACCGCGAAGCACTGGACGCCACCAGGCATCGTAACCGGGACCATGCCAGCGGGCACAATTCCGCCTGGTGCCGGATAGATTCTTGCTGTAGAACCAGGCGCCCCGAGTTGTCCTGCGGCCCCCTTTGGTTAGATCTTCCCGGAGTCGATCTTGAAAGACACCTTGGAAGGTCCTCTGTTTTTCCCTTAGAGGGTTGCCCAAGAAGATTGATGCTTTTCAAAATGGAAGATTCCGGGAAGCCTTAATCCGGAGATGCGTCTTCTGTGCCAGCCTCTCCTCCAGCGGCTCGTCCTGGCGAGGATGTGGAGGCTAGAATTGGCGAGCCTGGTGGTACAGGCACTGGAACGCCGTCTTGGTCGAATTGCACCATCAATCCTGCGCTAGCGAGAGGACCACGCTGCGCTGTTGGGCTGCCGGGAGCGGCTGCATAGGCTCCGGCACTTAGACGACCTTGCCTATATTCATTCATCTTGAAGGGCATCTTTGAGGCGTTTTTCCCTTGAAAAAGGACCACTCAGATATCGATATGCACCTTGAGATGAATTGGGGGGAGCCTTAAGGTACCCTCCAGATAATCCTCGTCGCTTGACCCCCGACCACCTCCTCCGGCTAATGCGTTAATAAACTGATTGGCGTCTCGCACCCGCTTTAAAGCGTCGTATTTCCGTTGAAGCTTCCCCATATGCGCCTCAAACTCCTGTTTCTCGCGCTTCAATTTCTGCACCTCGACAAGGTCCTGGCGATTCTGCCAAATACTCTTGCCACATTTATCCTCGAGAGCCCTGAAGAAGTGTGGAAAAGTTGTAATTGTATTCCTATTCATACTCATATATATATGAAAAACAACATTGGCATGCAGAGTGTCCTCGAACTTCAACACCTCCAGTTCTCGAATTCGAATACAATGATCATCCGCATGCTCATGAAGTGTATCGACTGAGCACATCAAGTTAAAAGGCTAAGCACATACAATACAATGAATCAGTCTCGCCCAGTTTTCAGTGCAGACTGCTGCGCGGGGGTGTCATAGATATCTTTCTTTAGAAAAATTAGAATAAAAATTCTCCAAGATGAAACTGATGCTGCCTTTTTTACCTATAGCCCTCTCCGATTTCGCTAAGCTGTGACTCCAGGTGTGTGATTTTCTTTTCGTATTGCGCTGATGCCTTCTCAGCAGCTTCTTGAACCTTTTTCAGCTCTTCTTCGTTCACCATATCGCGTTTTCCACGACCTCCTCCGCCTTCAAGGATTAGAAACTCCATTGTGCTTGTAGTGCTATTCATCTATTTAACTAGTAGAAGTAGAGCTAGTAATACTATTTATCTATATCTATTTATAAGAAGAGCGATGAATTGTTTAGATTGTAGGCGCTTGCGTTAGTAAGTCGTTAATCCACTTCTTGAGTTGAAGCTCAAGTCTTACTTTATATTCTATAATTGTAAACAAATTTACAACTACTAATCCGTTTATATTGATGCTGCACCACCGGAAAAAGTAGAAGATTTCAACTTGTTCAGAAAACTTCTACTTTATCAACTTTTCTTGACGAGTACGAGTAGATTACATCAGTATCCATCAGAATTTTTCTTCTAATCTTCCTTCTTGGGCTTAACTTCAATTGCTGTTCCAGCTCCTCGGCTTTCTTCTTTGACTCCTCGTAATAACGTCGTAGGATGGCCTCCTTTTTATTCCAGCCCTCCTTCATGGCATCGACCTCAGCTTTCGTCACGCTCTGCCTTTCGTTTTCTACCAGTGCCCATTCCTCTTTAAGGTCGATTAATCTGGAGGACGTGGTCGTGGTGACGATGGTAAAGATGGTAATGGTTTCCTTCGGGTCTCTTCATCAGACTGTCAGTGGCATGAGACTTAAACGGTCAACATTGTCATTTTTGTTGTTAGTACAGCAAGGTCAGAGGCAAGCAAAATCAAGTAGCAATAGATCTACAAGCAGATGAAAACTTCTTTGTCGATCAGAAGGTCGATCAGAAGTATGACAGACTTTCAGTTTATTCAGACGTACGTGCTCGTACAGTAGAAAATGAAATATTTTTACTCGCTGAGATTCAAGTCGCCGCTTCCATCGACATCGAGTTTTCGGAAAACTCGTTTCGCAAAAAAATGGAGAAATTTGTATCTTTCGAGCCCGCTCACCAGTTCGTTTAGGGTAATGGTTCCCTCGCCACCTGCATCCAGAGCTTGAAATCCTTCACGGATGGTCAAGAAGCGTCTCATGAGCCAGAGACAGAAGCAATACACGTCGTTTTCGCACTTTTCCGTCAAATCTTGGTCGTACGCGCGCTCTTGCTTCTCGAGCAAATCTTAGAGAAGAAGTCTCCTTCTAGAAGCAAGCCCTAAATTATATCCATTTTGAGATACAGCCACTCTACTGGGATTTTCCCCCTAAAAACGAAAACCCCTTTGATGAATATCAAAATCGAGATATTAGATGGATCCTTCTGAGTTAAGAGATGCAGCCTCAAAAATCTCTGTGCGCTTCTTGAAGAGTTTCGAACTTGGAGGCAAGATCTTCTCGACTGGCTTTCAGTTGCGCGAGCTCCAGCTTGAATTTGTCAGCCAACGTCGCCGCTTTGGCGGTCTCTTTTCGGCTCTCCTCTGCTTCTTGCCTATGCGAGAGTAGGTTGAAGATGATTGTTGTAATATTGCAGCACTAGAACTAGAAGTGAAGAACAGTTGTACTATATTTATTGACACGATTGAGATAATCAAAATGAATATCAGGAATCGCATTCGCAATCGTGTTGAGTGTCGTTATACCTAAAGCTAGCAACAATCAGCGCGTCCTCTAAAAAAAAAACTAAAAGAACTCTAAAAAATACCTAAAGCTCGCGACCGTGCGTCCCGTTAAGGCATCGTAGTCGTTGTCCGTAACCTCCACGACCTTTTTGCCAGGTACTGCACACTCAATACTGCTGGATCGAGACATATTCCTGGCTGGTTTCGGAGGCTCCTTTTGTTCTGGTGCCAAATCAAAATCGATACTGCTGCCACGCACGAGCGCTAGATGAAGAGCAAGAAGAGGAAGGATCGGAACAATCTTCGGTTTTTGTCGTGTATCAAACAACGGAAGACTGACATCAAATTGGGCAGCTAGCGGGAAGGTAAGATGTGCAATGATTCTTGACCGGTGCTGATAGACCTAGAATCAGACAAATTGACAACGTCAACGAACATCTACAACAAAAAAGTAAGTACGTCCGCGCGGGCTTCCTCTTCTGCTCGGCACTGGCTCGCCTAATTCGCGCGCCACCTCATCCGCGTCATCGACACAGAGGTCTGCGAAGTTATCTGGAGCTCCCGGGATCGACAGGAACGTGCCCTTCTTGGCCTTCAGCTTGAGCCCTTTCTGAGGAGCGTCTTCGAGAGGACAGGTGCCGTGAGCGAATCGGCACACAATAGTGTTCGCATTCAATCTCTTTTTCACGACTGCGTAAGTCCTTTCCGGAATAGGGTCCGTTGGATCGCCCAAGGCAGCTCGGGTAATTACCTGGTAGTGGGGGTTTGAATAAAGTATAGGCAAAAGTAATTTTTAAGTTGAAGAACAAGCGCGAACAAGGCATGTGGTAGCTTCTCCGTCAACAAGCCAAAAAAAAAAATCATGATTCTCAACAAGCCAAAAGGACGTATGAATAAATGCTCAGCAAAGGAAGAAGCAGTTGAGATACCTGCGCCTGGTCTGGCAGAAAATATTATATTTATTAGAAGATCAAAAGACTCGAATGATCCAGTACTAGATTATAAAAATAGGCATCAAATAAAATAATACCAAATCCCCTCGATCGATTGTGGCTTGTTGACGCTCTACTTCGCTTTCGCTCGTGCTTTTCATAGCGTTTCTTGCCGCCTTGCCGTCGTTATCGCCACCACTTTCAGTCGGATGCTGCACCGCTAGCAAGGTCGTCGCATTCTCCACCTCTGATTTCATGCGTTCGACTTCAGCGCTCATATTCAAGGCCTCCTCATTCATTTTATCGTATTCGCCTTTGTAGTAGTCCAAATCCGCGCTCTGCTGACTCAGCTCACTCTGCGCACGATCCTGTTTTTGGTAGTGGAGATGAGAATGCACATGATGTTCAATTGAGCGGTGCTTTCACTTTCCCTTCTTAGAATCCTCAACGCAAGAAAAAAGAGAAAGTGTCATCCTCTTCAGCAGCTGCAGCCAGGTATATCAAAATATTTTTGGTCTATCAAATGACATACAAATAGTATTACCCGCTCTTCCACAAGGCCGTCTATGAACGGGCAATTTGCTTGATCGCCGTACTTGTCCTTAATTTTCTGCCACTCGGGGTCCTCTTCCGCCATAGACGTCGGCACGCTGCTCATACTGTGTACGTTAGAGCTCGATGCAGGAAATTTGCAATCCGTCTAAAAAAGCTTCCTCCACTTCTATCAACTAGAACTAGTACGGGACGTCGCATTATAGAAATAGAAGATAGTACACCTTGTGAAGGAAGAAATTGCAACTTGATGAACAAAAGCATGAACATGATCTGTCTCACTCTCTACTACCACTGTAAGTACTTCCGGATAATTTCAAAAATTTCAAAAAATGGACAACAATTTTGTTCACCATAATAGCAGCATTACTGGCCGCCAGACTGGCAGCGCGCTCGACCTCCTCACGCAGTTCGGCTGCCTCCTTCTCAGCTGCCTCCCGTGCAGCGTCCAGCTCAGCCTGCATCCGGGCTCGTTCTTCCTCATGCTGTTCTCGAACGCTCTCCGATACAACGGAGCCACTGTTTCAAGTAGGATAGAATAGGATAGGATGCATAGGATTTACGATAGGGTTAGGGTTTAGGATTAGGATTGGATAGGGTTGGATAGGATAGGATAGGATAGGATGCATAGGATTTACGATAGGGTTAGGGTTTAGGATTAGATAGGGTTGGATAGGATAGGATAGGATAGGATGCATAGGATTTACGATAGGGTTAGGGTTTAGGATTAGATAGGGTTGGATAGGATAGGATAGGATAGGATGCATAGGATTTACGATAGGGTTAGGGTTTAGGATTAGGATTGGATAGGGTTGGATAGGATAGGATAGGATAGGATTTACGATTGGGTTAGGGTTTGGGTTTAGGATTGGATACGGTTGGATAGGATAGGATAGGATGCATAGGATTTACGATAGGGTTAGGGTTTGGGTTTAGGATTGGATAGGGTTGGATAGGATAGGATAGGATAGGATAGGATGCATAGGATTTACGATAGGGTTAGGGTTTGTTTAGGATTTAGGATTGGATAGGGTTGGATAGGATAGGATAGGATTTACGATAGGGTTTGGGTTTAGGGTTTAGGATTGGATAGGGTTGGATAGGATAGGATAGGATAGGATTTACGATAGGGTTAGGGTTTAGGGTTTAGGGTTTAGGATTTAGAATAGGATAGGATTGGGTAGGATAAGATAGGATCTAATTCGCCGTCCATATTAGGTCGAACAAAGTCGAAGAGAAAGTGGTGAGAAATGGGGAGGACATTGGAGTTCTTAGCACCAATACATGACATACTCATACATTAAGTACATAGACGATAACTACTTGATCTGTAAATGGAAAGGCTCGTCAGGTGGGCAGCGTTCTTGTCCTGGTCCTGGTGCCCTTGTACGAAGGTCATATACTAGCGTCAGTAAGTAGTAGAACTACGACAGCGCGCGAATATGTTTGCAAGTAGAAGCGCTCGCGCTACTACTACTACTACTACTACTACTACTACTACTACTACTACTACTGCTCACTACCTTTTATATCCCGCGATCTCCTCCTCTAGCTCACTGATCCGTGATTGTGCCGCTGATAGTGGCCCTGAAAGGTCTTCGACGTGACTATTTTGCGCGGAGATCGCCTGCATCTGACTTTCTTTCTCTTGGATTTCCCCACGAGCAGTCTCGAGTGACTTTTCAGCTTCCGCCAATTGATTAGAGCACTGGTACTAATTCGTCACGTGCAAAAATCATACCAGTACGACAAATCAGATGGGTCGGAGTCCAACTAGTATTTACCTAGTACTAGTAGTTGCAGTAGACATTGCGACATAAGTTTCAGTCGCATTGCCTCCAGCTCCGCGCTTCCGCCACGCGCCGAGGTCTGCGCATTAGCCGCTTCAGAACGGGCAGTGTTGAGTTCGTCTCTGAAATTAGCGCTCACCCTTATCCATCGAGCTTGAGACGCATCCATCCTGAGACCGTTCCTTTCCCCCTCGAAAAGAAACGTCTCTCAGATGCTTCTGCAGAAGAAGACGGAGAAGGAGAAGCGGCCTTCTTCCGAAGATGTACTTATACGGGGAAGCCTTAATCAAAGCTGCCAGCTCTGCGTCTTTCATGTCGCCGTCGTCGGCTAAGCGGGCTTTCAAGTCGTCAATCTCAATTTTTGCATCAGAGAGCTTTTCCTCAGTTTCGTCGTACTTCTCCTTCAGTTCACGGTAAGGCGCACTTTGCGTGGGGTCAGCATTGTCTGCGTCCGCGCCAGCAACACGGTTGACGTATTAGCACCAATACATCCCTACTCTCTCGATCTTCCTTGTTGAGTAGATCTTTCAATCGTACGGTACGCACCTCCTTGGAGATACGATTGACAACATTTTTAAGGCATCTCCTTCATAGGAGTCAATGGATGAGTGAGCGAGTGAATGAATGTGCCTAGCAAGAGGTGTTTGCATTGCCTCCCACAGAACGGGAACGCTTGATTTTTAATTTTACTTAGAGTAAAGTCGTCGTCCTCAACATGGTAGCCTTAAATATAGCGATCGATCACTTCCTCAGCCTTGGCTTCATCCTGAATGCCTGCCGCGTTCAGCACGCAAACTTGATACCGTCTCTTCACTGCGGCTGGCGCATGATCTCCTGGGGCGAACTGAGCTAGCTTTGTGCTTAGAAAAGCAAATGAGATAATGATCAAGATCATGTCATGAAGGCAGTAACTGTAAGAGTAAGTAGAAGAGTAATTGTAAGTAGAAGTTAGTACCTACCTACAGCAAAGGTGGAGGTGTCGTTGTCGCTGATATATCAACAAGTGACTGAAAGATGTCTACAGCTTGGTACGAGAGTGTCACGCGACTCCTCTCAAGTCAAAGTCGTCAGAACAAGATGATCATGTGCGTCTTCATCCGTCAACATAAGAGTATAATGTCGGCAATTTCGTACTCTGCTACAAACATGCGCAATTTTTCGTCCAGCGTCAATGTCCCAACGCCCAATGTGGCAAGCTGATCCGCCAATGCCGCGTTTTCCAAAATCAACTCACTGTGGATGTGGAAGTGGAAGTGTTTGTCGGAAAGAAGTCCTTTTAATTTGAAACGAACAAACCAAAGACAAGTACTGCGAATTCCACGTAATCTAGAAGGCCAAGACTGTCGTGGAATCGTTGTCTAAGAAGGAGTCCAATCTTTCTAACATCATCTAAGAAGGAGTCCGCCTCCACGTCTTTCGAAATTATACCATGGTTCTTTAGCAAGTAGAACTAGTACAAGTACATAAAGTAAATAAAAAATGCTAGCTTGTTCAATATTATAACCCTGGGCATAAAAATGGTTTAGCAAGAAGTGGAACTTGCTAGTACAACATAAAAGATCAAGATAAACATTACCGATGAAATTTTCGACACTCCTGGATGAGAATATCCTTGAAATCCGGATCCACGATGTCCAGGACATTGAAATAATTCACTTCCCGATTGCTAACGACCTGTTCCATACGTTCCACTTTGGCTTGCTTCCTGGGGTCCAGATAACCTGGAGGTGGATCGTGCGGGAATTTGGATCCAATAGAATTAGGATTAGGATAAGGAATCGGATTAGGATAAGGAATTAGATAGATATTCGGAATAGGATTAGGATGTTTTCTACGTGGTCACCAGTACTACCTATAGATGCTTACGATCTTCTATTATACAGAGCAATGTCATTTGTAAGGTTTCGCAGCTCGCATGGCATGGAGTGCATGGATGACATGGAGTAGCATGGAGCTAAAGGGGGAGCTTCTTGCGCCCCTTAAAGCTCTGCGCTCCATGCTACTCCATGCACTCCATGCACCCTGCGTGCTATAAACTACTCTGTTCTAAGTACTAGAGTTCCTGACATTCGACGTCCTCCTACCTACAGAATACTGATTCCTCGTAGATCATTCAATAGTCAAACAATGAATCTGTTTGGAGGATGACATCTGAATCTGTATGCATACTTGAAGACTGGTGGATCTTCGTTTGATATAACACGACTTTATAATAGGAAGACTGGTGGATCTTCGTTTGATATAGCACGACCTTTATAGTAGTAGTTGTAGTACCTCCATTTTCCCTGAGTTCTTGCGCCTCACGTGCGGTTTTCAGCAGGTTTCGCAATCCTTGCAGATCATAGTAGTACTGCCTTCTCATGGTTCGGAAGAGGTTCATGATCTCTTCGAACTGCTCCTTCTTTGATTAAAGCTCAGCCTTCAATGGTCACTGACTCTGAACGGAAGGGACCCCCTTCAAAGCTCTCCCCTTTCCCTTCGTTTTCCCCTGTTCTCTCAAGGGGTCGCCTCGTCGATCTCAGTGACCAACCCCAATGACCATTGAAAGTTGAGGCTTAATTTGAGTCTAGAAGGCGGCTCCGTTCATTGTACACCTTTTTCATCTTTTCGAAGATCTCCAAGGGTATGATCAGCTTCGGCGTATCGCTGTCCACAGGATTGCAGAACATGATCTCCGACTTAAACTCGTTCGCAGTGTTCCAGTACCTTGTATTTTGAGATGAAAATAGTCAGGGGTTGATGAGATGCTGATGTATAGATTGCAAGCATAGGAAAAGAGCAAAAGGAAGGGTGCCTCTCCTGAAATCAAATACAGATTGTACGGTGTCATTCTCATTTTCATTATTAGCTTTGAAATATCAATATAGACAGACCTCTCCGTAAAGTGCGAGTGGCAGTGCCTAGATAGATAGAGAGATAGATGTACCCACTCACGGGGTATAAGTTCTTTAATTCGGATGCTGGTGCGTACCTAAAGTTATAAGTAAACTTATAATCATATCATACTGCGTACCACATCTCCACAGCCATTGCGCCGTCAGCGTTTAGTGAGGGGTCGTTCGCAATATTTACCATATCTGTGGACTTGCTCGTCTTGGGAAAAGGTGAGTCGAGGACACCCTGTTCCAGCCTTGTTCTCCCCGCCACGGGAGACAAGGAGGCCTCAATCTCCGGCATTTTCGCTGCACCAGTGTCTTAAAAATGGATGATGGTTGTACGCAAAATGGCTGCAGACCTTCTGGAAGAAAGTGAGAATTCACTTACCAAAGAAACGACCATCAATCATGTTCATGATCATGTCATGGATGGTCGTTATTTTCTACTTACAAGTAACCTACCAATCTTGTTCATTTCATCTGTGTATGTCACTGTATCCGTGACGGATCTTACTTCAGAAATCATTGGCAAGGGCAGCAAAATAAAATGACAGATGGATGCAATCCAAAGTACTTAAACCTCCACCAAGTGAGTACTATTTTCGACGGGCGGTGAGCACAACGAACTAGGTATGAGAAAATAAGGAATCGATCTTGTAAAGGAGCATCAAAACGTTGACGATTGTCATACTGGTAGTAGTAGGACGAGGGTGCCACGGGTCTAATTTCTTCTAGTGTAGGAGTAGGAGTACTACTACTAGGTGCATTCATGATCAGTATAATACAAGAGATGGGCAGTGGCAAAAGGGTGCTAACAAGGGTCTACTTTGTATCCGTATGCAAGGCAAATGCTCAGAAAGTCCTCCACCAACCGATGCCAGCAATGTGGAAATCCACTCGCTCATGAGCATGCAAATGAAATGCTGAGCCTTCGAAGACAAGAACTAGTAGTACAGAGGAATTCTTATCCTCGTCGCTTAGTTAAGCTTATTAGAAGTAGAACCTACATAGAAGGAATAGTTGCTCTACCGATGCAGATGGCTCCGTTCTTGTCGTAGAGTCTCACTTATGAAGATTACGATTTTGTTCGACGCACCAGCTTGGATACGTTCATCTCCTGTTAACCATCCAATAAAGTCGTGATCAGAAATACTGATAGTACCGATACGGTAGTACCAGAAGAAGGTAGCCGCACCAAACACACTCATCGATTACACCTCAAGAACATCGCATATACGTCAACAGCATTTTCAAGCGAGAGCTCTCGCGTCTCTGATTAAAAATACTTACCATGTTTTCTTTTTCAATGCCAGTTCAGCAAACAAGAGCTCCCATTTGGGTTTGGATTTGGAGATTTCAGCGAAAAAGTTTCTTTTTTTTTGTATCCTGGGGCTACTGAAAGAGCGGCCTCAGCTTTATCCAGTTCGCAAACCGGCGGCAGGCGGAGCTTCGTGCTCCTCTATCATTAGGCCACCAGTAGGGGCACGCAACGTTTTACAAGCAACAGACAGGCGCAAAGACAAAGGGATGCCACGTAATGAGGGAAGGAATGAAGTTCATACAGATTCGATTGATGCCTAGATGTGTCCTTTCCCTTGATTTGTTTGGAAAAATATTTTAGACATTTCTATGCGTATGCTTCCTGATCTTTGGTGGCTTCATCTTATTTATTGTGTTTGTCACTATACAGCCTGAGCATGAACCAAAACAAAAATTACACAGGTCAAATTACAGACCATTGAGACTGGAGTTCTCAAAGACTGAAAATGTATTATTTGACAAATAATAGAGGAGATTTCTCATTTTTGCGGCTACAGTGACCTCATGACGGTCCCAAACATCATGATTTTCGGAATACAATTTGAAGAATATATTAGCACTGCTTTTTAGTTTTCCCTCCATTGTTAAGTCTTTCTCTCGGACTAACATTAATAGATCTACTATCATATTTATTTTCTACATGTACATCTAGTTGCACAATATTACATGATCTTGCATCCGTTACTAAAGACAAGCATAGGCTCCGACTATCTTTGATGTTCTGAAGCTAATTTCTTGTTGTGCGATCATTTTGGATAGACGAGGATGATGACGATCAGAAAAGACGATAGAAGTTACAAACAGTATTGAGATAGCTGATACGCATACGGATCACAGCACGTATGATCAGTAGACAGTAGTTGACTTTGAATTTTTTGTTAGAAATATGTTGAAGAGGAATAAACATGATTATGCATCATGAACAAGGGAAGTATAAGTAGACAATTGTGCTCAGGCAGTCGTGCGATACTATGTATATTACCCTAGAGTAGATGTCAACTATCTAAATCTACTATCAGATGAAAATAGAAGTAGAAGAGGAACCACACTATACTTACAACAGAAACACTAGACCAAAAACATCTATTTATGTTTTCTATACAACAAGTCGACCACAGGACCACGTTAACGTTCCTTTATATTAATATGTTAATTAGGAATTATACCTGAGCCTGCAACACATCTTGTAGTCACTACCAGTGTACTCCCTAGTATCGTCCCACGTGGTAGCCGGCCATTGAAGACAGCTTTGCTTAGCGGTTGGCAAGTCCTTGCAGCTTTGCCCTGTTTTTGGAGCAGCTTCACGGTCGGTTGCCTGTCCCTGTACCAGTTTTTCTTTTCATCATCGACTAATAACTCCTGTTTTTGCAGCTAATGCTATCTCTTTCAAGGGTGAAAATCAAAGGTTTAGGGTAGTAGCTGCAACACGATGCCGCAGCATATTTTTTCAGTTTCACAAGCAAAGAGTCATTAGGTACCTGCCCTGCTTCAGCTGAGGCAGCGCTCTGGCCGGCCACTTCAGGCTGAGCGGTGGGAGAGGACACAGGAGTAGATCTAGGTGCGATCGGAGTCTTCTCCGTCGTCGAACTAGCAGGACTGGTGGTGCTGGAGGTCGACTTGATGGCGCTGGTGCTGGTGTCTGGGTCCCCTACTCAACAGATACCTCTCAGGGAACATGCGACGTTGTTCTTTCTTGCCAGTGTCGGGGCAGACGAAATGGCGCACAAAGAGGCGAGGCGTAAGAGCCGCCGCTTAATCATGTACATGCAGTTTCTTTTCCTTGTTCTCGTCATCTTGTGGTCTTCTGAATGCTCAGCTCTGCCAGCCTGAAACTCTAAATACTCAGCTCTCCCTAATCGAAATCCTAGCTCTGACAGCCTACTCAAATTCAGCCTCTTTTTCGTCGATTATTAAGGAAGTCAGGCAAATGATGGGTGAAATGTTGGTAGAAGCACGACGGGGGTGAATATAAGGGTCCACTTGTGTGTAGAGTATGCACTTCCGATGGGATAGGAGTGGGAGTCGGCACACCTCTATCTATGACGTCAATAGAACGATACAATTGAAATCCTCCTGCACATGAGCACGACAAAGACAATGAGCCTTAGAACATCAACACACCGAAATATAAGGCGTGAAATCAAATTCCGAATGATAAAAGGGATGGCAGAGGCACGACCGATCACGTCGAACAACGGTGAATTACATCTACGGGGCACCGAATGTTGCTGAACCTGAAGTAGACCATATGATTCGATTGACTATGCTTGCCGATAGTCTTGTCAATTGAATCGGACCAATGAAGAACAAGAATGATTGGACCGATCAAAATGGACAGACACAGACTAGAGACGCGGAAAAGTGCAACAAACGAAACAAGAGATTCTCTTCAAGTACTTAAGGCACTACAGGTCTAGGAGCCGGCAATGTCCCAGATCTGCGATCGCTAGAGTGCACGAATCAGGACCTGCTACAGTTTCACATCGTCTGCTCTAGCGACACTTTAATGTGTTTATGAATCACACTGTTCAACTTGTTCAACAACGCAGCTATAATCGATAGTACAGCAACATTTTCTTGGCGGGATGTTGATTCCCGGTGTCTATACAAGCTGTCCATTTTCCTGCTGCTCACATGAATTGGTAAAGACAGAATGTTCTAGAATTTCGATTTCTGACTAAAAATCGTTCCAACATTTATGTGCATCGGACTAGACGAGGTAGTACCCAATTCGGGGTGACGATACACTGATGAGCCGATCCCTGACAAGTATGGTACTATGGTGCTCCTGCTCCCTAACTAACATTTTCAAAGAATCTACAAAAAATGCCCAGCGACAACGAGTGCACGCGTTCGCGCAGAGCGGGAACTTCCACTAATGATCAATATGGTGGTGATTCTGTGAAAGTGATATAGACTGGTGTGGGTCAGATAAATTTCATTTAGATTTACTTATTTTCGTAGATCCCGTATTGCAGACCCAGCTCGCATTTACGCATAGGGAGTTTTCTAGGATGTAAAGGGCTGGCAACTAGTAGTAGTAGGAGGAGCTTAGCCATTCGAGGGAGTAAACCCACTACAAAGAACTACTGAGGATAGTAGGACCAAGTCACGAGCATCACCGCCTACCAATCCGCATCTGTAATAGGACAACTTGTTTGTAATTGTATACACTTCTTAGCTTCAATAAACCAGAGCAATGGCCACTACACCTTCGACAAGGTAACAAAAAATCATGAACTCACAAGTTAAACCCTACCCGCATGACTTGCATCTCTTTCACACTCTATCAAAAAGACTCAACATATTACATCAACACCTCTCCCATCAACAAGGTCAATATCAAATCTGTGCAGCAATGACTAAAACTAATGCCATCTACTTCAATGTTCTATTTATCAAAAAATAATGACATTAAAATATGTTGAATGTGATCAATAGGCAGACTGATTGTAGTTAACAAAAAAAGCGCCTAGATAAGCCTATACAACCAGATATGAGAAGTAGCAAAATTGTGACCAATCTTTTCTAATATGAGCATATTGAGCTTGAAGATGTCGATGTTCATGTTCAACGTTCAAGTCGGTGTATAAATATATAAGTAATATGTCCGGGATTTCATCTTCCCGAGATTTTTCATTTCATTTAATATCGCTTCACTTTTAGATTCAAGTACTATGATGCTGCTAAGCAAAGATCAATCAACAAGTGGATGAACATGATTAGGATCGTTGGTATTTTTTTTCGCTACAGTCAGCCAAAATCAATAGAAGCAATGGCAATCCTCGCAATGCGGTGATTATATTTTACATTTCTTTGATTAACAATTGTGCTAGCTTGCGCTTGGTGCGCTTTATTCTGCTTTCTGCCGTAGTACAGCCCCACTTCCACGTCGTCGACCCATTCTAAGCACGAGCTGCCTCGGCTTCGTATCCCCCCTTACTTAGATTAGCGCTCATAATGATTCATCTTTATCTTCGCACTGTTGCTTCAATAAATCTCCAATCGAACACAATAGAAATTAAGTACGAGATTCTCTGAGATGAACAACAAGGGGAATTGGAAAGGGTGGAAGTTCTGCTATCTGTGAAAAAGAACATCAGTTGATTAAGTACGTTGTCATTGACTATAATTGATTGATTCATGTGCCTGGCAAGAGGTCACTTTTTGAGGAGCGAGTGTGTTTCCTCATCACGATCAGCCGTAAAATTTTTACTGTTTCTGTTAGAGGATCTCTCCTGTAAGTAGTCGATGCGTTTCTGCCAGCCGTTCGTCATCCTCTAGATCCACGTCAAGACCGCTATCCAAAGCCACCAGAGCGTTGAGCCACTTCTTCAGCAGCTGAATTTCAAGTTCCAAGTCCTTAATTCTGGGACTGTCGTACATTTTCACGGTCTTGGTACGCAGCCGTCGGTAATGGTTGCCGACATAACCGCTGAGGCACATTACATCCTCTTCGCCACGCGACAGACCTGGAAGGTGGTTGCAGAGAGCAGGCCATTCATCACGTTGGGAACTCAATGCATCGTCAACATCAATTATGGGTTCATCTGAGCCATTTTCAAATAACGCCAGGTCTTAACCCACTACTACTTCCACTTAGGTTAGGTTAGGTTAGGTTAGGTAGTGGCTCACCTATGAGGGGGAGAGCGTTCGAGGCCATTGAAAAGCCATAAAAATAGATCTTAACCTTAAGTGACCAGTCACCTAATATGATTTGAATGAATGAATGTGAATCCATGTTATGGAAATGGAATCTTTTGATGTAAGTCGTGTAAGTAAAAGTAAGAGTAATCTTAAACTCCATTCGAAAAGCAAGAAGAAGTACTGACTCGCAGATCGTGATCTTTTGAGTAGCCTTGCATGGTTGCATGAGTCGCCTTGCGTTCGAAGTCGCTATCGCCAATGCTAATCACGTTTTTCCACGATTGTCTTAGGGCTGTCCTACATTCTCTATCATCATCTTTTAGTAGTTGTATCCTTGATGAAGAGTTGTATCAACATCAACATCTGGTAGAAATACTGCGAGCCTTTGCCTTAATTGTCCAGGGTATTGAGAATAGAAGTGTTCCACTTCTCTCCGGATAGCCAGCTGTTTCTTCCCCGTCCAAAACGCTTCCTGTGCTGCTGGGTCATTCACTGGAGGATCCTGTTCTCGGTCTGAGGAGCTGCGGGCTAAAGGTATTGGTTTAGGTAAGGATACTTGGTAGACAATGATAGGACTAACAAAGGTGAACGTAAACCTAAAGGTAAACGTAACAAAAAAAAAAAATTGTTCTTGGCCTTCTTGGGTCGATATTTCAGAAGCCGTATCGATCTTCATCTGAGATCAGATGCATGTGGAAGAACAACACCAGAGTACGCATCAAATACAGGAGATGGAGATGAAGCCAAGTACAAGAAATATTAATATGGGTTATATGAAAGACGAATATCTCCTAGTTGTCCCGTGCTCGTTCAGTAGTACCCGTTGAATGACAAGCCAAGATGCAAGATTGCATCTATGAGAGAGAAAAGCGGCCATTGCAGCATTGAAAAAAAGAACAAATAATATCAAATAAATCCTTATGAATGTTGCTTATCATGGTATGTAGGAAGCAAATACCTAAATCAGTAACAAACAGTAGCCCATTGGTTAAAGAAACAAAAAATAGATACCTTCCTGAGCATAGACGATGTTTATGTCGTGATCCTTGATCAATTGGCCAATACGCGGAAAGAAGTTGTCACAGCTCAATTTCACCCATGGTACTCGAGCCAGTGTAACCTGTGTTATATATATGCGATTTTGTGCAATGTATCGCTTTCCCTTTTTGTACAACAAGCGTGTGACGATGATGATGATGATGACGATGATGATGATGATGGGAATCCATTCGGTGGATTGCCTAGGATTTCCCTGACCAAGCGCATCTACGTGGTGACACTTAGGAGTTCGTTACAACCATATCGATGACGAAGACATAAAACAGAAGCAGAAATGGAAAACACTGTAACATAACCTTCATTTTCATCACGGTGGAGCTGGAGATAACTCGGGTACAACTGTTGACAACATGATCAAAGGAGGAAACATCTTCTTCATCAAGAAGATGATCAGGGAGCTTAAGCTTAATTAAAAATGATAAGTACAATCACAACTCGTCCACGTTGCAAAGCCGCGAGAAGGAATTGCTCCACCTCATTCGCGAGCTCGTCCAACGCTAACTTGATTTTTCGTTTTTGGATGGCGTTAATTGGCTGTTCTTGCAGCGGGTATTTCCAGTGGAGACCCATGTAGTGACGCACCCAGGTCGTCGGAAACAACGTGTCATCCCAATCGAAAACCAAAATCGTTTGATCTTTGGTCTGGGTGCGTAAGTCAAGGAATTGGAATGAAGTAGTAGTAGTGTACCCAATCTTGGGGTATGGAAGACACTTTAATTACTTAGTTAGGGTTAGCATCCTTCTTTTCGCTAATAAAAGAGAAATCAATGCTCTACTTGATGTTCATCATATAGTAGCTTCAGGAGTAGAAGTGTAGGTAGTAGTAGTTGCAGGAGGAGATGAAACGAGGGGAATTATAACAAATTCAAACAGTAAGACGATAAAACCGTGTGCAGTTTTGAAAAGTATACCGCAAAAGCGTCCTGACTATTCCGACGGCCTTGCGCTGCGACGATCGCCGCCGCCGATGGAGCACCAGTCCCTGGGCTCAGTAGCTTACCGATATTTAGAGAGGATACAGATAACACCACTCAAATTTGAGAACAGGCAACAGCTGCTAACAGGCAACAGCTGCGAAAAGTTTGAGACTTCCAGTTTCGAACCGTTCGAAAATGTTGCGAACGAAGCAGGTTTTTCGTTGAAGCCTTTTGTAATTTGTCCGATCATAACAACTGTTGCCTGTTCTTGAATTTGAGTAATGTAATCCGTTATCGATATCCTCTCTAAATATCGGTAACAATGGAAATTAAAGGTGGGTCTAGATCATTTGTTGTGATGTATTAACAAATTATGTTTATGATCATGTTGTTGTTGTAATTAAATCATACTTAGAATTTGTTGTTCGACGACCATAACATCTGAGCACTCTCCGGTCGCACCGCATTGATCTCGACCGACCTACGCCCTGCACCGTCATCGTTCCCTTATGAAGGAGGATGGGATATGATCAGGAGTGAACAAAGGGGTCAACGTATAGCACTTCTGATAAATCAGTCTGAATCAAGGAGCTAGTTACGGAGACCAAGACGTGCATAATCGACGTATTCTTGTGATCAAGAAAACCTGTCTCTCTATATCATATGAACAAAGGGATCAACGTAACCCGAAGTGACTAGCTCCTTCGTTTGAAGAGGTCAGTCTGAATGTAGGAGCTAGTGAAGATAAAGTGTTGTGGTCATAAATACGAGTAGAGATGGGCATTGTGGTCGTGAATGGGCTTGTTGTAGGGCATGAGTTCCTCACTTTTTTGCGAGTTGGCGGTGCTCTTCACACTTTCTCGCTCTTTTGAGGACGCCGGACTTCCTCCCGGGGAAGACGATAGGAGCATTCCACCCTGTCCTGCCCCACCAGCATGACTTGACATTGTTGAGGAGCTCCCTCCTCTCGAAAAACTCGTCTGTCCTGCCCCACCGGCTGCTGCTTTATTCGACGAGAATCCGAAAAACTTCATCCTCTTATATGTCTTTTTTTGCACCACTTTTACGAAAAGTTGTACTTTTAGATAGTTATCGGATCGTATCTACTTCTTATGTTTTGATACTACCTAAAATAGAAATAGCAATATCTCCTCCGGTATCTTGAATGATGAAAATGGAAGAGTGAAAATCTTATCTTAAGTGGTTGTTCTCTAACATCTTTTTTTGTTGTATCAGTCTCTCTATCTCTAAGTCTAACTTCTGCAACCTTCTCTATTAATCAAAGGCCTACCAAACCCGTTATGATGTAAGCTTTCTTTGGTCAGTTTTGATTTTTCGTTTTTTATGATGCTATTTTTTGGGTCGATGCCGTTTTTTCGATTTTTTTTGCATCTGCGGAGCATGGTTAAAAATATTTTCACATAATTCTTTCACAACTTTGTATTTAAATAGAGTTCATATTCTTATTGGGCTTGTTTTTGGAGTGATGGGACACAGTCAAATTTGGAGGGGAGACAAACGGGAAAAAAGCCACGATTGAATAAAAAAAAAACACAACTACAAGAGGAACAATGTCCCTTGCTGGTTAGATATCCATACAGCCTCAACACACTGCTATGTAAATGTTTATGTTCAACAATATTTAATCTTAATGTAATATTGACGGTATTGACTTACAACTTGTGAAGAATCTAGAGCGCAGCGCCGTGCTCGCAAAGAAAACGTCTTCATCAAGAATTCACATGTGTATAATGCAGAAATACCGAAAGAGAAAAACAAAGACCTTCAACAAAAAAAGAAAAGCAAGTCAAAGAAACAACGAACAGAGAGAAAAAGCAAAAAGACCGAAAGAGAGCCAGTTCTGCCACATCGTTCCCTCTCGTTTCTAGCTCAATGTCTCTCTTTGAACAAGAAATGTATGTAAGAATTGACATCACTACTCTACTAATCCACCAACGCTGCCGCAGCCGGGAGGAGAAACCAGAAAAAAAACGAGACAGAGAAGTTCCTTTTTCTTCTGGCCTTGCGTGTGCAGTGTATCAACACTTCGACTGATGCTCCAACCACAGAGTTTTCGTTCGCAAACTACATTGACTTCATAGCGAGATCAATCATAGCGGGAAGTGAATCGGGATCGGCGTTTGTGGTCATTATTCTACTTGGAAATCGTATCAATCTTCAATAAATCACACTACAAAAATAAAAAGCGTGGGCACTCACGAACACGATCTCCCGAAAAGTGGACTTGCTAGGAGTATCAGTGCTACCTTATAATCTCCTCATATCCAATCTATTCGGAATAATCATTCGGATAGTCAGGTGTATCCTTGTAGGTAGACTTTTTGGCGGTGAAAATCAGACCAATATTTCGGCTGCAATTCATTAATCTTCCACACCAGTGCCGCAATGCGATAATATCTATATCCTACCTGCTTCATCAAAAAAAAACAACGAAATGACTTGTCTTCACATGTAAAAGAAACCGACCGCTGCTCGACCTTCCATACAAATATCTACACACAAGATCCCGGAGCTGGTGGCGAACTTTCGTAGACCGAAAGTGCCATCGTCATCCGGACGAGCGCAGGCAACGCAGTGTCGCCGAGTCCGCTGATTGATGGCGGAGACTCCAGCATCGTATTCGGGAGGGCGTGAAGGGCCGAATCACATGTGGCCGTGTGCACTCCCCGTGTCCACTTGGACTGCACCTTGAGTACCATCGTTATCATCGATGTAAATGAAATGTGGAGATTAACAAGTTTGGACTGCCCACAGGAAATCTAATGACATCTACTTCCGCTACGACTATTGAGGAGCTAAGTGACACAGAAGAGCTATGACACGCAGACACTCACACCCCATAAATCCCGCAAAATTTTCATCGCGGCTCCCAGTCCCTTTTCAAACGCGAGCGCGCCACGCATTCGAGACGGTATGAGGGCGTTTAGGTAGTAAATTATGCGTGCTTGTTGACGATCATAAGCAGAAGTCACACGACTGCACGTTTAGGATCACGAAGACTGACCTAAACCCTCAACGGAGTATGACAAAAAGAATTTGAATTCATATTCAGTGCAATAGTTGCAACCTCATAAATAAGGTAGAATCTTTCGAGCACGTGGCCCCCTGCTCCAGTAAAGCAATCAATTGCTTCCGCCGCTTCGCAAGTTAGAAGTGATGCAGCTTGAGGCTTTTTCGCTTCTTGCGCGTCATTTCTGAAAACACCCCGACGAACATGAAGACACGCGATTTGCAGACATGACGAGCCTGCGGAACGAAAGCGCCTCCTGAAATTGAAGCAACCAACATAATCTGGCCGGCCTTTCTTGAACTCGAACCCCAACAGCTGCTCAATGGCCGACAGCCCAAAAGGAACTCGGGCGTCAAGCGTCTGGCCAGCACTGCACTGCGTCAGCACGCCTTCGATGACCATGACCGTCCAGCTGAACGAGTCGCCTAGAAAAGCATGCAACGGCTCGATCTCATTATAAAAGTGAAACGGTGACATGTAGTAGGGCGTTCCAGTTCCGGCATTCTGCGGGCCGCACGCGTACACAGCGCTTGGTTCTGTGTTCCCCTTCACCCTGCACGCACTACCCAAGTCGGTGGCTATCCACATTTGCACCACCTCCTGGTCTGCACTCTCACGCTGAGGAGTGAGAGATAGAAAGTTGTCAGCTTTCAGATCTCGATGGAAGATGCCGACCTCCCTCAGTTCGATGACACTCTTCCAAGTCCACCACAACACATTTAGTTGCGCCTGCGACCGTTTCTCTTCTGGTGCGTTTTTAAGCGCATTACCGGCTTTGGCTAGCGCCTCGCCGAGTCTCGCGTCGCCTACAGGGTCCATAGCGTCCGAGCAAAGCGCCCGACGCCTTGATTCGTCGATACTGCTATGCAGCTCCTCGATTTGGAACGGGGTACCAACAACGTAGGATCCGTATCCGCGCTCGACGATGTGATTATTCCACGCTGTCACGAAATGCTTCGCAGCCGCGCACTCGGCTCGGTTCCTCTTCTGCACGTCAGCCGCAACGCCGAGCCCGCTCGCTACTTTCTCGACTTCCATGATTTTGCAAAACAACGCGCGGCTAGAGGAATGACCAGTAGGATCTGCGGGAAGCTTCTGCTTCGCTAGCACCAAGAGCGTGCCAGCATTATTGCTACCACCTTGATTTCCACGATTCATGACGGCATAGACTCGACACACAGGGCTCTGCGTCTCGCCTGTCTCTGCAGGTGGAGGTGCGCCACTACTGTCGCCTGCGGTCCCACCTGGCGTCACTTTTGGATCGGCGAGTTCAAAGTGCCACTTCGTCAAAGCTGGATCGGACGAACGGCACTCGCAATAGAGGGTCACTCCCTCGCTCTTGAGCATGCTACGCGTGTTCTTTGGTAAGTAACTGCTCATCGCGGTCGATGAGCCATAGACCGTCGCTCGGATCCTCTTTTAGCTGACAATTCACCTCCTTCATAGCGCTCACGACCGTAGGGTCACTAAAAAGGTCATTGCGCTGCAACAAGGAAAGCGCTTGCTCACCTTCGTCTCGCATGCGGTCCATAACATGTGAAAGAAGAAAGTCGGGAAAAACTTCAAGGAGATTACAAATGATTATATCACTCAACCTTCATACACCAGTTGTTACAACTTCATCATGATCTTCATCACTACCTTCTTTTTCAGAAACCAAGCATCTTTTGTTCGATGGATAAGAAGGGACGCAGGCGCAGCCTCGACAAGGACAATCTCATTTTACTTCCTCCCATAAATCTGGCCGACCCATCTCCGCTCCGCCAACCAACGCAGATGAGCTCGACCCAAGAAGCCCCTCAATGCGGCGCCGCAAAACGTCAATAAAGCCATCAGCCACCTCTGTGCAGACTTGCTTCAGCTTCCCAAAGAGAGATGGAGGCGGTTCCGACGACTTCCGCAAGAGCTTTAGCTTACCCGCCGTCGTCGTGTAGGTGTCCGTCGCACTTTTTAGAGGGACAGACAACAATAGTACCTAGCAACAAATACTCAAGAAGAGACTATGACTACTTCCTTTGCGTCGCGTATTTAGATTTAGTACCCTACTCAGCCACTAGTGACATGGGTATGTCTATGAGAAAGTTGGTATAAATATTTATAAGAATTAGAAAGTCCTCGTGAGCCCGACAAAAACTACGAAATTCAGTGCAAGCACAGCAAAAACGAGTCCAATGTCAGTGGCACAGCCACTGCGCAAAACAGGCGCTATCTTCAGTTGCCTGTGAAGTGAGTACACAAGTGGCGTCACTTCAGTCGACACATTTGAAACAACAAACCCAGAAACACGCCAGTCCAGTGATTTTTTCTCATAAAATGCCAGCACCGTCTATGCCTAGATCTTCGCCACCTTCGAACTCGGCCATACTCGCGGCGACATCCAACTCGCCCACACTGGTAGTTCCACCAGCGCTGGTTTCTGTGTCTCCGATGGTGGCCGCGGTGGAGATGGAGTCCCTCTGAGGACGGCCAGCAGCTGCTGCTTGAGCTCCGGCTCCGGCATACGTCGGCCGCGCTGATGCATCTGATTGTAATTGAGAGTGAGCAACAATGAATGACCTCAAGGTCAACAAGCTTGTTATCGTTATAATGAGTAAAATACGCAAGCGTAACGCAAAACAGAGTTCTTGTAACATTATATGACTAATAAATCACTATGCCTCCTCCACCTCCATTGTCTTTGTCGTGCACGATAACAACATCATCTAAGACTCGGAGACAAAGACCACAAGCATCCCTATGATCTAATCACTACGAGCGACGGAAAAAATGGACAGTCAGTACCCAGCGACTCACTTGTCGGAGCGGCCGCTTTTGCGCTTTTTTGTCCTTTATTTCCCTTCTTGCGGAGCCGCGTGTCAGTTCCTTGTTTTACACTCTTGGTCGTATCACGATCTTGATCTTCCACTTCAATTCTCGTCTTCTTATCCTCCGACCCTGCGCGCTGCGGATACTTCTGGGCAGACACACCTGTCGAGCTTGAGGGATATTCGTATTGGTGTAGGTGTCGCATGCTGATAATATTTTTCATGAACTGTTGAAGGTAGTTAGTTTCTACTTCCGTGTTCAGTCATCAACTACAGAGTAGAACTATTTTCAGTCTCACGGGTCCGAAGTAGACACGAAAGCCCACAATGCACAATGTGCTTTCAAAAGAGGAAAGGCGCAAGACCCTTTTTTGGCGCCGGCTTCGAAGAAGCAGCGTTAGCATGATCTGTGCTCGCGGCTTCACTGTTATCTGTCCCCGCACTACCCCTAGCTCCTACATGGTTTCGAGGCTTACCGCTATCCTCCGACTCACCGCGGTGATCATACTCCTGGGCAGATATACCTGCGGATTTTTTGAGGGTGGGCACTCTTGTTCGACACCTTTGGATGAATCTGATTCACAAGAAGATGACCCGTTTGATTTCGGTTGCTTTGACCAGAATTAGTCTCATGGGTAAGGAAAGTAAGGTGTAGTACCATGGTCCAATAGCTAGAAAGATTATCGTGTCTAAAATTAAGGAAAGCGAAAGAATCAAGTAGTCTGAAAACAAGTAAAGAATCAAAGTTGAGACCATCATCGTCTTGCGACGGCCCTGAAGCAGTTCCATCAGCATGCTCGTGGATCTCGCCTTGCCTGCTGCCTGCTGTCGAAATAGTGCTAACTCCTTCAACATGCTTTTTTTGAGGCTTCTGCAAGTCGAAGTCCGCACTACCTGAAGTATGCTGACAATTTTTCTCATCAATATTATACTAAAAAGTTTTTACGACTAGTACTAGTCCCAGAAAAGATCAAAACGTGCTTACGCGGAAAAAGAGATCAATATAGCAAGGCGTGACGCCCTCAACCGTTTGTCATGCCTGGGGTAATGCTAATGGTAAAGGAGAAATAATCAGATACCGCCGATCTCCGCAGCGGTCGTTACTTTGCCATTGGTGGTGGACTGCTTGCCGTCGCTTGTCTTTTTCGCTGCTTCGTGACCTCCAGCGCTGAGGCCCTGCGCGGCCGTCTTTGCGGTGAGTTCAGCCGTGGAGCCGTAAGTCTCCCCAGCTGGTGATGTATTTTTGCCCTTGTCGCTGACAACCTGTGCCAGAGTCTTCGCTCCTCGTTTCTTCTCCTCATCCTTGCGATGAAGCGCGGATACTGCCCCAAAGCAAATGGCAGCAGACCCGACGCGTCGCACTGTCCGTCGAGTGCTACTTGAGACTGGTCGTTCGCTCACTCGTGGACGCTTGCCGGTCCTACCAGAGTGGCCGACAGCTTGTTGGCCGTCCGTCCAAGAGAGCAGCGACGCGAAAGTGTCGAGCAGCTTAGAGCAGCGATAACGCCCCAGCTGATACTCATCCGTCTATCTATTGGATCAAACTGTTACTCCACAGAGTTTTCAGTCACATGACTTACTACTAAGCAGAAAAGTAATCGTGAACGAGACTCGATGAAATTCCTTTCTTTTGTAGACCACCAGTAAAGATCAAATTTTAACATACCAGTACCATGCACTACCACCATAATTTTTCCACTACCTTGGTTTGTCGTGTGGTGCCACAGATGATTGCTTGAACTGGTGGCAGCGCTGTTGCCCGTTATACGCAAAGCAGTAAATGCCTCATCCAGTGACTCACTGGGTAGCGCCACGCCTCCACTCGCCTCCATCGTGGAAGATGCAGCCGCTCGAAGGCGGCAACTCGCCAAACCTCGCTTCAGGTTCTTGTCTAAATATGCTGCCTTATCCGAGAAACCCACGCGGCAAGCTGCTCCCTGCTTTACTCAACATAAACAAAGGTGGTAGATGTTCACTGTTCACAATTCTTATCGATTCTCTATTATATGTAACTGGTGTTAGTGATGGGGAGAACCGTACTTGTCTGTGCATTTTTATTGACCATGATTTCTAGTGTCTGTTGTCATGCTCGTCTGATTCTGTTGACATATAATTATAGATACAAGAACCTGTGAAACTCTTATTTCTATTTGACTTTTTTAAGTTAACTGTGCATTCGTAAAAGCTGTGGTCAATGAACGAAACAATAACAACTTCTAATACTACTGTTTTTACTACTGCTCTTGCGCACAAAAGCTTCCTGCTCTGTGAATCATCCGCAGGGTTCGAGACTGCTTATAGAACATGGACTTGGACGTCATCTTTCTTTATATTTTATGGTCATGCCACCTCAGCATCTACTCCTCCATAAAACCTACCTGGTGCTGAGACAAAACCTAATACAATTCCAAGCGTGCTGGAGTTTTTAATCAATGTCACGTCGTATAGTATCGTGGTCGGCATGTCATAGCCCATGGAGCTTTGCGATCACACATACTGTTCAGAAATTCACTTTTTATGCACGAATTTGCTTTTGCGCCGTTTGAGAGTGAGTCTCTAGATACAATAAAACACTTCTCACCAAACGCATACCTAGGTCCTGCTCAGGCCTTGTCTCGCTTTTTCTCTCATCTCTCAAGATCGTCCCAACGAGAACAAGTTTGTTGAAAAATATATTCTTCGTTGCGGAAGCAAGTTTTTATATATAGGAAGCCAAAGCGAAGTCATGATAGAGATAATTGAAAGAGAAAGAGAAAGTTACAACCGTTACGAAACATTGATTACAAATACCAAATCGTCTGCTTGATGAAATTGATTTTGATGAGGCGGTTGAAACGCACAACGACGAGCCCTGTAGCTCTACAACTACAGCCATGAAATCATTGAAAACTGAAGGTACTTGAAGTTCACCCAGCTCTAGTCCGTGCTACTGTAAAGCATCATGAGCAGCACCTTTACTCTACTCTATCATATCCTGCACCGTGAGAAGAATGTCTCCGATCTGAGTCGAATGTTTCTCACGCAAGACCTGTAAATGGGCTCCAGTTAGGCGCTCCAAATGTAGGACGACAGTCGGCTGTTTCGATCGAATTGACGTTCTTGACCACACGCGTTTTTTCATCTTTTTGTGGTACAACTGCTCCTCTTGATGTACCTCTACGAAACAGAGCTGATATAAAATTTCTCCTTCCCACCGCATGCTGTCACATCGATCCAGAGCGAAGGAGATGGTAGGCACATCCGCCTGCTTGAATTTGTCGTTTTTGTCCTGTAGCATCTCCATCTCCTCTCTTGTTGTAGCTCTAGCCGAGGAGACCTGCCCTCGATCGCCACGATCATTCGGTGTGCGATCGTCCGACGCGAAGAAGTCAGCCTCAACGTCTTCTTCTGCCTGCGCACTGCCAGCAATTGCTGTCTCATCTCCTTGTATGTTCTTGTTACTCGTCTTCTCCATGACCCATACCCTAGCAGCGTAGTCCTCTAATACCTCTCGCTTTAGCAGCATCTTGAAGCCCATATCACGCACCGTAGCCACAGCGGTTTGCGGCAACTGAGTACAATTATACACTTTTTTCTGCCTCGCTCGGTCCATCTGAATACCACGATGATGTAGATGATGACCTCGGCACTCTCGCAAGGCATTTCCTTTATTTAGAGGCAGGCCTTTGCAATTTGTGATGTTGGCTTTCGTCCCCGTTAGTTACTACAGTTCTGCCCTAGTTGTAGTTGTCCCCCTTAAACAGTTCACAACTAACGGAACAACCAGGAAGGCGAATGACGATCAAGTATGAATGTAAAACCATCTTCTTGATCTCCTTAATCGAACGTTCTTGAGTACTTCTCCTCCATGATCTTGTAAAAATAGAACTATTAGAAGTAATACAACTCATCGTAATTTATACAGTGCCGCTATCACTTTTTCGCTGTCGGCCCACACAAAGAACGGCTGTCCTTCGATGTACGCGACTTTCCGAGGATAGACCCAGTTCAGCGGGAACCGGTAGCCGAAGAGGTAACTGGTGTACCCAACTTCTTGAGAGGTTTCGTCAAAGTAGTTCGGATGCAGGTCCAGATACGGAAAACGATACGAAAATCCAGGGACAGGATCGGATGGATTAGAAAATGCAGCTCTTCTGGTTCTACTTGACCTAGTAGTGCCAGATCTAGTAGCGCTCAGAACTAGTAGTAGTGCCAGATCTAGATGTATGTTGTGTTAAAAGTAGACTAGATGATAAAATAGAAGCGCAAGAAGTGCTGAAAGTAGATTTGATAGAGATAGTGTCGATCCGACAAATCATGTACATGGTTGTAAGCGCATGAGGGTGGAGAATTATGATGTACAGGTCGAGGGTGTAACATTATGTATGATGTATGAGAAAACCCAGCCAGGTTGTTGTAGCATAAAAAATTTCTGTGCATCGCTGTAGAAGAATTTTAACGAGAGAGCCCGTCGTGCGTACATTTGCAGGACCATTTTCTGGTTGCTAAAGATATCTAATGCAGTGCGCAAAGACGAATCCTGCACTGCCCACTCTCCCAACAAGTTGACCAGACGTGCAAGCTTGTTCTCCGGAGCATGATCTTCGTCCGCAAGAAAGACACTCTGAAGCAATGCGACGTTGAATGCGAACG
Organism: Amoebophrya sp. A25; assembly: GCA_905178165.1. Classification (NCBI taxonomy): domain Eukaryota; class Dinophyceae; order Syndiniales; family Amoebophryaceae; genus Amoebophrya; species Amoebophrya sp. A25. The sequence goes on along the minus strand of CAJINU010000023.1, from coordinate 383,935 downwards.
GAAAATAGGAGTAGTCCATACTCACTTCAGCGTCGCCCGTCCACGGAATCAGCGAATGATGTCGCAGTGCGCCGAGCAATGTCCCAGAGGACAGGAGGTACGGGATGTGTATGAAAAAAAGCAATGTCCCAGAAGACAGGAGGTATGAACAAAATGGTTTTAGAAGTAGTTTCTACTTCTACTTGGGAACAATAGGAATAATCTTCGATTTTTGGAGATCTTGAAGTAGATGTTTCTATTCCTAACAATTAACATTAAATAGATCTCGATCTCCTTCATCTTCACAAGACTGTAGCGTCATAATCTCTAACAGAAACAATCTCGTCCTCTCATAAACTGGAAAGCATCGCACAATTGATGCATGCCGCGCATCAGCTGTAGCAAAGCATGCCTCTCCTCGCCGGTGAGCTGCTCACCCAGCGTCGTTGCGTTATTTTTCTCAGGAGCTGCTCCACCTCCAGAGGTTGCTGTAAGACTAAGGGGGGCAGCATTTGGATTTGCTTCGATCGTTTCGCTATTTGTAATTGTATCAGCGATCTCAACCATTTTCATCGTACTACCACCTTCTTTTTTCCCAGCTTCTTGCTCAAGGCCTGTTGTTCCAGGCTTGAGCTTCATGGCCACTCTTGAGACATCTGCCTCCTCCGCCAAAACCTTGAGTGCTTCTGCAGGATTCGTTGAGCCATCTTTGTTAAAGGAGCGCCACTCCGTTCGCATGTGAAAATCGACATCCAGAGAGTCTGCCACTTCTCGAAATTCCCGTTCCTGCATTACGGCGATCCAAAACCAGACTTCAAGACTGTAGTTAGAACTAAGTTGTAAATGAGTATTCCAGCTTCGGGCTCCTCTTGATTCCCGTTTTCCCTTCAAAATGTTGGGATCAAGATGCTGGGGAAGGTGGATTTCTTGTTGCCTTAATGTAAAAAAACAACACTGAGCGAGACCGCTCAGAACCTAGCATGGGAGGCGCCGCTTGCTCATTTTCCAGGCCTAGCTTGACGGCTAGCTGAGCACGTATACGCCGCAATCGAGAAGGGTCCTGCACGTAGCGCAGAGCTGGAGAGTAGTCTGATGGAAGAAGGCTATTCCTGCGTCGTCGTGATCGTGTTGCTGTGAAAGTGGACTTCTGTTGCTTTTCTTTATGTTTATGATCCATGTACTCCACCTTTTCCTGAACAACAAGCTCCTTAGCTTCACGATTAGCTGGCTCCGCTTCTTGTAACACGTCCTCGTGGTCTCTCCATTGGTTTAAAGTCAGGCAGTAGTCATTTTTTACTGGCGCGCCCCCGTTGTAAAGGACACGCTCCGTTAAATGCTCGAGCGTGCATGGTGGCTCGTCACCGACCTGGCGGCCTTCATCTGGAGGCAACGGTTCCGCTCGTCCGAGAGAACTAGCTTGTTGACTCAAATGTGTCAGTTGTTCCTGCTCAACGTCCGTCTCAATTTGCGCAGAGCCAGTTTTTGCCGAGAACGCTACCTCTCCAGCTGCCATGAATCCGTTATCCGTGACTGAGGAATACCAGTCAGCGCGAGTGAGGAAGGGGAAAAAGAACCATCGCTGCAGCGAGCGCAGCACGTAGACAGGCGTGATTTTGCTGAGACTTTGCCGCAAACCCAATTGAAGCAACGCATAAACATAGCCAAACTCACTGCAAAAATCCTGGTCCAGCGTTTCGTATAAGCTCCACGTATCATAGTACGGGAAAGAATGCTGTAAGAGCATTGGATCCTCTTGTAGTTGTTCAGCACTTTCGCTATCTCTCCTTTCCCCAGACGTAGAAGAAGCTCTCTCTAACTCTGCTTGACCGCCCAGTAGCTCCACACGTGGTTGCTCCTCCCACAAGGCGCAGACATTGTCACGGTTTATCCCAGGCACATTGAAAGTACGGAGCGGGCTGAAAGCAGGATACTCGTACCCTATGTCGTTGTCCGTCCATACGGTATTCTGCATGTGGCCATCAAAGCTTATATCGATCTCCTTTCCATCGCCGTCGTCTCCTCCAGAGTCTCTTAATATCTGACGCTTGTCCTTGCTTGAGGGAAATTTTCCACCCTCTCTTCGGTCTTTCATGTAAACCGCTTGACGACGCAAGTTTGCGACTCTCCTGCGCGCGTCCCTCTTCTCATTCACCGAGTCAGCGAGCGTCTGATAATTCTTGAGGACAACTCCACCTCTTTTTTCAAAATCTGCGTGCAGCTCTTGCGCCTTTTTTAGCGCGTAATCCTCCTGTCCCATAAGCCTCACTTCATCGAAGGCATTACTGCTCCCTGACAACTCGAGGCCCCCTTGGTGATCAATCAGGTCAACCTCAACGCTTCTGGTGTCTGTACTAGATTTGGAGCGGGAAGCAGACCCACTCCCAGGCAGAGGCTTTTTTGATCGCGAGTGCTTGGAAAAGAAACGCAACAAATACCGAGACACGGCTTGTGTGTATTGTTTCTCACTCCTCGTGGAAGAGCTCCTGTGTGCTCGAGTTGCAGCTTCTGATGTTGATGATGATAGTTGAGACTGGGGCGATCCTTCTTGGGCAGATGAAGCGGGCCACGACGAGCTAGATGTTCCAGTCGATACTTCGAAAAATACGGACTTCGGTGATGACAAACGCAATTCTTGGATACCGGAGAAGTGTGCTTCGTCCCTGAAGCATTTCTCTGTGGCATAACCGACCAAAGCTACTGGCGAAAATCGCAATACGTCTACGTGTGGTCCATTTTTCCAACTATGCAAGAGATCTGGATCCTTGTAGGGCACAGGAATTGAACCGTACTCGAAACTGCCAACAGCTGCCGTAAAAACCAATGCCTTGTAGGCCAAATGCACCACAGGCCACGGCGTGCGATACAGCGCACTCCAGTTCTCAAAGAGTCTTAGAACACATGAGTATATTAATGAGATAAAATGAAAAAGGACAATGATTCAAAATAATGTCAACAGAAGATAATAATTTCAATTTGAACTTGTATCAACGTCTGTTTCTGTACTACCGACAGGGACCCACACGCACACCGATGAAAACGAGTTGTGATATAATGAGAATCAAAATCTAGAGAAAGCACACGCATAACAGAAACTGTTGCAAGACCGCATCCAGACGCTGCCGACTTTTGAGTAGGATCGCCCACATGAACTGTATCGACAAATGTTAACGCTAGTTTTTCACTATGCATGGTTGAGTGAGATGCCCTCCGTCCCCTTAGTTTCTTCTTGATTCTTGAAGTCAAGGGGCATCCCTATGCTCCCGATCCTCAACATGGGATAGTTTTGATAGACTAGCCTTACAGATGAGCGTAGGTGCAGCAGCCTCCTGGATAGCGTTTCGACATTTCAGGATCGGGGTTCATGGCATCCTCGCCACAATTTAGAGTATGCTGCCACCATTGAAAAGTGTCAAAATGCCATTGAAAGTCTGGAATCTGCCAACGGAAATCCCGATGTTGAATCTTGTTGTTGTTGTTAGTGTCGTTTGTCTTCATCGTATTTGATGATAATGTAGTTTCGGTTCCCACGTCGTGGTCGCGATCAGGTCGCTCAGGAATGTTCGTCCGATTGAAGAATCGAGAGAATGATGACCAAACACTTTTCTTAGTCCTATCATGCGGCTTTGACGCACCTGTGCTTTCTTCTTCTGCTTCTTCGAGTGCTCGAAAGAGGTCCTCCGCACGCTGGGTCGTATCCGCAGACCAGGCCGAGCGCAGCAGGGCACTTTCGAAACCGACATCGGGCAATTAGAACTCGACGCAGAAATCCATCCTAGTGAGCATCTGCGTTGTACCCGGTTCCCTTGAGAAACGGGACAAAGATGATTGGCAAGATGTATTTCCTGCAGCCTTAAGGCAAGAAAGTGCGGTTGAAGTTGGCCACAACCGCATAGACCTTGGACCAAGGCATGCCATTCGGACTGGGAAAGGCATCCAAGCAAGCCTCCTCCCGAATGCGTTGCTGTTCAATGTTCAGCTGTGTGGTCATTGTCGTAGTTACCTCCTCCACAACACTGTCGGATCACTACACAGTACTGATAAGCAGTCTCATCTTTCTCATTCTCGTTCAGTCAATCACGATATTTGGCATGTTGTCGGTGGAGGAAGTTCGAGCCTTCACCTTCAACACCCGAGCACATTATATGATCGTGATCCTGATGGGCTGTCCCTGTCCACCACTCACACTCTTGTTTTTTTACTGATTTTATAGAAAGGAAGCACCTGCTCTAACTCAGTTTGTTGAGAATCCGCTCAAATCACGACTCGATTGCAGTATTGCAAGCGCGATAGATCTATCCTGCCAGCTGCACCTTAGTCTTTGGGTGGATAATCTTCGTGATGCAAGAACTCCTTGTCCTTGCTGCTCACCTCGCTTCGTAGTCTGAATGGATTTCAGATGGGGATAATGAGGATCATATTAATTGTAAATGTAGTGCTTTCTGTTTTTCAGCAGCATCGGTTTTAAGGTCGTTGCTGTTGTCAGCACGGTGACTCCCATGCTTTGAGCGTGCCAAAGAGCGGTTATCTCCCTTATTTGGCAATAGCCTAAAATTGAAAATCTAGTACTTCGTCCATGGATATTATTACAACTGCCAATACGTCTGCATAGGCAGGAGGCAAATGAAAGAAAGACACAACGAATTGGAATAAAAATCGAGGAAGAAGGAAGTGGTTATGGTCTATGCTTATGCTAAAAAATCAGAAATTACCTATAAACCTACCATAGCAAAACTGGTTCCGCCATCGCTTCAAAATGGCGATGTTCATCTTATACAACGCGGTCGTTTATTCGAAATCATGTTGTTAGACTTCTTGTACATACTATGTAGAGTCGTGAAGTCTTAGTTTTTTTACAACATTTGTTGCTCATTATTTTTTTCTGCCTTGATTGTATCCGTATCCGGTATCGTAATCGATTGTTTAAAAAATTGTACACGTTCTAGACACGAGATATGAGTGATCAATGATCACGATCCTATTTTTTCGGGGTTTCTCAAAGTGGTATAAAAGAAAATATGAATGATCGTATACATAGGACGTTTAAAAAGTTTATGATCCTGTGTGAAGTAGAATGGAGAATATGATGAATTTGAATTTTAATTCAACATTATGAACAAAAGGAGTCACTAATTTTATTGGAGATCTTCATGGTAAAGGTGGGGATGGATGTCGCCAACAAGCGAGAAGTGCGAGAGACACGCGAGAAGCACAATGTCATGCCATGGTACCTCGTGATACGTTAGTCAAACGTGATTGAGGCCGTTCAATCCCCTTGTACCTTTCTATTGAGTTTACGTACTTACATCACAATCACCTAGCGCTAGCACGAGGAGAGCTAGCATAAGCATTAGTTGTATTAATATTAAACAATGGGAAAATTAAATGGCACAAGTTCATGAGCATGTTTTGGGAATCGTCACAGGACGAAGGAGCTGATTCTACCTTTATTAGTCTTGGACGAAGGAGCTGACGTTATTCGTCACAGGACGCAACCGACAACCCAACCATGATTTATGAATCGTCACATGTAGTATCAATACTACCTTTCACTTGCTCGTCGACCTCCTCTAAGTTTGAAAGTTTGAAGATGAAGACCGCAAAAATTTTTATAATTAATTATAGATACCTCCAGCACCTACATGATATAACAAATTGTAAGTTATCCACCTCCTGTGTCGTAAAACTACATGTCACAAAGAAGCGACTCGACATCGCCTCACTACAATCGACTTACGATGAGGCCACATTGCTTCCAGTTCCGGTGGCTGTGACTGCGGTTCGAGCAAGAATACTTCGAGGCTCAAGGCCTTTTTTGCTCCAATCTTGAAGATGATCCAGCGCTCGGCCAATATCCCCTTTTCCCACTCGCCACGCTGCCTCTATTACTGCGTTGTCTTCATACGTACTACTCGTTTCCTTCAACACCGACAAAACCTCTTCGGAAAGCTCCGGAACCTACCATCATGTTTCAAGTGATCCTCCATCTAGTTCTTGCACGATTAGATAACGAGGATGAGAATGAGAAGTAGATGGGTGATGTGGAAAAATTTAATCATTTAATTGTGACGTTGAGTTTGAAGTTGTGCTTGTAGTTGTACGTAAAACAATTCTTGCAGAAGGAACAAACTTTCAGTAGAAGTGATCGACAAATACCGGTCCATCGTCAGCACTGGTGTTTTTTGCAGCTGCGTCTTGATCGTCGCCGGCGATCGCATTTACATTTTGCGAAACCATCGGCTTCCCGGCGGCCCTATTCCGTTTTTTCTTTTTAATTGCCGAGGCGCTACCACCCTGTAGCTGGGTTGTTGTTTTTTCTACTGGTCCACTAGCATTTACATTGCCGGCTTGCCCAGATTTCATACCTCCATCGTCCTCTCGTAGCTGCTCTACACTGGCTTGTACAGCTGTTGTTGTTGGAGTTGAGCACTGCTGCACGTTCATACTAGGATCCATGTAGTTGTTATACATTCCTGCTCTACAACTGATGCCAACATCTGCCGAAGATATTGGAGGTCCTTGTCGTTGATTGTAGTTCAAGTTCAACATTTCTTGACCATTATACTGGCTTGTCATGTTGAATGACCCCACCCCCCAAGATCCAGATCCTTGTGCAGAATTTAGATTTACTTGGTTGTAGTTGCTATAGTTGTTCAAATTTTGCATCCCAGCCTGGCTATTGAACGTACTGCCAAGAGAAAAATTCCCGCGAGGTGGAGGATTACTCGGAACATTAGCGGAAAACTGAGGTGCCGGCTGCGACGGAATGTTTCCAGGAGGTAAGGTTGGCACATAATTTGGAAACATGTGGTTTGGTGGCGCAACTGGTTGTTGTACAAACTGTCCTCCACTTGCTCTGTTGTTAAACATAGGATTTGGAGGCTTCCCCGAATTGGATCTAAAACCTGTTCCACCTGCGCTAGAAGTACAACTACTACCGGATGCGGATGTTGAGTTCATCTGCATCGTATTTTCTCCTGCGAAGCGGCCCGCAACCCCGGCAACCATTGGGAATACGGCGCCACTGTTGTTCAAGTTCATATTTATTGCGCCGCTAGTACTTGCACTGGTCATATTTGCACCACTGTAGTTCATATTGGAACTAGTACAAGCATTACTTGAAGAGTTGTTTGGAGGCGATGCGGCTCCACTGGGACATCCTAACTGGGAACGAAAATTATGGCCACCTCCACCAAACGAAAAGGGAGGCCCTTTTGGAGGAGATGTGCCGGAACCAAAGTTGGGAATTGCTGTCGTCGTGCTATTCCAATTGCCGTTATTGTTAAAGTTGTTAAAGCTCATCATGTTGTTGCTACTCATATCATTACTATTGTGGTTGACATTTTGTTGATTTTGTTGAAAACTAGTACTTGGTGGCGGCAGAAAATTGTTCATCTGCGAAGTACTAGGATTAAGTTGCTGGTGAGCTCCTCCGAAGGGGATGTTGAAGCATGGTGATGAAAATGATTGTCCTCCTTGTGGCTGAAACGACTGCGACATTTGTTGTCCATGCTGAGGAATTCCACCATGATTTGGCTGCTGCAACATATTACTAGTTAGGTTATTGTACTGCTGCAACATATTACTCCCAGAACCCGGCGGGAGCATCGCCGAAAGTACAGGGGCGTTTACGTTGTAGTTGTTGGTAGTGTATTGCGTGACGGAAACATTATTATTCCCAGGAAAGAGGCAATTCGTGTTCGTAGACGATGGGACAAAACTATTAAACGTCGTACTAGAAGTAGGAGGCATCGTTCTTGTTGATATCGTAGATGAAGTACCACTTGATGAACATGAAGTAGATGTACTATTTGATATTGATGCGGTTGTTGTACTATTTGAATTTGCAGCTGTGGTCGCCATAGCATTAGCCATAGTGTTTGGCAGACATAGAGGACCAAAAGAACTGTTATTGTTAAACTGTTGTTGATCACCTCCAAGCTGCATGCCCATGGGCTGTTGAGTGAAACTGTATGACAGGAAAAAGTGTACTCATACTCAAGAAAAGAGGCTTTTTCCCACTTAGAAGGTGCCTACTTTCCTGAAGATGAGTACACTTTTTCGCTTCATAAACTGTAGTTGTTGTTTAAAATGTTGAAGGTATCCACAACGCTAGAGCCAGACGTCCCTGGTCCTAATCCGCTGGTGGTCGTAGCCGCGATTTGTAGGTCCATCTTCTGCTGACCAGCTGTGAAAGCACCAGGTGCGAGCTTAGTAACCGCCTGACCATCTTCACCAGACTGAGAGGCCGTTTGCTCGCTAGTAGCAGACGCAGAGGAAAATTTAGTACCATTTTGTACACTAGAAGACGAAGAGACGAGAGGAGCAAATAGAGGAATGTCGGTCAAAAGTCCTGTCGCCGGTGGACCAGCAGCAGCGTTGTTTGTTGCATTGGTGTTGTTCATGTCCTCTTTCATGCGAACGTCTTCTCCGCCTTGCTCCACCACTTGTTTCGTGGCGCCAGCTTCTAGCTCCGAGTTGTTGCCTAGATGAACGCACCTTGTGTTAGAGTCTCCTAGATTGCATCTCGGCCCCCCTTTTCTTGGGGTCCCTTTTACCTTGATGTATTTCACGAGGATACAAGGGAAAAGGGAACCTCCAAGATGCCGAGAATGAAGATGAAAAAAAGCTGACCATAATTGTGGCCTCTCCAACAGTAGAAACCATTTCATCTCCTGGAGCCTTCACCAGAGGACCAGGACCACCAGTCTGAGGTCCCATGTCATCGTCTTCCGGTGCTCGAGTTGAAGTCGTGCTCGCGACAAAGCCCGTAGAAGCAGCGGCACCAGCCTCCTGCAGGGTGGAACCCTCTTGCTCTGCTGCGTTAACACAGCTTTTCTCATCGATTGAACCTGGATGAATTTTTTTGAGTGATCTTTGTCTTTGTAAGAATCGATGAGATCTAGTGGTCGTGCAGGTACAGGAGGCACGCTCACCTTCATTGAATATGAGACATACATCACCAGCATAGAGATAGTCATAGAAATACCCGGGCAGCTATGAAGGCTCTGAAACGTGGATGTGGATGTTGTGCTGGAAAGAGCGGGAAATAGAGCCGAGATCTCCACGCGGCGCAGCGCAGAGGTGCCAACTGATTGCAATGCTGAGGCTTCCTCGAGTGACTGCACAATTGATGCAACTTTCTTACCATGAGACACTCTCATGGTCACGCCCGCTTCCGATACTAGCATGGAGCTTGTGCTGGGAAGTTCTCGATGCTTGCTACTGCCCCTGCTTACATCTTCGAGATTACTTTCTATTTTTAGAGCTACCCATCACCCATCCCGTGAATGCATCCCGTTAAAATACTCGGCCCAGTCCTTGTGTCAGTACAGCCCGAGACTCTTCCAGTCATTGCCAGCGCTGTGCTTTAACGGGATTCACGTGGAGACGGGGTCTTTCGAGCCTTAATATTTGAATTTCTCGAATTCGGTGCTCCACGTCCTCCACGCAGAGAACTCCTTGTTTCTTTTTCTTCACGCCTTCGCCTCCGGCGCCTGCCATTTGAGCCGTAGGAAATAGATCTTGTGATCGTTGCTCTTCATCTTGAAAAGCTTGTAGTTGTCCTCCTAGGCCTAACTGCTTGCTCTTGGATTCAGTAAGAACTGCTCCACCTGCTGATCCTGTTACTGTTTCATCCTGTTGAAAAGTTGCGTGAACTCTTACCTCGGTCATCGTCATTGTCTTTGCCTTTGGCTCGGTGTCCTTTTTATTCACTGCTCCTAGAGGAGCCGGAGGACCAAGTGGATCTGCACTCGACGTAACCATGCAACTTGGTAGAGGTTCATGTTCCCCAGAAGCCGTAGGGAGGTCAACATCTTTTCCTCCAGTACCAGTAGTCCTCTCATGCTCATGAACATGATTGTTGTATTTGATATTCATCATCGATGAGGTTGAATTATCTGTGGCCGCGGCCGCATCAATCGGAACAGCGAAATAGGCGTGCTCGGGAATAGAAGATCGAGAAGTTGAATCACCATCGTGGTTAGATGCGCTGCTGCTCCTTCCACGGGCACTAGTCTGCCCAAGAATATCTACTGTCGTGGCAGATGAACCTGAAGCAGAAGGGGGCTCCATGTCGCGGACGATATTTTCGATGGAAGAAGATGATGATCCGAGGGCCCTCTGCTCCTCTTGTTCTTGTTTCTCCTGTCGAGTTTCGTGACAACTCGAGTTTTCATGTGATTTTGACTCAGCACCATGATCAAGACTACATCTAGGACCACGACCACCAGCTGCTACTTCATCTTCTGATTTTGTGGCTTTAATATCATTATCGGTCTCCTGTTGAGCCTGTATCTTGTCCAAACTGTTAACGGTAAACGATACTGACGCTGATGATGGCGAGCCGTGATCTCTTAAAAGGGCTGCTACAGCTCCTGTTGTTGATGCACTTTCGACCCCTCCAGAAGCACTATTGGAAGATTCAGCCTCCAGGACCTCCTCTCTCTCTAGCTCTTGGAATTGCTGTATTGCTGACGCAGAAGTCGCGGATACGACAATCGGTAATTTGCAAAAGCGGTTGGTCGGTGGCCGTAACAAAACCTGCGGCCGCATGACATGATCGCCCCCATTCTTGGTAACAGGAGCACCAGAAGCAGAACCAGCAGCATCACTCTCATTGTAACCGCGACGCCAAGAAATTGCAGTAGAGGCAGAGTCTCCTTTCGAAACAGACGAAGTACTTGAACCTGTGCCATGATGAGAGTGATGGTATCGGTAGACGTACAAGTAGACGCTTGGTGATATAAGATAGGACGACAGTGTTGGTGGTGGACAACACTACACCAGCTGTCAGATGATAGCGCGAACAAAAAAAGTAGCAAGAAATGCATCAAAACAATAACGAGCGGCATTGGCATACTATAAAAATGTTGCGGAATGATCCCATCTACAACCAGGAGAACATTGAGAGGACTCACGTGATACCTTGCGTGCCAGCAACAGAATCTTTCTGAATGATCTGTTTGTGCTGTGGGTTTCTGAGAAAGGGAACTACACCTTGGTCATTCTTTCGATTTTTCGAGGTCGCTTTTGCACCGCCTCGTGGCTTCGCGGCCACCGTGGTCCACCCATCTGCGTCAGTGCTGTCGTCACCTTCACCCGTTTTTATTGCTTTGTCGTGGTCATTCTTGCTGTTACTCGGTGGAATTGACGTCTTTATCACCACTTTCTTTTGTTGCGGTTGCAAGTGTAGTAACTCAGAGCAGTGTTGAGAAAGGATATTGGCAGTGCTCTTCATAGTTGCACCACTAACTACATTATCTACTAGTTCCGCGTTCTTGGTCAACATGGGAAAGTTGGACAATGTAGATGATGTTGATGTTGAGGTTCCACTTCCCGGCCTCGACGCCACCGCAGGTGTTTTCCCACGTTGCAACATGTCCGATGTCGTCAGGGATTCCCCCTTCGAGCAGACAAACGGCCGATCCTCCAACCTGGGCCACTGTGAAGCGGGCACCAATGCAGGCGCAACGCTGTTCGCCCCGCCACCCGCCGTTCCTTTGCCACGAGCATGTCTACTTTGTTGCCTCAGATATTAGAATCAATGAATATCGAACTATTTTTAGTCCTTGGCAGCTGTAAAGTACTAGACCTAAAAAAAAATAGTCAACAGTCACGATTAGTACTTGTTGCATGTATGTACGTATGGATGTATGTATGTATGTATCTATGTATGTATGTGCCTAATTAGAGGTATTAGCCTTAAAGGTATAGAAATATGGCCAGCGGAGGTTGCAAGTCCCCCACTCCAGAACAAGAACTAGGCAGACAGAATCGGCCAATTCTTCTACGCGTGCTGCGCGGATCGCCCTCTTTGTCGCCCAAAACTACGTATTGATCTTCTGCTGTCAAACGAGTTCCGCCACAGCTAGAGATACGTCCTATGGAATATAATGGTAATATGGTAATATGGTACAGACGTGCAGCTGCAAGTGCACGAATATGATGTTGAAGTCGTCGTGTGTAGTTGTAGTACCACGTGTAGTTGATAATTCATCTTACTTTCATGTTGTAGATAGCGTCGTAAAACGAAGTCAACTCGTTGATGCCCATCTTCTTCAAAGATTTCTCGTATATTTTTTTTCATCGTACCTGCAGCCTCCAACGCATCTCTCCCGTAGGTCTGAATAATGTGCAGTGGCTCTGGAATCAAATTGTCACCCAGGCGCAACCATACTGGCTGAGTTTCCTCACGAAAACCATCTAGTGAACGGAAAACCTTGAAGGCAGTGGTACTCGACATGGTGTTGGAGAAGGAGAATTTTTCTTGTCTTCAATGGAATTGGGATCAACTTGTATTTAAGAATTAGACTTTCATTGAGTACGTAGTAAGTACTCATCCGACTACATCGTGATTTTCATTTTCATTCACAAGAAGTGACGTAAGAATATCAAATTATCAAGTACTTACTAAAGCAGCTTGAAGAGTACCCTCGGTAGCATCGGGTTTTCTGCCAGTGCCCCCAAAATAGCCACGAAACCGGAACGAGCGATCATATTGTGCGTGAGGTGTACTTCTGCGATACTCGACGTTTGGCGGATGAAGTTCGCCAAGGCCAGAGCCCCATAATCCGCGATGTAATTCTTGTGCAGATGAAGCGTCTCAATGCGCAGATTCGACTGCAGGAGCCAACGCATCAGCGCAGACACCCCGATGTCTCCGATATTCTGAGAAGAGAGATCTAACTTCGAGAATATCGGGATTATTAGAGCTCCTCACCCTTATCGTTATCCATCTCTTTGAGAGGGAAGCACCCTGTTCTTCCGCTTTGCCTTTTTCCCTTGATCTTGAAAGGCCTCCCCAGGCAGGCTGCTTCACCTTCAGATGACGGATTAGGGTCGGAAGCCTTAAGATTAGTGGCCGATGTTTGGAGAAAGATTCGACGTTTCTAGGAATGGTTCGTGCACCAAGAACTTTTGACCACGATAAAGATTCGGAAGTCGCTTCATCTCCTCCGGCTGCACAGGGAGTCGTATTCGCAGAAGAACCTTTGATGTCAACAGGTTGCTGCTCAGCCTCAGTAGATTCACCCTTGCCTCCGTTGTATACCGACACCTCATCCTGTTTGAGAATTTCATCATAGAGAGAGAGTGGTGACTCGGTGTTGGACTTGGAATACTAGTTATAATTTGGTACTTATTCAATACTTGATGCACGACTTCATCTTCACACGACTGTGCTATACAACTAGATATAAAAGTCTGTATTTGTTCTTCTACTTTCGATCATGACGAAGATGTTTATAAGTTTATGAAGAATGGAGCTGCAACTTCAACCTGCAGGCGTCTGAGTCAAATACAAATTCAAAGCTAGACATCGTAAAGCCTTACCGTGTTCTTCTCCTTCTCCTTTCCCTCTTCTGAGATCACATTCCAGCGCTTTTTCCATGCCTCAATGAGTCGCTGCAACCGTTCGTCCGTGAGCTTATTTGACTCTACTGCCAAATGTCCAGCACCGGAAATCTGCAGGGTTCTATCTGGCATAACCTGCAGATCTGGTAGCCTTGGCCCGTCTGCGGGCCCCCGCTCGTTGCGCAGCATCCTGGGCGATCTTCTTCAGGTCTCCGTTACACCGGACTTGCTAGGTTCTTCAACAGTTCAAGCAGGGTCTGGGTCGGGTTAGGACTTATAGGCTCTTCAAGTCAGCTTCAGTATCCGTTGTATCGAGCTGCTTTGGCTCGGGCTCTGGGGTAGGAGCAAGAAAGAGTAAGACAAGCGAACCGTACACAAGAAAGGAAAGAATCCTCAACAAATCGACTCCAGCAAAGAAGCCGTGAACCGATAGAACCGCAGAAACATGTTGTTAATTTGATGTGAGTGTGAATGGATATCAAATCGAGGAAGGTAATTATACACCAAAAACGGAGTAAATCTCGATGGAGATGTAGTGCCTCTCAAATAAAACTATTTGAATCGCGATTGCTCGTACTTTAATATCGTAATATTCGTTATCCTCAGTAGGGCGAGGGACACAAGAAGAAGTAACTGCAACAATAGAAAAAAATGATATGAACTTTGAAGAAAGACACTTGCTTCTCTCCCGCTCTCGGATCTCTTCGTGCTTATGAGATTGACAAGAACTACAAGAACTATGACCTCGATCTCGAAGACGCAATTCTACCAGTGCATATTGAACTACTTGGATGACCGTACTTGAACAAGTAGTGGACCTGACAGGCTTGGTAAAATACTTAGCGCCTCCTGTTAGAGGTAGCAGGCAATTCCAAAGCAAGAATTATCTTTATCAGAATTGCTGTTGGTCTCTCGTGATTCCGACTCAGAACTTCTCACTCACACGACGTATCTTCATAATCACTAGTGTGATACCAACATCGTCGAGCATGCACTACTGCTTCCACCATGACTTGACGATATGCAGCTAAAAGAACACCGAGCGTTTCGTCCGCGAAGTGGACGAATCGAATGCCAATGTGCACAAGAGGAGCATACTTCTAGTTCTGTAATTTCGAAGGATGTTGCCAGAGGGAAATCGGGGATTGATGTTCACATGAGGGGTCTTCATTTTTCAAGAATGGCGTAGCAGCAGGGTCGTGATGAACTTCACACATATTCGAATGAGATTTTCTTCTATCGAGTCGCGCAGTCCGCCCTCGTAAGACGCAATTGTCCATGACATAAAGCTGCGCAGTTGTGCTTCTCGGAGATGTTGTCATGTTCCGACACTGTGCTTCTCCATTAAATAGAGCGGGTTTAAAGCGTTATATTTGTTCGTGTCAACGATGCAACCGTTGAGGACCATCTCGTCCAAGATAAAATGCGCTTTTTCGAGATCGGATTAGAAGATGTGAAGGGACTACATTTTTCACTGTTGTAAAGGACAGTGGGATACTTTTTCACCACGACTACCAAGCACTAGTAGTGGCGCAAAAAATTCTAGTTATTTTTGTTGTTCTGGTACAACTGGTACTATTAGTAGTGCGTTCTTTGAGCTCTACTACAGACTAGTAGTACAACCAGTAGGTCTCATACTAACTACCGCTATGCTTCAATCATTTGTAACCCTTTCTCGTAATTGAACATGATATCCAGCTCGCAGACGTTTTCGAAGTACTTGTCCAACGTCTCCACCAACGTGTGGATGAACTCGAGGTATCCCAATTCGTTTTCCTCGTGGTCACACCCAATAATGAAGTACCTGAAGAAGCATGTACATGTACCAGTGCTGGGACTATGTGAGTATCTTCGCTATCGGCTATCCCATTTTGAAACAAAAGCTGGAATCGCCATCGTGACAAAGACAATGATGTTGGTGGAGCATATCTAACTAGAAAAAACAAAAACCGAAAAAAGAAAAGTAAAAGTAAAACTCTAGTACAACGAAGCATATCCATATCGTCTGTAGAAGTAAAACTCTAGTACAACGAAGCATATCGTCTGTAGACCACTTTGTAGTTCCGGTACTCCAGAAAGGAACACTGGTTCTCATGCCTGGATAGGCATTTCCGTATGAGTTCTCCCTCTAGCTGCGCGCGCTCCCTTATTGACAGGAATTCGTAATATTGACTCAACCTCGTTTGCCCTTGCTTGTTCACCATAAGGACAAAGTGAATCATCTTGTCGTAGCGCTCGTGCTCGCAGAAACTGCGCTCTTAGCGTCGCAGGGACGGTCGGAACTCGGACCCCGAAACCTGTGGTGACAGTAGAAAGAAAGGACTTGCTGCAGCGTCTGGACAGGAATGAATGCGGAGTTTCCTAGCGTCGCAAGCCTGGCAAAGCTCTTGTTCGCGTCAAAGATGAGGATCGCACCTAACAGCTGCCTCCTTCATTCTTGTTGTAGTTGTACGATTGAGAAGTTAGTACAAAAAATCAAAATTCATAACTTCATCAATGATCTACAGGGAAAATTATGCCATGCATAGAGTACCACTGCGACTGCGTTAAAAAAACAAATACTCAACCTTTATACTTCAACGCGCAAAAATAACTACTTCTCTCACTGCTTGTATGTAAGTGGTGCAGTTTTGGATGAGAGAATGAGTGATGTTTTCCTCAGGAAACTACACCCAAAGCGGAGAGATGAATCTATCTTATTCGATAAGGATCGTGGCACGTACACGCTCTGCCTTCGCCTTGATAGAAATGGACCTAACACGAAGTGGAAGGCGGGCCATAATTTCTCTCTGTGGCTCGAATACTGCTTCAAGGTTCTGGGGGTTCTGGTTTTCCCTGTACAACTACAAATGGAGAAACAGACTCACGGGCATTCGCGTCGAACGATCCAATGTGCTGTCGTCGTCGTTCGTCAACACACTGATATTCATTTGATTTTTGAGTCAGAGCGCAAAGAAGGCTCCAACAGATTTGAGACGAGAGACCTGATCATACACAACCACCACACTGACAGCGTAACGCAGACACTGTATTTCTTATACCATACAATTACGAGTTAGTTGAGGAATGAAGAGGATATCTTTTCTTATCTTTGATGCCTTTCATCTCCTGTGCGGCCTCCTTGTGAGAATTCCCTAGTTATAGAGATTCGGCTTCGATCTTGACATCATCTACATCTACATCTACTTCAATCAATCAATCAATCTTACATCGCCACTTGTTGATATCTTTCAATATCGCAAGCTATGAATGGTGAAGCTCGATGAGGAACAAAAATCGAGTCCCACCAGGAACAGAATCATACACGCGTGACTCCTCTTCCTGTATGTTGCGACACGAGGACATCAGCTTGGCTTGATCCACGTGAACTTGTTGCCTTCGACGCGTTTCTAAAAACCAAAACGTCTAAGAAAGTAACTCTATCTCCGTCGATGCTAACTCGTCCGAAGAAAACTGCTGTTGTAGAGGTTGTAAATGATGCTCTTCCTTGACAAAGGGTGGTCAGATCATTCATCTGACTTGTATTAAATTTGTTTCCTAGAAAATATGGCCACGACTGTCTCTCTATACTTCTCTCTATTTGTTTATTATTTCAATACCCGATCAAATTTTTACATGCTAAAATGTGATTTCAACATGTGTTTTACTAGTAAATGTAATCCTATTCGTAGGTGTCGTTAAAAATATTACCCAGGGGAGGAGGTGAATATAACCGGGGGTGTCTGTGACGTTTCAACATGTTATCATGTATCTATGTGAATGAGCAGCACATTATGCGCTTCTGCTTCTGTTTCCGTATAATCATACATGGTGTTGTATTTTATGTATGGCCCTCTTTTGAAGGTGGCAACGCTAGTTACCATCCTCGTGAGACCTACCATGGAAACGATGAAAATGGTCCTCCTGGTGCCCGTCTAGTTAGGTAGATGGGTCAGTTTAGATGAAGACTTAATAAGCAGATGCGCCTGCTGAAAATTGTGGGCCAATCTCCAGCATGTTCGTGGTCTGTTGCGACTTCTTAAATGCGTATCGCTGTGGTCTATTTTTTCGTGTTTCATTCCTAGTACCCCTCGGATACAGAAGAAGAGAAATTTTCAGTTTCGAAGTAGAGGACACCGTAGGTACTGATACACGACCTTGTTGACTTTGTCGTAGAAGTCAAACATAATGACTGACTACTCATTCCCATACTCTTCGTCAGACATACTCTCTCCTAACTACTCTAACGTCTAACGACACTAAGTCCTACAACTCTTAACTTCGAAATGAACGCTTCGTCGTTTAATAGTATCCGTAGCTACCCTTTTTTCCACTACCCTTCTTCCCGCTTGAGTAGCTGTCTATGGATGCGCCTTTTGGCTTGCCTGAAGGGCCTTTTTTGCCATCGAGTACGCTGCTTTTGCCGCCACCATATCCTCCACCCTTTCTGCCACCGTAACCTTCATCGTCAGAGCTCTCGTAGCCACCCTTTCCTCCATACCTACCACCCGAAGACTTGCCGCCGCCATAGCTTAGATAGCCAGGAGAGCTGCTAGACCCATGCTTTAGAAAATAGCAATTGCTTTACAGGAAATTCAAATAGCAGCACCACCAGCACATCATTTACATCGAAGTTTAAATCTAAAAAGCTCTTATGCTTGTTATCATGATCATCGTCAGTCTGCTTACATGCAAATCCAAATCATTTGTCCAAATTTAAACACGAACTACTCCCGTAGCCATAATTTTTCTCCGCCTTTACCGTAGTCGGAGTCTTTGCTGGCATAGCCCTTCTTGCCCTTACCTTTTCCATACTCGTCATCGCTGTCGCTATCCGAATGGTAGCCCATTTTTTTGCCTTTCTTGCCTTTGGATTTGGACTTGCCCTTCTTTCCATATAGCGAGTCATCGCTGTCGCTATCGTCAAAGGCTTTACCCTTCTTGCCTTTACCCTTCTTCCCTTTTCGACCATGATAGTACGACTCCACGCTCGACTCGCTTAATCTGGTTATGATTGTGGGGGACGAGGTTCAGCTTCAGGATCAGCATTCCAAATTCCAAATTCCAAATGATTCAAATCCAAATTCTACGTCTTCAGTCTCGCAATTACAAGAATCTACTTCGTAGAACAAGACAACACGATATCTGCTTACGTGGACGGATCACTCTAGGTAGCTGCAGCAGTAACCTAGGTAGCTGCAGCAGTAACTACAACTGCTCCAATGTTTTACACTCCAGCCACCTAAAAGCAGGTGGTAACCAGAAAGTTCCCAAATATACTACTTGTCGTCGAAGTGATTGTTGTAGTACCTGCTGCTGTCTCTTCGCTTTCCCTTCTTGCCCTTGCCTTTGCCCTTGTCGTCTTCTGACGAGAATCGGGCTCCTTTTTTGCCTTTCTTACCGTCTCCCTTCTTCGCGGATTTTCCTTTCTTTCCGCCTTTCCCGATTGACGAGGAGTCGCTATCCCGGCGCCCTTTACCCTTCTTTCCTTTAGTACCCTTCTTTCCGTCTTTGGTACGTCCGCGTGGAGGCGAACTGTCATCGCGACTCTTCTTACCTAGAAGTCGTAGTTGGAGATCATGTAGGGATTTGCAATTTGGAAAAAATAACTACAGCAATCAATCAACAGATAAGTTACGGCAATGCCCTTTTTAGTACTAGTTGCTGTCGTAGTATTTCAAGGACTTCTTATGAAAATATCATTCATAAAATGGAGAAGATGAACCACCACGAAAAGTTTATACCTTTCTTTCCTTTTCCTTTGTCTTTTTCTGCTTTGCTAGACGATCGACCCCTTTCTTTTTCTGCTGGTTTGTCGCTCTTGCCTTTTCCTTTTTTGCCCTTCTTGCTCTTTTCTTCCTTTTCTACTGGCTTCTCCTTATCCGCCTTCGACTTTCCTTTGCCTGTCTTCTCTTCTTTTTCTTAGAGCTTACTACATTCCATCTTTACAACTCCCACCTTCTGTGGCCATTTTCCTATTTGAAAACAGCTTGTTAGTACGCTTAGTTACAGTTACAGATGAACTAAGCTTACGCTTAGTTACAGATGATCTAAGAGAGGGATTAGGATGAAGTGAGGTCTTAATTTTCAGCTGCAGCTTCCTTTTTGGCCTTGTCTTTTTTTTTCTCTCTCTCTCGACGGCTCGGCCTCTTCTCTTCCGGCTCCTTCTCGGCGCTTTCTGCGGCGGCCTTTTTTTCCGCATTCTCGGCTTTTCCGCGGGCCTTCCGTGCGCGTCGAGACTCCTTTTCCGGGGCTGAAGAATCGCCAGCCTTGGTAGAGGATGTCGAGGAATTCTTCTCTACTCCGTCTTTTTCAGCAGCCGCTTAGTCTTAGATGAGCTTGAGGCGTGCACTTCATCTGCTCGTCAGAAATTCTGCTTCATCATCTCAACACTTCTATAGAAATATCATAATGTTCTTGATAAAGATAAAATAAAAATCTTAGATAAAGGTAGTAGTTACAACATCTTTTCTAAGCAGTTGTGCCTCCTCCGAGGGCGATTGCAGATGGTATCTAGATGGTTGAATGAATGGGTTGTCTAACACGTATTTATATGCTCAATCATTGAATTTGAATCGAGAGCCTTAATTCTTGGCCTTTCTTCCTTTCCCCTTCTTGCTTTCTTCGGTTTTTTCAGTGTTCTCTTTTTCTTCTTCTTTTTCTCCAGCTTCTTTGCCTTTCTTACCTCTGCCCTTACGGCTGCGCCTGCGCTTAGAAGTGCCTTCGGCTGCCTCGGCATCTTCGGTTTTTGCATCCTCTTTCTTGTTCTCGCCCTTCTTTCCCTTTTTACCTGGAAGAGAAGAGCGATGATAAACCTTTTCATTTTGGACGCGTGTCCATCTCTATGATAATGATGAACGCTGGCAAGCAGCTACGCTCGCGTCCTCCTCCTCTTCCTTGTTTACGAGGTGGAGACAAAGGTTCTGAAAACCAGAAAAGTTCTAGTTTCGTATACATGGTAAGGCCGTCCTGTAGTTAAGAAGTAGAACTGCCTCCCCCACCTGCGTCCTTCCTGCCGTTGATTCTTCAAAATAATTATCCATCTTCCAGCAGCCAAGTGGCAGACCAATCATGCGGCGCCAGACCAAACAAAGCACCCGAGCTCCGCATGAATCTTCTAGAATAAAAGCAAGCAAGCGCAGACAAGCTGCGACGCCAAGCAAAGGAAAGAGGCACACGACGCCAAAGCAGCGCCAAGGCTGGCTGGGAGACTCCTCAAGAGGCGACACCAACCCAAGGCGCGACCAGCCAGGTCCCGCCCCCCCATCTCATTTCTATGCCGCGCAGATACACACACACGAGCGAGAGAGCAGCACAAACCAGAGAGACAAACCCAGAGTCTCACACTCGCTCTCCCTCGCATGCGCTTCACTGTCTTCCCCTTTCTCCACGCTCCCGCACGCGCACAACGAAGCACACCCGCACGCAAGGCAAGGCGCGCCTCAAAAAACAAACTGGCAAGGATACACCAAGCCAGCCCCTTCCCCCCGCGAACTTTTTAGCTTTTGCAAGGTGCAGCGTATTTCTTGGCCTTGGAGCCTTGAATCTCTCACCGCTTAGCCCTCCCACTCTAGAGCATGCAAACGCACTCGCCTAGAACGCAACACGAGCCAAGCCCGCCCATCTTCCTGCCTGTGAATGTGTCCGCTCTTTGTCTCGCGGGCGCGCTTTGGCTCAGTCATGCCTCCCGCGGCCACATATTTATAGAGAGGCACCATCCCCCCAAAGGAGAGACATAGCTGCACAGCCCAGGCGCTAGCCTCACGACCTTACCACAGACGCCGGCGCAGCCCCTGCGTGCTCGCTCCACCCAGCCACGCCACGAGCTAGGCGCGCCCACGCGCGTCCTTGCTTCACCCGCGGGCAGTTGCCACGCGTTCCGATCATGCAGCACGCCAAGGCCCCCACTATTGTCGTCGCGTGTTGTCTCGATGAGCGCGCGCGGCGCCTACTTGCGTAGCTCCTCCCCGTGCATTACTAGGCCCACTGACTCCGTGGCGCAGCCAGCCGCCCAGCGTTGGGGCTTCGCCTCTGTGTATGTGCGGCAAATGGTTCCCGAACTACATCGAAGACCGAAAGCCGCCTCCTGCTAACAGGCATCGACGTGCAGAGGAAGACAGAAAGACGCCGAGCACCTTAAACCTTGCCGGACTTCCCGTCCGCGTGGATCTTTCAAGGCGCCACCTTGTCCCACTTCGCAGCCACCTCCTGGACACCTTCCGCCGCGCCGCCTCTCTTCCAAGTCAGCAGCTTTCTCCTCCAAGTCAGCCGCTTCCTTCACGCTATCGCCATCCTTCCCCTTCAGGCTCTCCCTCGTTCACCTCCAAAGTTTTCGCCTCACTTTTCTCCACATTCACGCGCCGGCCTCCCTTCAAAGCTTTCGCCTTTTTAGACGGGCGCCGTTTCTTGTTCTTCTTACTTTTCGTCACCCCTGCTGTCTTGGGCGCTTGGTTGACTTTTTCCGGGTAGCCAGCAGCCTACGAATCTGAACCGGCACGCGCGTGACCATGACAGGCCCAGGCTCACCATCCCCACCCGCTGGCACTGGATGGCGCACAACGTCGGAGCCATATTTCTCCGCGTCGGTCGCTCACCGATCACGCTGGCGGGCAGATCTTTGCGCCTGGCGACACTCGTGGACGCAGACCCGCCCCCGCTTGCTTCGTGACCGCGTTGCAAGCATGGACGCCGTGCCCACGCGGCGGGCGCCCAAGTCTGCGACGGTCTTGCTGCTTGCAGGGTCCCTCCAGTTGGCCCACTTCTTACCAGCGACCCCCAATCTGTTGCGACAACCTTACGCAACACGTGCGAGCTCTTGCACGCTCCAGGTAGCTGCTCGCAGAAGTTCGCCAGCTAGTCAATCTTCAGCGCAGCCACCAAATGAATGCAGTGCCAGGCAAGCCGGGCGCGCTGGACACCACCCAAAGGCTGACGGATTGCCGCAAAGGTTCGCCGTGGCTACATATTGCCGAGCATCGTCGGGCCGTGGCGGATAGCCAGCACCAAGCCAGGCGACGGCGGCGAGACTACGCACGCCCCCCGCTGTTCTGCGGGGCGGTCGCGTATCCATCGCATGCCCGCGCTCTCACGTCTCCAGTCAGCCCTGTTGCTTTTCCTTTTGCTTGCAGGGGTTCGCCAGTTGCTCAAAATAAATGCTAGCCACCTTCAAACGGCGGCAGCCAGGTGGGCGCGTCCGTAGCGGTCTCGTTGCTTTTGCCAATATCCACGACTTTGCTAAGTTCGCGCCCCTGACGTCGTTCCTTGTAGGTGAAACCAGCCGAAGCCGCCGGCGTAACCGAACGGCCGCCCCCCTTTCCTTGCCTGTAGTTGCGGGAATGCCGCCGGGCATTATCCTAGTGGCGATGCTAGCTGTTCTGTAGTCCGCGTAGAGCCACTCGCTGGCCGCCACTCAGACGCAACCCCCAGCGTCCAGGCACTAGAGCAGACAAGCTCCAGACCTCGCAGCGACTGGACTCCGCCAAGGCAGTTGGGGCGCTGAGAGGAGAGAGGCTCGGGAGGCGGTTGGCTCGCTCTTTCGTTTCCCGGCTACCAAGCACAGACTAAACCGCAAAGCCCCCGCCTCTTCTGCCCTGCTTCGCAATGCTTTTCATGTTGTTCACCCTCGCCATCGAGTTGCCAGAGTTTCATAGGCACGCAAACAGTGCCACTTTCGTCTACTCTTGAAATCAGCGTAAGCTTGTTAAGAAGGCAAACAGTCTTACCACTTCCTTTCTTTTTCTGCGTCTCGGCTTTGAAAACGTACTTGTCTTTCGAAATGTTGTTGTCTTCCTTTACTTCTTCCTCGGATGCAGTTTCAGAGGTAGAAACCTTGCCCCATTGGTTCGTTATCAAATGCAGAAATCCTTCCCGGGTCATGCGAACCTGATGGAGTACGAGGATGTCGCATAATTTGATATGAGGATCTTTCTACATCACACAGAGATGCAGTAGTGGCAAGTTCTTGGCACTTCATCTTTTGCTGGGGAACTCCAAGATGACTTAGATCTTATTTATCCAAGCGAAATTTGATCGACGAAATCAAATCATCTGCTTAGAAGGGCTACCGTCGCGTTTCGCAACTCCAGAGACTCTCCTGCTTTTACGCAGTCCGCATTGGTCGTGGGAATTTCGTAAACACAACAGGCACTGGCGTCACCAATAATTGCCTCTTTTTCCGACACAGATACGACTTTCACTTTCTGTTAGGAGTTGAACGGAGCAAGTTGTAATTGATTGATACGAGGTTCAGGTAGGGAAAAAGCAAGTAACTTAAGGATAAGAATTCCCATCACGACGTAGGACTACGAGCTAAAGTATAGAATGAGCAGAAAAAAAGTTGATTTAATAGTCACCCTACCCGTAGTACCTATCGCTGCTTCGAAGAACAGAACAATAACCAAAAGCACGAGACAAAGACACTGCAAAATAAAATATTTTCAAGCGTACCAAATTCACTGTTTTTCCGTCCATTCCTGGATTGAGTTTGGAAATAGTTGTAAAGGACGCTTGCTGCAGACGAATCTTCTCCAGTCTTGGGATCAGGGCTTCTTTCTCATCGTAATACTTGCACGTTTCCGGAGGGTCCACCCTCGCAATATTGTGTGACCTGACAATGTAGCCCAAGACTTTTTGCAAAGCTGGCACCTCACGTTTCTTCCAAAGGATATCCCACTTGGTTACTTCTCGCTTCAATTCCCCATGCCGCCGAAGGTTGCAGAAAGTAACGGAACATCCGGGCTTCAACTGTTCAAGTTGTGTTGATTGTCGTGTGCGTGTACTTATGTGATTGGCATTGGGTTTGGGTTTGGAAGAGGATTTCAAAATACAGCATGGAGGAGTGATCGGTCGTGACAAAATTGTTCAAACAACAATTGCAACATCACCACAAAGTTGCAGTTACAGTTAGGAGTTCTTCGACGTATACTTTATAGTTACTAAGGAGTTAAACGGCTAACAAGAGCTGTACAATTTTTCTAGTTGCTTTAACAACAGGGATCGACTTAAGTACCTTCGTTTTCAATGTAGTGAGGGTCTGCGCCGCATCGAAAGTCGAGGCATCAAAGACAAAGCCATCAAGAGAAGCGTCCTCCAGTTTCTCAAGTTCTTCACCACTTTTGAGAAGCACAAACTCCGTCACCTTGCCACCCTTGGCGAAGGCAAAAGTACTGGTGTGAGGAAGGGTGACAGGATCTGATGTTACGACGTCACTAGATGGTGTTCTGATCTAAGGTTACGACGTCGCTAGATGGTAATGTTACGACGTCACTAGATGGTAATGGGATCGAAAAAATTGAAGTCAAATTCTTCCTCTTCGAGAAGTAGATACATGATGGGTCCAGAACAGCACCAAAAACTACAACGAACCACGTCGACACTGTAAAATTACTCTGCTTCAAATCCAAGTTGGCCAACTTTTGCGAGGGATGGGACGCGTGGAGGCAGCAGAGTTCCGATTAACTTTTCGAGATACGGTTTCTCCCATTCTTCGACTTTGCGCGGGCCCTGGGAGAAGTGACAAAGAACAAAGAGAAGACTGTAGTTATAATTTCAAGTAGTAGAAGGCGGAGGACGCGGAGAAGTCGGAGAGTTGTACCACAATGGATCGGGATTCTATTTGAAATGTGCTACTTACTTCCTCTGGATAGGTGGACTGTCCAAGAACATAATGCATCACCACGTAAAAAAATAGTAGTCAGTAATACGCTTGTGTCGAGGGGTCGTCGATCCTTTTTGGCGGGAGCTTCAGTATTCTTCGGAGTTTTCTTCGCCTCTTCTACAACTGGGTCGGCTTCTTGACTTAGAGCTCATTCAATCAACAAGGCGGAACCTCAGGAGCAGAGGTAGTACGCTTGAAATGTCGAGATTTTCTACCAAATTTAGATACACAAACTTCTTCAATCATAAGCTCCAACTTGGGCATAAAAAGATGTACATGACGGAGTTGAAGTTGATACTTTTTTCTACGTACACTGTATCAATTTTGAAAGCTATCTAAGCTGCAAAGCCAAACATCACTTATCGTCCTAGGTAGTGCCTTAACTTTGTGACCTTCAGTGACTCTACACCATTTGCGACGCCGTTCGCCTTTGCCTTTGGTGATGATGGTGCGGATGCCTTGCTCTTTGAGCCGCCACCAAAGAGAGCGCTCAACATGGTGTCGACTTTCTTGATGGACTTGGAATCCGGGACGATTTAAGGTGACGATCTCAATAATTTCGTCAACGCCCCCACGAGGACGAGAAGAACCTACCAAACAAAAACGAGTGGTCGGTTTCTGAAGTAGACTCTTCTAACAGGTGGATCAAGTCAATGTGGAGAAGATCTGTGAACTATTAAATAGTCTCTAACTCAGTTTTCACTGGTGGTAATCACAACCACACCAGCTTGATATGAATTATCTTAGCGGATATCGATGTCCAACATAGATTTCCACTCTCGGTATTAGACGATTATAGACCATGAAAATCTTCCTAAATGTTGTACCCTGAATATTATTGAAATAGACAGACGAAGAAGTTCGAATTAGAGTCATTCAACTGCTAACTTATCAATCGTTTTAACCGGTCGATGAAGCAGCACCTTACTCGTCTGATAAATCAAGCGAATGCAGATGAGCATGACCATGAGAAAAAGAAGAAAATAAAACAAGTAGTTCCGTTTCGGTGATATCAGAATTAAAGAATAGATACGGATTTCGCACTAGCTTTCACTACAACAACCGCAAAGTCGAGATAACCCGCATATGATCACGGATTAATCATAAAAATATACCTCCTGGAGAACAAAGAAATTCATATTAAAGTCAGCGTTACTACACTATCAAATAGTGACTATTTTCGGAAGACTCTTTCATCTAAAAACAAAAAGATATGATCACAATGTATAATAATGCAACATTATGAACAGCAACAGGCAAACTTGTCACAGAACATGATCAATACGGCATTCAGTCTGAATCAATGAGAATATTAGGTTAACTGAAGTGAGCAAGAACATCACCATGGCGTGAAGATTTTTCTTATCTTGATCCACAGCGTTTCTGCGGCATGTGATTTGATGATTTCTGCATTAGAACTTGTTACGATTTTCACCGATGAAAGATTTTCACATTGACAGCTGTCACCAATCACATCGCATCATCATCGTTGGATCGCACCAGGCTGAGACACCAGGCTGAGAGTCATAAGTACGATCCCCGTAGTTAACTGTCTTCATATAATTCACCAAATATAACAACTTCTGCATAGAACGGCCCAACACACATCATCACGACCACGTCCGGACTGCAATTCTTTCACTTCTTGAATCTTTTTGATTTTTGAGGTTCCTTACAGGAGAAAGGACTACTTGGTACAACAACATGTCATCAGCATTTCGAATTCGAAGACAAACTAATATGTTGAAGGTGAACAAAGGAAGACAGACATGACGACAAACATGCTTAGGGTGGCCCTCTCGGTGTAAGCATGTAGACGTCCCCAGTTCGCAGATTAGAGCAGCTCAGAAAATTCAAATTCAAATTGCTAAGGAGAAGAAGTACCAGAAGTACTATTGCACTTCTTCTATGATCGTCCCCTACGACGTTTACGTTCTTAGAAGTTACGGTTTGCCACGTGAGGACAAACCCGCTCCTACTAGTAGTACTTATCATGCAAAATAGAGGGCCATAACATGTGGATCGGGTATGCGAGTAAAGTCGTTTGACATCGCGCCCATTGACTTGTGACCTTGGGTGCTTTCGAGTCCTGGGTTATACTGTTTCGGGCCCAATGGTCTAGCGAAAAAATCTGACCTCTTAAGTCCACTCTGAACGTTACTGCCCGTTTTAGATGCGGCGAGCTTCGCCGACGTTTGTGAATCAGAAGTGGCCCCGGCAGGTAGTCTGAAAATTTGAAATTTTCGAACTCCGGAGGAGTAGGAGAAGTGGTGATACTAAATTCTAGGAGAAGATCTTGGTCTTGAAACACTGCTTCTATCACCATGATACAGATGGACTTCGAGTTTTGATGATTTGAATATCTTCGTAAAAATCTCCCAGATATATTCCCTGAAACCCTAGTAATAGAAGTAGAGTGCCCAGTGTTTATACTGCTACAACTAACACAGCAAGGAAAAGCAAAAAGAAAATGTAATGTTCAGTACTACCGCGTTGTTGCAAGCTGCGGCACCGTCGCAACTCTCTCCATGACCAGTTCTGTCTGTTGTGACGCAACCGGTCTCGCGTTTGCCGCCAGAGGGGGTCCCTCGTTCGTTGGTATTAGCCGACTTGCAAGCTAGTAGATGATGAAAGGGTTGTACAGTGGCAAGAAGCTGATGGATCAGTAGGCTTCCCTGTCTCAGTCTGAGGAAAGCAAATCTATCATCTTATTCTCATTGAGTCATCGTTTGATTGGCCTCAGATGCAAGCAAATCTATCATCTTATAGTCATCATTTGATTTGCCTCAGATGCAACAAGCAAATCTAAATCGATTGATTGATTGATTGACTGACTGATTGATTGATGTGCTTGTTTGGAATAATAGTAATATTTCTTCTTTTCTTCCTTATTTATATTCTCCTTCGTATGTGGTGTAGCTTGGCAAGCTTGCTAGAGCATCTCTGTGGTCTAGCTGAAGCAAGCTTGGCGCTCGGGTTTGCTATTAGTATCATATTTTGTGGTGGAGCCAACCTACCTAGGAAAGATAGAAAAAGGATTACATTCATAGGAAATAAAAAAATGGAAATACCACTATCCCCTCCAGCTTAAGCATTCGATTTCTGAGGTCATCAAGTATTTTCAGTTTTCGATCCCTTTCTGCTTTGCATTTAGCTCGCAACTCCACTATCCGTGAGTCCTGACCATGAATTTTTAGTAGCAAATCCTGCCTTTCTTGCTCTTCCCTCGATGCTTGTAAAGCGCTGTCGCCTCCACCTGGTGTGGTACAACTTGTTATAATTTGTTTATGATCCTCGTCGAATTCATCGTCGAATTACAGAAGCAGCATCTTTACCAGACTGGGATCATGTCGTCCATGATGTCCAGAAATCCCAACATTCTGTATGGATATGGTTCCAAACACAAACAATAATATCTTGAGGTATATATACCATCAGCTCTGCGCACTCCGATAATCTCACCCGGGTGTAGCGCGTCGCCTTCTTTATACCGCGATCCCAGCACATGTTCCTGGACAGGCACCGCGTGATGCTCTACTGTCGCCACATCCCGCACTACTGGACCGAGAGTTGCCACCTAGAATATGTACTATTGAACTTGACGAACTTGATAGGATACTGAAAATGAAATACAAATAACCGAGTCTTAACTATTGAAAATCAGGGAGATAAAAAACTTCAACAAGCCTGTTTCTAGGAAGCGCGCAACTAGATGTTCGATAAACTACTCTCTTATTTCAGTCAGTAACTCGCACATTTTGAGTTTTCGAATTAGCAATACAGAGAGACGGAGAAGGATAGAGCACTTCCACTTCCTCCAGGTTATTGATTTATAACTATTTCTTTCGACGACAGATAAGTCAAAGTGAAAGTCTTTCTAGTTGTAAGTGGTCTATTCACTCACAGTCTTCAGAGGTGGAGGTATGCACAGACACTATCTCAGGTAGTTGAAGAGGGAAATGTATGATTACCGACGAAACCGTCTCGACTGCATGTATTCCCGGTGCGTGCTGGTTTGGATCTGCCATATCGAACAACGCGGCAACAGCAAGCGTGCCGTTGCTTCGCTGGTTGCCGTTCTTTGGCTTCGATCTGCAATTCACTCGTGAAGCAACGACGTACGTCGTTCCGCGTCCGAACGTCAAAGACAAAGTCTACTCGTCCAACTATTGTTCGTGGAGCAAACCTAACCCCCAATATCCATAGGAGGAGGCGTGATATTATCCTATCGAAACCGGCAACAGCAATACCCGACGGGGGTATATCACCGCTTCGCTCGTTGCTATTCTTCAGGTTCGATGCCGATATGTAGCATGTACTTGTATTTCTGTGATGAATTTCCTCCGAAAGTAGAACGCTTATGCGAATGCGAGAGCGATGGTAAGAACACTCAACACGGAACTTCCTTCTACTAGTAAGTAAAATTACCTCCTTTCTTGTCCTTTTCACCCTAAGCAATGTGCTTTTCGTAGTACCATTTTTGTGTTGAGTAAGAGAGGAAACATCGCTATCTTTTGGAAAGTTATAAACATCGGTTTTGGGGATCGGGGTTCCGCTTTTTAGGTGGTTCCGGGATACAGCCTGGTACGTACGCTGTGTCTACGACGCTTCTTGCGGCGATACTCTTATTCGCGAAGATCGACCACGTGAGTACATGAGCAACGAGGTCCCTCTTGCTCGCCACCTGCTGACCTCGCTTGTTATCGTGGTGCACCGCACAAGCAGAGCGATGATTCATCGCTGTGCAGGGTGTGAGTATTTTGTGAGGGAAAAAAAAGTGTCCTCGGTCAGGAATCCTCCATCTGATGAATCCATCGGAAAAAAATTGTCTAAATCAAATAAGGTCTTTCTAATCTTAACTAGAACTCCTGAGTCAGAGTCATTTTGTTGTTGTTGTGTTCCAAGTCCAAAGTCCAAGCCCGGCCCAGCACCTCCAATGAGAATGACACAAGGTCAGAATGTCTTCACGATGAACCTGAATTTCTTGAAGAAGCTGAATCTTTTACTTCGCATCTATTGCGACCCCGACCCGATACTGCCTGGCGCGCTTCCGCTACCGGCTTGCATTTCGTCCTCGACTATATCGCGAATCGCTTGATGCATCTTTCGTTGCTGCAACAGATTAAACACCTGTCCACAGTACGCTTCCGCAGGTGACAAAGCCGGCGGTTATGAAAGAGCAAAAATACACTCGAAGATACACTCCGAATTTCTAGTCTTAAACTCTTTTTCTTATCCTCAAAAATGAGCACTATGTATTTCGAGTGTGAGTGTACCTTTTTCTCTTCATAGCGGTTGCGGAGCTAACATTTCTACTGGAAGCAACGGACTACTTCCTGCCTCAAGCGAGCCCACGGCTCCAGCTGCAGGTTGTTTGGACGCAGAAGTCTCGATGAACGCGGAGATCGAACCAGCAGCACTAGCACTACTACCTGGAGAAGGTGCTGATCCACCACTACCAGCAGCAGAACCAACATAGAAAGAAGCGACTACTTGCTTCAACTTCTCGAGGAGGAAACCACACAGCTCCGGACCCCAGGTACACGCAGGTAGAGAGAATTAGATATACATTAACGTAGGTCGCATCGGCTGGCTGCATAAAAGACTTTTACTCTACTTTTAATATAATCTTTCCGACTAAATCTTCAGACCCACACGACCCGTGAATGGTTCTGGTATAATTTGGTAGCCTGATTTTGATCATAAGGAAAACAAGAAGGCAATCCTTGTGATCAAATTCAGGTTACCAAGTACCAGAGCCATACAACCCGAAATTCGCTTACTTCCCCCATTTCTAAATCTAAATGTCTAAATCAATTCAAGCTCCACAAATTTGAGCTCCACTTCTAAATGTCAAGCCTAAACAAAATTGAGGGAAGTTCATCTCCAGAAAGTTCATCTCCATAAAAGTAGTGCAAGCGATCCGGGTTATAGCCACACTTTTCGGCCTTGTCCTCGACGAAGCTCAGACAGGACGACTTAAACATTTGGTAGGGTTCCCCTCGTGGCCGCACCGCCAAGCTATTGCCGAAGGTTGCGAGCTCTGGTAGAATTGAAAAATGAGAAATCCACCAGGCAGGGAGACCAACGTTCTTTGTGGTCTCTCCTGTCAAAACAAAAGGGATCTCTCTAATAGATAAACATGTTAAAAATGTTATTTGCATGCACACTACAAATCGCGCTCCTATTTTTCGCGATGTCTGTCTTCGAACTTGCGCAACTTACAACCAGCGAAAGCAAGTAGTTGTACAGTACCAACTGATCTATTGATGCACTTCTTGTTACACCTTCTAGTTCTAAGAGTACGATTGCTTCTTGAGGTAGTTTTTACAGCCACCGTTCTAACTGGCATAACACACTGTCTACTTCTTATCACAAGTAAAAATTGACTCAGACTCAGAAAATCAAAAATTGGCAGGTACGCTTAAAATAGGTAGTTAACTAGGTAGTTAAATAGTTAGATTTCAAGAGACGTGGATCCACGGAGCCACTGTTGGGCAAATTTCTACTAGATCCGCCTTGTTCCACGAGTTTGCGCATGGATGGTGTATGCCGTCCTTTCACTTGCCACGCCAGTTGGACCACAATGCACCAGGATCGCCTGCCTTTCCTGGACCAGTCTCTTGAAATCTAACTATTTAACTACCTAGTTAACTACCTATTTTAAGCGTACCTGCCAATTTTTGATTTTCTGAGTCTGAGTCAATTTTTACTTGTGATACTTCTGGTACTGAGTTCATCTAAACCAGAAGTGTGATGTAAATCTCGACTTCTACCCTTCTCCCTAGCTGCAGCAGCATCAGCTACCATCTTCTCATGGTCTACAGAGGGCGGAGGGCCTCCCGCAAGTGCTGCGAGTTGCGCATCCTGATCTTCCGGAGGAAATTTCAGCGCTGCACCGCCAGAGATGAGGCAAAATGTAAGACTTGTCCCGGCACAGAGGTGGAGCCACCCGCCCCTTCTTGAAAACGCCATGTTGATAGTGCCGCGTCTGTGTTGTCAAATCTTTACGCATAGTACATATACAACGACATCATCATGACTAAACTACTTTTACCTACTTTCACTGAACTTTTCTTTGTACTACCACTTGCTTGTATGTAGAGCTGGGGCAGCACGGAGTTTTACCACGCATGTGTGTGTCTGCCAACCTCCTTGTCGTACAAGTCACGTGGAAACTGTCAGTCTCTCCCGTCTCTCTCTCTCTCCATCGGATCGGTGGTGTCAGGTGAGACGGAGACCGACAAAAGTTGAATATTGTTCTATACCACGACCAGTTGAAATTGCGTATGATTAGTACTCTGTTCCTGGCTACACCGACTCGGGTCCTCTCCTTCTATCCCTACAACGTACAAGTACAACTACAAGTGCGAACCGATAATTATGGAAGAAGGTCTGTAATTGAGATTGTGATGAACGAACCATTATAACTTCTCTCCTGAACATTATCTTCAGGCCGCCTCAATAGGCTAGATGAGTGACATCAACTTCGTTCCGATGGTGGTACAGCGCATTTTGAAATTGAAATATGAGTTGCGAGAAGAACGTGGTTGCCAGCAAGGGGTATATCGGTTTTGACCTACAGGGTTGAGGTCAAGACGTGCTGGTGTTCTGTCTGAGGATGAAACAATAGAAAGCTAGCGGGGTCTTTGTTGGACTTTTGAGTCATGAGCATGATGACGACAGTGACAAAGTTGTCCCATGATCATAATCATATACAATTCTTGTTACTTCAGCAGCTGGCCAGCTGCAACTACAATACCAAGAGTGCTACCTAAGCAGTTTCTTTCCCCACTTGGACCTTGGCCTGCTTCAGTATTGTCGCCGCATAGGGGCCCTTGTCTGCATACTCCGCAAGTGTTGCATAAGCTTTTTCGTCCAGGACTCTACTAGCGACGTCTTGATCGTGCTGTAAGGCTTCCTGAGCATTGCCATCTGGCCTGCCGGATATTAGAGATGATGCTGATCTAATATTCTTCACTTATCAACACCGAATGAGATGTTTCTGTTTGAACAAGAAGTACTACAACATCAACTAGTAGTACGACACAGTGGCTTTGGATTCTACTTCTACATCTACTAGTAGGTTGATGTGATTGATTATCGAGTTGAGACGATAACGATTAAGAAATTTCCTTCTATTTTTGCAGATGAGTTTATAGATTTCCCGCCTCCATAACAGCAAAGCCCGCACAAAACCGTGCTTTTCCATGCGCGCATCGTGCGTGGTCTCGGATCCGAAATCGAGCAAAAGAGCGCGAACAGACTCGGCTTGTAGCAGTTGCAAAGCCAGGTTCGAGTCCCTGCTCATTCGCGCCAAAAGCTGGTAAGCAAAGGGCCTTAGGTCAGTCTTTTCGGGAAGGACATGACTGACAAGTGGCTCCAGCACGTGCCTTGCACGAGAAGGAAACCTACTTGCGATCGCAATCCATTGCACGAGCGCGAGCTTGCAGCGTTCCATGTTAGTACCGAGCAAGGCATCCTGCGCCGCCAGCCGCCAGAGTGGCGCGAAGGACGTCTGCAGTTCCTGCTCGAAGAAAGTTTCGTCGGCAACTGAAGCAGCAAGCTGTCCGAACACTCGCAAAGCCACTAGTTTTGGGACTTCCCCAGCCGAAGCTGGTGCCTCTAGAAAGCGCTCTACCCAAGGCTTCAATACCGGGTGAAAGTAACGCTTCAGCATAGATGAGGATTGTTTCATTGTCGTTGTCGAGCCAGCAGCAGCACCTGTCGTCGTGGTCGTCGACGGCGCACCTCCAGTCGCTTGTTGTTCTACGAGTAGCTTGTCTTCATTTTGCGCCACGATGAAGGCTAAGTAGAGCACACAGGTAGGAGCGACGCGGTCATCTAGGGAAAGCGTAGCGTCGTCCGCGAGCTCTGCTGCTATGCGATCAGGAAGACCATTCGTCAGAAGAAATGCGCGACCAACTGCACTCTCGCCTAACTGGTTCCAGAATTCAACCGCATTCAGCTTTAGGAATGCATTAGAAAAGGACGTACTATCGTTTTTCTACAAGCTTCGAAGATGTTGTTGACCCTAAACTTGACGAGCACGAGCACTGTGAAAATTTGAGAAATAAAAACGACAATGCAACAATCTCAATCAAGTAATTGCGTTATTTCTTATAATATCAATGACCTTGACCACGTTCGCATTAGCATTCGTGATCATGACTATGGAAACATGAGACATTAATAAGATAAAGAGAAAGACAACGAACTACAAAATATCGACGTTCTACTTTCTGTCGTAAGGATATCTTCGGTGAAGTATGCAGCGGCGACTGCCTCGAGTCCTCCTGGGATCGCGACATTTCGCGTACGCGCCAAGTCGGCTGCTAATTGTAAAAACCGGAACCAAATCACGTCCTCATTCTCCTTGTCTTCCCCGTCTTGTCCCTCTACTAGTCCTAGTGAAAGCTCAGGAGAGGACATATCAACGTCCTCTTGAGGAGGCGCAGAGTAGGTTTTGCTAAAGATTTGCGCGCCGATATCGTTCACCGGTATCCGATCCCAAACGCCCTCTGCACAGAGCAACGCGGTCATCAACTGCGCGACTTTGATGCTGCTGCCGCGCATCAGCCAGGACCAAGCCTTAGGCGCCAATAGTTCGGAAGTCAGCAAGCTTGCTCGTGCAGAGCCGGTTAGTTTCAAGAAGAGCTCCAGCGGCCCTTCCATGTACTCAGTGGTCGAAGATGAACCTGCACGCTCGAAGAAGAGGGAACGGACCAGAGGTCGAAACTGCTCGTGCAGTTCCGTGTACTGCAGTAGGCGTTCGAGGCATGTCATCTTCTGCATGTCGGCGAGGACGTCCTTGCCAGCCTCAATCTTGGTCAAATGCCCCATCACGTCCACCCCACCAGAGGCAGCCTCTCTGGCAGCTGAGGCTAAGAAAGTCTGTGCACTATCCAGCGTGTCAGGCGAGCGCAGGTACTGCGCGATCACGCTTTCTCGCGGGCTCAATTCTGCCATTTTGGAAGACCTACAAGTACAACTAATACTAATATATAAGTTCAAAGAAATCCGAGTAGGCTAGTTGTACATGTGATACTAGAGAAAGACAAAGAGAATGCTTAAAACTGGTACTAAAAGAAGCAAGAAACAAGGGATAGGTTTTCGAATATGAAGGCGGAACAAGTAGGATGCTAGTACCTGTCACCTTCTAATTAGCCGAAACAGGAAAAATTTTTTGGCAAGAATGTTGTTAGGTAAAGTAGACGAAACTAGCAAAACATTACCATCGGGGTTACAGTCGTTGTCGTTCTAAATTGCTACGCTAAAAACTACCGCCAAGGGAAGTCGGGAGACATGTGCATGACCCTGTGTTGTTTCTTACTGCGATGCTCTAATTTGAACACGAAGAGCCCGAGCCAGAGCCAGATGGTGTTAGTTTTCACACAGTTGTCGTTCATCTTCATATCATTGTTCATCTTCGCCACTCCAGCGGAAACTACAATTCCATTGGGTCGGGTCAGAGATCAGTGCAAACGAACACGAAAGCGGATATCTGGGTCTGTCGTGTCGTTTGGAACGCTTCCCAGGCGATTACAGCCACTGCGCACAGGAAGAGGATGTAGAAGATTCTTGATTGGAATTCAAAAAATTGAGGCTCGTCAACGTGTTGATGCAGCATGCAACATTTACATTTGGCGAGGAATTGATTCAATTCACAGAGAGGACGATTCATCTTTTATGCGTCTGGAGAAGACGAAGACTTTGACAGCGTAGATGAAGTAGTAGTTCTTCATTTCACAGGTGAATACCCAAAAAATGAAAGAAAAAAGTTGCATCTTCTGCGCGATCTCCTCGTTCTCACCTCGGCGCTTCCTGAAAGTTGAAGTGACCTGTTTCTTTCGCGTGCTGCTGCGCGTCCTTCTCGCCTTTCAGCAATTTGAAACAGTGTTGGCATTGTAGTGTAAAATTCGCTGTATCCGTAAACTGCTTATTCTCCTTCAATTCAATTGCCACAGCCATCACCTCATTCAGCACCGCCTCATCGTTCACCGAGAACACGGACATGCCTCCTTTGCGACATGCGTCGTAGTGTATGCCATCGAAGAAGACGAAGATGCGATGGCTCAAACTCCCGCTGTCATGCGGGAAGTACTCCATGCGCGTGGAGATGACGTCGACGGCGACAATTTGGATACCGAAGGCGGTACTCAAGATGCTAAGCTCCATAAAGCCTCCCCAGGAATCCTTCTTCGTAATCCAATCTGCATACTCTAAGCTAGTTCGTCCGGACTCTGCGAGTGTCAACGGGTCGTAGGTATGTAATGAAAGTAGCACGGGTTGTATAATCTTGATCACGTTGGCAATGGTAATGAGGGTGTGTGTACTTCGAGGTCTAGGACTAGTAGTGAGGGTGCGTGTACTTCTAGGTCTAGGACTAGGTTCTTGATAAAAAATATCAATGCGGCTGCAACAGTATCACTGCTGGGCGTGGGCGTGTATCCGGTACTATTTGGCTCGTTCCAGCGTCGCAAGTAAGTACTAGCGAAGTCACGCGCTCACTAGGACACACGGACGGCAGTGCGGTATGCGCTCGCGCGTCTGCCGGCGAGCACAGGGCACTGAAGGAGCCGTAAAATTAGGAGGTTGGGCAGCTTGGGCAAGAATAGCTCATCCAAAACGCAGTGCCAGTAGAGGTAGGCTTTGGAACAGCATCAGCAATGAACAAAAACGAGTCCGGTAAAATCTGTCAACACATGCAGTGATCACCTTCATTCATAAGCATGGATCACCCCGAACTGTGTCCGCACAGAATTTCCGCAAAGTTTCCGCGTTCAATGCGCCTGCAGATGGCGCAGACGCAATGCCTTTGGTGTCGAACAGGATGGCGTTGAAGAGACAACTATTGTCTGCCGCGATTACATTTAGAGGTCTATAGGCAATCCATCTCAGGAATCGTCTGGCTCTCTTTTTGTTCTTTGTTTTCTTCTTCCAGCTGACTTTGTATGGTTCTGGTATTTAGTAACCTGAGTTTGATCCTAATGGTTCTCTTCTTGTTTTCCCTTATGATCAAATTCAGGTTACCAAATAATACCGGAACCATTCAGACTTTGGAGATGAAAGAATTCCCTACACACATAATACATGGCGCTCCGCAAAACTCCCGCTAGATCCTGCTACATCATTAGCCGAAGGAACTTTGTAACGATAAGTCGTTGTGCTTTTGCCATGCGTAGTTGCGGCAGATGTTGAGGACGCTTCTTCTTGTTGCTGTTGTTTACCTCCTGTTGGCGCTGCAGATGAGGCCGCTACGGAAGATGCTCCAGTGGTGGCAGAAGAACCTGTTGGCATTGCAGATGAGGCCGCTACTGAAGATGCTCCAGTGCTTCTTGCAGCATTCTCGCTCAGCCCCTTGTAGCCACTTACATCTATCTCTCGCACAGGCGTGGGGCTTTCTTCGACCGTAATCAGATCTCTGCTCTGGATTCCGGCTTCTTTTGCTGTTATTAGAACTAAGAGAAATTCATCTTCAGCAGCCTCTTGGGTCTCCTTTTTCCTCTAACAATGGGACCAAGATGCTGAGCGAATGCTTTCACTCATGATTGAGAATGTCGATAGGGAAATGTCGTTCCCTCTTTGCCTTCTTACTTCGGAACGACATTTTTCCCATATGATCTTCGTTCTCAAGGAAGATGGATTTGTCTGCTCCCACAGCACTCTTAACGTTAGGGCTGCGACACCTACTTGCGAGTCTGGAAGGTCGATCTTCTTAGGAGGAAACCCACCTCGCCAAACCTGATTTGCCGCAGGTATGCCAACCGACTCCTCAACTGCGGCTAGAATCTCCACAACAAGTGTTAGAGGTTGCGACATTTTTACATTCCTCACCACGTCCTACTTGACTTCTTTCCTACTGGAAAACAAGTCAAGGACGACGACGATGGTAGTGGGGAATATAATGTGGAAACTACACTTAAAAGTGGATCTGCACTCGGAAGCGTAAGCTTCACATTGCGTCCACTTGCGCGGACGGAGAATAAAAACGACATAGTTTGTTCTGGGTGGTCCTTCTGTGCTGGCCTCTTTCTGTCATCTAAGTCTATCTCTACCATCGATCATTTTTCTACACGCAGCTGGCACAGCATAAAATATCCAAAACCGATAAATCCATGAAGATTCATAATTTTTAGATCGCAAACAGCCATCATCAAGAAGAGCAAAAGACACGACTTGGTTGTCCCGAAGAAGCAAATAAAAAGCAAATTTTACAACATCCTGGAAAAAAATGGGAACCAAGGCATTAACATAATTACGAGAAACAGGACATTGGGAACAAGTAGACGAAACATCAAATATGCGAAGCCTTTTTAGTGTTTCAGAAACGAATTACTGCCTCAATTCGTGTATCGTCTGCTCTCCGAACAGAAATTTTTGACACTCGTGCCAAATCCTAGCATGCGCATATTAACGAGCATGGAATTAGAGAAGGAGAACTTCTACAATATGAAGACATAACGTCGAAGAACCAAAGACCAGCACAAGAATTATCCGTCTTCTCTACCGGCAGATCAGAGACAATTCAGACGCGTTCACGCTAACCTTTTATTCTTCAATATAATGCAGGATTCTGCGAGAGGGAGCACTATCAACACCAGAACCTATCAGTAACGCATCTACAACGGTTTGTGTGTCTCTTGCAGCTCGTGCTGTCACTCCTGCAATAGGCGTGGCCCTCTGAATCGCGCTTACTAGATCCAGGACGCATTCCGCTCGTCCGTACCCTTCATTTGAACAAAGCTGTTCTTCTACTTCTATCTCACGGCCTTCTCCAATTGTTTCTCCTTGTTCAAGATGTTCGTATTTCCTCAAACTGGTAAAGTCATGCAAAACAAATCGAGTGCCGGACTTTAGCTTTATTTCCATCTCGTACATGTCATCTTCACGGGCGCTTTCATTCGTTCGGATGTCCAAGTCGCAAAAGAAATGATTTTCTTGATGGTGATTCTTGTCCTCCGCGATCCCAGAAAAAATAACATCGCCTGTGGTCGTCGTGGTTGTGGTTGGCACAACTTTCATCGTAGCGCGCACACTGGTTTCGGACAAAGTAGAGTGTTCAGCGTTGTTGTACCCCACACTCACATTCGAGATTTCGCGTATTGACCTGGACCCGAAAAGTTTCTGAAACCCAAACAAATAGTGCGTTCCTACTTCCCGAAGAGGTCCTCCCTCAGCTTTTTCGCCAACCCATTTCGCGCCTGTCTGCCAGTCACGTGGCCATTGCCGGAACCACAAACGGATTGCTGCAGATTCGACGACATTACTTCCAGCCTGAATCGCGGCAATCTGAATCTCCCCACACAATTTCAGCAATGCTTTGTTGTACTGCATACCGATATTCACATTGAGAAAAAGGCTCTTCCCTGGAGGTTGTGTCGATTAAACGCCAGCAGTCATTGGTCACTGATTCTGAAGGGACTCGACAACCTAGTACATGGCTCTCACATTTTCCCTTGATGTTTGTCCCTGGTCTCTCGAAGTGCCTTCGTTTTGACGTCAGAGACCAACCTCGTTCACCAATGAAGTCTCAGCCTTAAGTTGAAGAAGCGGATTCAGCGACCTTTACGATCCCATCTCCATCTTCAGGTGATGCGGCAATCGGCTTCTCTAGCAAAACGTGCTTTCCAAGCGAGAAGGCCTCTCGAACGAGTGGCGCATGACTCCCAGGCGGCGTTCCTACGTAGACAGCCGCGAAGGGGATCGATAAATCGTTTGGATTGGACGCTAGTGCCGTGTTTGCCTCTTTTATGGAAGCAAAGTCGGGACATGGAGGATGTTTCTTCATCTTGTGAAGATCATTGCTGTCATCTCCCATGTCGATGTCGACACTTTCTTGGTACTTTCGTCCGGTTACGACACCACCAGCCTGCTGCCGGGTCACGAGGCCTGCGAGCGCTTTTCGCGCAGAAGCGTCCCTGTCTACGATGCCTGCCACAAAGGCGCCATTTGCTGGCACCAAATGCCGCAATGCATACTCCCGCCCGATGCTACCAGCGCCGCAGACTAAAAACCGGACCGGCATGGACCTCTCGGTGGAAGCAGGGGTAGGACTGCTCGGTTGCATTTTCCTTGTAAAGGCGAATGATATGCTCACTGTGTCAGTGTCTTTTGCACTTTTTATTAAACATCACACGAAAAGAAGTTCTACTGCGGACGAATGCCAATACCGCCTACTTGTGACGGAACGCAGATCGTTGGGCGTGCCAGCCCCGACTTCGAATCGAGATCAGATGTACTTAGTTGTAGAACAACATGGTTGACACTCATCGTCATCGTTATCGTTCTTGATATGAGCGAGCTAGAACATCAAGAAGAAGACTGTGTTTGGATACACAGTCAAGCAATGCGCGTGAGGTGAAGGAAATTTTTATATCTGTCATCGTAATACAACTGAACAAGAGGGCGTGGTCGAGTACAACACCGGAAATAAATCGACATTTGTTCGTACAAAAATGTAATTACAGGTCTGCGAGGTGTTTTCTGAGATGTGCTAGTAGGTCCTGTCCTTCGTCATCCCGTACTCCCTTTGCTTCCAGGTAGGAGCAGGAGGAGGGATTGTTGTACAACTCTAGAGTATATCTCCCCTCTGCTTCGCCAAGCTGAAGATGATCAGTTCTTCCTGGTCCTGGTTGATGTTGGTGGTCGAGCGTTAACATGTTATCAATATCAACATTCCTTATCAGACAGGCACTGGAGGTTCTCGCCTCCTGTGGTTGCTCCTGAGCGGATTGCACGACATCATGGATGCTCGTCCCCGCGTGGGGCTGGCCGTCCGTGGACCGGTTGGAAAACTGATTTTCAGAGGTGGCGCCAGCCAGTAAGTCACTTACAGGATGTAGTATTTCGATTGGTGCAGGTGGCACGTAAGTATTCGGATGCAGTCGCTCGTGCGCTGTGGAAGCTAGGGACTCACGGCAGGAGCTCGATGCGCTTGCGCAGTTGACACTGGCGCTTGCGCAGTTGACGCTGTCCATAAACCCAACCTCTCCTGGAAAAAGAGTTCTACTTCTAGACTGTTCTGGAAATTGATTTTGATCTCTTGTTGCTGTGGATGTGGAAGCTCGGCAACCCCCTTGTTGAGCAATGATGTGATTGTCTCTATTTTGCTCACTGATTTCTGGATAAGAGTAATAAGATGCACTGACCTCATCTGCTTCATTATTTGTTTGATTTTTTAATCTGCTACTGGTACTGCTAGAAATGCCATCAGGTGGAAATATTTGCTCTTGCTGCTGAAGTCTCGTGATGCTTCCGCACACGCCGTCTACTTGTTCAGCGTTTCGACCTTTGCTACTACTAGTGCTGCTGATCTCGACGCTCGCCCTGGCGCT
The DNA here is from genome assembly GCA_905178165.1 of Amoebophrya sp. A25. NCBI lineage: Eukaryota > Dinophyceae > Syndiniales > Amoebophryaceae > Amoebophrya > Amoebophrya sp. A25. The sequence continues at coordinate 342,631 of CAJINU010000023.1, read as the reverse complement.
CGTCTCACTATTATACGTGCCGCCCAACATCATTACTCTACCGCCCCTACTCTGTGGTCTCGTGCTGCTTCGTTCTGGAGCAGGAACGAAACCTCCTATTATGGCGCTCTTCTCAGACTCAGCAACAGAAACAGGTATGGGCGTACGACTCCTACCGATCATTGATGCTGCCTCGTTAGATTTCATCGTCTTGCCGGTTCCCTTGTAGTTGAGCACTACTCTATTTACCTTGTCTACTTTGTTTGTAGGTGTACTGGTGCTTCCTCCAGCACCTGTTACTTGTGTTCTAGATGTAGAAGCGCGAGTGGACGAACTTGTCTTAGAAGCCGAAGCCGTCTTCTGAGGACCACCCCTCACTAAACGGTCTAACTCAAGCAGCTCCTGCAATATGCGAGGATGCTTCTTCTCATTCGCAAGCATTTGCCTCCAGTATTTGCGCTTTTCCGGGACATCACCGCTCTCGAAGACAAGCGTGCGCTCACGCTCTCGCTCCACATGCATCTCCAACAGCATCCGATCTCCTTCTAGTTGCTGCTTCACGATCTCGAGCTCGCGTGGATATTAGAAATGAAATCGCGAATGCAAAAATGATGACTTTAGGCTACGTAGCGACAGCCGAAAGCTTCCTACATCAACAACTACAGCCAGCCCACGCGTGGTGGAGAAGGGTAGAAAAAGAAAACTCAAAATAACCGAGTTACTGACTGAAATATTAAGGGTGGAGGTAGCTTAACATCAAGGCTACCGCTACTCTTTCTTCTCATCAGTATCGCGCTCATTCTGATCAGTTACTTGCTTATTTCAGTTTTTCGAATAACACTTCGCGTTCATAATCTTGGGCTTCCGCTCGTGCGAGGAGTGCCGACTCTCGTTGTCGTGCCTGCTCTCGCTCGAACGCGGCCTGAGCCTCCGTTTCTGCCCTTTCGGTACAGTGGTTCTCGTCTCGCCGATCCAAGGCTTCTATCTGGTCCGCCTCGATCGTTCGTATTTCTTCCAGATGCTTGCGTTCCTGTTCGCGCAACTCCATCTTGTACTTGGCTTCTACCTTAGAGCGCTTACAATCTAATTCTTTGCGCAACTCCATCTTGTACTTGGCTTCATCTACTTTAGAGTGCTTAAGAACATGAATTATCACGAGCAGCCTTAACTAGCTCTGCCACAGCGATGCCATGCTTCGCTTCCAGTTCGCTGCATGTGTTCGCATGGAGCTCGCGCATCGCCTCCGCATGCCTCGACTGCAGGTCGCGGATCGCCTCTCCGTGCTTGCCCTCGAGCTCAATCCGTAGCTGTTCGCGCTGTGCGCGCAGGTCCGCAAGCGTCTGTACCCAGTCGCTTTCGCGCGACTCGAGACGAGAGACGACATCGTCCTTTTCCTGTCTCAATCTGCGGTCTAGCTCCGCCTTCTGCAACCGCAAGGCCGCGTTCTCGGCCACTAGGTCCTCCACGCGACGTTCTAGCTCGCCCTCGATCGCCGCTCGCTCTCGAGCTATGGCAGCCTCTAGCTCTAGGGACGTTGAACAAGAACCACTTGATGTATCTCCTGTGTTGAGGCCTGTGGCTGTGCAAGTACTATGATCCTGGTCGTGCGCGACTTCTCGCTCCTGCTGCCTCTTCTCCACTTCGACCCTCTCTTTGAACGCCACAAATTCTTTGTAGAGCTTGTCCCACTGATCATCCTTCTGCTGGAGTAGAGTGGTCAGTTCCGCGATCTCGAGCTCATGTTGAGCCTGAAATTCGACAAAAGCTGCCTCGACCTCTGCCTCAGACACACTGCCTCCAGGACTGCAAGCCGCAAGAGGAGGAGCATCGTGGTCGTTACTAATCATGGTCGCGCTAGAAGAGGACGCAGAAGTTCTTGGTGGGTATTGCAGCCCATCTACTGGAACACGTTCCTCACCTTCGGCAAGAGCCAGTTCATGTTGGTCAAGAGCCAGTTCATCTTGGTCAAGAGCCAGTTCATCTTGGTCAAGAGCCAGTTCATGTTGGTCCAGTGCATGAAGATTTTCTTGTTGTTCACGAGCGGACATTTCTTGAGCCTGCTCTTTCTCTGCGAATGTCCTCGCTCGGGGTTGATGTTCATCACCTAGTGTTCCTACAGCTGCAAGAGCCGGAGACTTCATCGATGACGTTGATGTAACAGCCGATGAAGACTTTGACGCTCTTTGGCCTCCTGCAGTTGTTGAGCTATGATTCGCACCGTTCGGAAGTGTCCGGAAACTGGAGACGCTCGCTGCGGCACCGCGCGCAGCACCCGAGGCTTCTACAGAGACCATCGCTTCTTGTTGCCGTTGGTTGTTGCGTCAACCGGAACAGGAGTGATTTGAAGATAAAGATATCACGACGCAACGAACTATTTATACCGTCAAAAGCAAAACAAAATCAAAAATGCGCACTATCAAATAGAATGAATTTGAATCCCCCGAACAAGAATAAGAAAGCCCTAGTACTACAAGAACTTTGGCATATTCCAGTTGATGATGTAGAGGCAGTGTTATCTCGCTTCTTGCGTTGTAGCAGGTTGTTGCTGCCGTTGACAAAAAGTCGATTCCCATGCCTATCATCCGAGTGCGAATACAAATTATGCAACTATTCAACGATTACTGCCGCCCACAGAAGAACCGAGCTTCTTACAATGAGCAAGTAAGTACGTCTGACCGATGCATGTCCTCTTCGGCACGATCAAAGGGGTCACTCCTCTAACGAAGCTGCCGATGCGACAGCGACCCCAAGCATGCGACCCCAAGCTCAAGCAATGTCGCGATCATAATGCTAGTGCCTAGCAAGCTGCCTTTTCCTCTTTTTAGCAATGGTATTTACTTTATCAAAGTTTCAATGACGAATCCCACTTGCTCATTTTTTTCTATCTTGTCTACCTGCAAGCTTTCGCGTGAAGGAAATTGCCAGGTTATCGATCTCTAATATCCCTGAGTAACTAAGGAACGAAAACTACACGAAGTCATCGAAGATCAAACGCCACGAATGTAGAAAACAACAAAACAACAGCGACAGCCCTAGAAAGCCCTTTGGGTTTCGGTGATTGCGTATAAGAAAAACCAACGTTTGGATGAAAAAAGGGTAAAAGAACAGATTAAGATTATGGCCCAAAAAAATGCTAATTAAATTCCTTCTTCTAACACGTTTGTTCACTGGATTTCTTCTAAAGTCTCGCAGCAATTTGCTGCTCGAGATACTCCAGCAAGCAGCTAGCTTCATCTTCGCGTAGGCTTTTGGATTGGATAATCCGCTCTACAACTGCTGCAGCCGTCTCCCCACGTCTGATTCTGATCAACTGCATGCCTCTTCCACGCCCCAAGTCGACTTCGACCTCGAAAACGGTATCAGTTGTTCCCTCATTGCCCCTTGCAGACCTCGTTTCATGATCGTAATTGTCTACCCTCTGCTTAGGCATCCTCCCAGCCATCGGTCTTCTTGCCGGAGGATGGCCTTCTTGGTTCCCGTACGCGTACCCGTTTCCGTTCGACGTCGATGCAGAAGCACCATGATCGGAGAAAAATCCGTGAAGTAGTCGGCCTACTAGAGAAGTGGTTGCGGTCGGAACACTAGTTGCACTAGTGGCAGAGTGAAGCAAAGTATTGGCATCCGTTGCCGCGGAAGCATCATTAACCGATGGGCACTCAGCTTCGTCAGGCGTCGGCGAAACCGGTGACGAGAAAGGTAGAGGACCTGGTATGATGGCTCAGCGTACTGGTACGATGGTACAGCTTGCAACAACTGTACTACGTCGTAATAATTCTTACAAGTTGATAGATAAAAAACATAACAAAAAAATAACCTATATTATTAACCTAAATATTATTAACCTACAGGATCAACCTACAGGATCAACCTACAGGATCAACCTACAGTATTAATCTCCGCCGCCATAAAACTCCCCGCCTAACCCGACGAGAAAGGTAGAGGACCTGGTATGATGAACAGGAGTACAATCATGGAAAAGCAAATGGAATACCAAGATGGTCCTCTTACGTCGTACTGTCTTACGACGAGAAGTCACCAGTAGATTGTACCAGCCTCCCCCTCTTGTCTTCTCTTAGCAGGAAAATGCTCGCTTTGCAGTCCAGCTCCTACCGCTGTGGCCAACGAAGGGTTGACCGCCTTCATCCTTGTTTCGTCGATGGCTGAGTCGGTTGGGTCGTAGACAGCAGATGACGATGACAATCCTCCTGTTGATGTTGGTCTCGTTCCATTATAATTCTCGCTTCTGGTCGTGCTCCTATCTTGCAGGCGTGGTGCATGGGCGCTGTTGTAGTCACCAGGATGAAAGAGAGGATCGCTATTTCCTAGAGTAGGTGCCGGTTGTACGTCTACTCTAGCTCTACTAGCAGCGTTTGCGGTGCTTCGAAGATCTCTGGTGAATAGCCGGTCCCGGTCGTGCCCCAGAGGACTCGGAGCTCGAGTTTTGGGGCTCGACGATGGATCGATTGATGACCCCCAAGGTGGCGGCGCTGGTTTCGGTTTCTCTAGCGCCGCTGCCCCGCGCGCTAAATGGGGCACCACAGTCTGCAGATACTCTAGCAGGCAATCCGCTTCCTCGTGCGACAGATCTGGGTACTTCCTTCGCAATGCCCTCACTGTCGCACGCATGCTAGCCAAATCCCGACGAACTAGAATGAGCTCACTGCCACGGTTCCTGCCAAGATCCACTTCTAACTCGCAGAGGGCCTCTTCTCCACTCCTGACGCTGTGGAGGTCCTCTAGACCTGAAACGTCTACTCCTCCTCTTGATCCTCCATTGCTGTCGGACGGAGACGACAAAGCGACGAAATGGTCTATGATATCCTCCTGCTCGCGCGGGTCGTGGTCGAAAAAAAACCGCTCCTCCTGGTGCTGTTGGGTACCACTGCCACTTCTACCAGAAGACAAGTAACGACCGGTTTGGCTCTTCTTCGCGCTTGCAGCAAAGCCTGTTTCAGGAGGCATAGAGTCGCGATGTTCGCGAGCGCCCTCGTGGTCATGAAGATGTTGTGCACAAGAACTGGCTGCATTTCTACAATGTGATGAAGGCTGATGAAGAGCTGCGTTGTAATTGATATGCTGGCCGCCTTCCTGCACCACGTGTTCTCTTTCTTCAGTTAAATTATTGTCGTTGTGGAAGTACACCGACGATAACAGAGATGAAGCCGAGGTGGCTGCCGCAGGATTGATCTCCAGCGAATTCGTGTTACTTGGGTTTTGCGGCGCTGGCGGCTTCGGAAAGAGGTACTGCTGAGCTGGTATGGCGACCGGCGTAGGCGTGCTCCCACCCAGTGACGTCCCAGAAAAACTCAGAGATGCTCCTACATGCATCGCGGCCGTCGACTTGGAGTATTGCCCACGCGGAACTGTACCTGTACTCGCAACATGTCCCCCGTGTGATTGTTGCTCTGAGAAAAAAGAAAAGCCGGCTGACAACATTGGTGGCAGGGGGAGTGGCGGAAGCATCACTCTTCGATCAACTGCAGACAGCTCAGTCCCGTCCTCCGCCACTATCCTATGTTGAGCTTGAGGTTGTAGGTGCCCCTCCCCAGGTGCAGGTCGTGGTCCACGTCCATGAGGAACAGAGGAACCATTATCCTCGACGTCTGTGGCGGAAACGCTTCCGCTTGGAGCGGCCGTAGATTTTGACACGGGGAGGCCATTGGCATTGCCCTCATTGATCATGTTGTTTTTCTTGGCGCCATTTTTTTCGAGATCGAAAATACTGAACTTCGATTCTCGTGTCGCACCCGACCCCTTCGCCTGATCCTCCTCGTCAAATGGGCCGTCTTTAGGTTTCTTGTATCTGCCAACCTCTCGTTCTGCATCTGCCTGCTTTCGTCTTCCCGGACCAGCTCCAATGTCGTACCGCGGTTGTGGTGAAGACTTTCGCCTTTGTAACCGCGCCTGCTGCATGGCTCCTCTCTCAACGTGCCCCATTGGTCGCCGACTCCTCATTTGAGCTTGCTTTGTCGTGCTGGTTTTACTCGATGACGAGGTCGTGGCCCCGCCACCAGCAAGATGATAGTGATGCCGTGCTCTCCTGCCAATCGAGTGTGAAGCACCACCTACCGCTGGTGCTCCTCCTGTTTGAGCATCCTCCACACGGTCCAAACCTTTTGCAGGCACGTCGTCCAATGACGTTCTTGTCGCAGTCATATCCCGGACACGTCCTCGTGGAATAGAACTAGTGTCTATCCGAATTGCTCCGCTAGTTGTGCTCTGACGTCGCATTCCACCTTTCCGCACCGGTCTCTTCTTGGGCAGGGGAGACAAAGATGAACGCAAAACTTCTACGCCATCGTCGTCAACTTCAGCTTGCTTCGGCTTCGATGAAGCTTGCTCATCTCCTTCTTTTGCTGTTTTTTCATTTGCTGGCCTAGTATTTCTAATATTCGTTCTACTTTTGAAGATGTCGGCAGTAAGAGAAGGAGAAGCTTTTGGTCGAGGGCTGTAGACAATGACCTCACCAGTTGGGGACGACGACGATGAGGACATCAAACTCCCAACATTTTTTTGCGAATCCAGAAGCCTTTCTAGGTCAACTGCTTGCTGAGCGACTTTTCTCAAAAGGATTCGCGCCGCTGCGTCTGGAAGACCGTGCATGTGCGCGAATGTAGCGACCTCACGGACTATTTCTTGCCCTGGAGCGATTCGAAAAGTCTCACAGTGACCTGGACGTACTTCTACCTCAGCCACCAAACTTACTTTTGACACATGCTGCGTCTGGCTGGAGGTCCGGTTTTCCTTTACTGGATCATGATCAGGGTGTGCACTAGTAGACGAGGAAGAAGATGAAGAACCTCCGAGAACAGATGTTGATGGTCCGACTACGTTGCTCAGCACAGCCACCTGGTGAGACGACGCTGGCTGTCTTCTTGTTGTTTGGCCCGACGCAAAAACCGGCTGCGCATTTGGCGGAACGAAAAATGGAGGCGCTGGTGTTGGTCCTGTCGGAGGTGGTGGCACTGAACAAGACGCAATGCCCGACGAAGAAGCTGAAGCATAAAGCTGGGTGCTAGCATCACCATGACCAGCATGATGTGGTGCAGAAGAAGTTGCATGATCATTCATCTTTACAACTTCCTGACTCACTGTCAAAGCAGCAGGTGCTGGTCGTATGCGATTATCAGAAGTTTGTGTTTGACGAGGTTCTCCACCAGACACGTCCGGCTCTACTTCAGCGCGCGTCGATGTTGCCAGCTTTGTCGAAGGCGCGGGAGAAACACTTCTGGACGTTGTGTGGTAACCTGCCTTCCTCGGGCTTCTGCTTCTGGGGAGTACTCTGGCGAAATGTCGTCTCGACAATGTTGTAGGTACGACAGGCACTACCCGACGCACAGTAGATGATCCTGGATCAAGTGTCTCGCGACTCTTTTGAAGCACCTCTTTCGTTGCCGCAGCGTCATAGTTAGGCACACGACCGCGATCGAGCCGGCGGCGCGACGACGCAGTAGGTGCCGAGTAGCCTCGCTCCTGACTGCTCCCGCCTAAAAATAATTTTTCAGAATTACTCTTCGGCACCTTTGCGTGTGTTGCTGTAGTTAAGCCTGGCCCGCGCCCCTTCGTCCGTCTGTATTTCTCGTTCTGTGATTGCTGCTGGCTAATTGATGCAGTAAAGCTTCTTGAAGACGTCAGATTGTCTTCATCTTTAAGCCTGCTGTGACTGCTGTCCCGAAGAGATCCAGACAACAAACTACTAGGCTTGTTAATACCCGTCTGTGGCTTTGCAAAAGTTCGATGACCATTTTGATCAGAAGCATGTTCTTCTTCATAGGAGGTGGGTGTATGTTGTCGTAGTTCGAGTGCCTGTGATTGACCTACTTGACCCGCACCTGTTTGTATTTCAAGCGCCCTTACTTCTTCTTCACGACTCTTCCAGTCCTCAGGAGAACGGCCTGGATAAACGCTCGACGTGCAACTATCTGCGCGCGGCTTCATTCCAATGACTGGAGCTGTTTCCTCCACAAGTACATGTTCGTTTCTAGCTGCTTCAACAGGAGACATGCAGGAGGCCTGGTTGTGCTGGGAGAGCGCTGGAACATGCAGGTCGTCGGTTGATGCGCTTGCGACAGGTCCCGTAGGAGGGCCTACTCCTACTCCACCAGCAGGAAAAGGAAAAGTAGACGCATAACTTCCTCCTCGCCGACCATCCAGTAAATTGACGTGAGATTGTTCTGCGCGCCACCTATCGCCAGAAGCGAAGGTGCTAGTAATCGTGTGTTTCTCGTCTACCGTTGTTGTATTCATCTCGTTTACCGCACCTCGAGGTCCTCCTTGTTCCATTATGCCCTGCAGATTTTGAAGAGTAACACGCTGTGATGCTGTCTTACTCGTGGTTACCTCGACGTGGTCGTTATCATGCAGCTGCAAGCTGACGACTTTGTCGCTCTCAACACGACCACGGTCGCTTAGATTTATTCTCGAAGACACCGCATTCACAGCGTGCTGCGGTTTCGCTACGGGCTCAAGAAAAGGCGCTGAACTCTCAGAAACATTATAGCTCTTTTGCTGAAGTGAATGCTGTCCTTGTCGCTGCTCAACCGAAGGTGAACAAGGAGCAATTCCTGTATAAAAATGTTGATCTACTGGAGAAGCACTCCTCGAATTGGTTTTCGACTGAGAAGCGGAACCAATGATATCGAACAAGTCGCGCTGCGCTTTCTTCAGATCGCGCCGCTTCCGTTCCAGCTCTCGTTCCACCGAATGAGTTGAGCTCGACGCTGACGCATTCTGCAAAAACAACGGTCGCTCCTTGCTAGAGTAGTAATCTTCATACGATGGCGAGGACGGTACCCGACCACCTTGAGCAGCTGCCCTTGTTCTTGTTGCACTTGCTGTATTATTCTGCTGCTCTGCTGGCAGGTCCTGTAGTTGTTCGTGTTCTTGACGGAGCGGTCTACTATCTAAATCTACTTCATCATCGTGCTCATAATCATATGAACGTGCTGAATACAGTACAAGACGCGGCACTTCTAAACGAGCTGGGCCTAACAATTGCGAAGACGTTCCTCCACTCCGACTTAGTTTAGCGTCGCCTCCAAGTCGGGTGGATTGTGGATTGTGCAGTATTGGGTTGTCTGCCTGATGATCTTTTGATGCGTGATCTTTTGATGCCTGCCTAGAACTGCTGTCTCCTCTCAGAATGGCGCTGTGGTTCAGCAATGCGGATTGTTCACAGAGATTCAATGAGGGTGGCCGTAGCATCGCGTCATCGCACTGCAAAAGCGCACTATGCGAGTGACTTTGGCGTGGCGACACGAAGGCACCTCCGGACAAACCACGACCAGTGGGTGAAACAGAAAGCGAACTACCATTACTAACTCCACCAATTATAGGACCACTTGCGTTTGCGCTCATCGACATGCCAGCAGCACCACTTGCGCCGCTTTTCGATGACGAGGGTGGCACGACTACGTTCCGTACAGGGTAAAAAAGCGCCTCTTCTGCACTGCCCGACCGTGAAGACGACGATGAGTGCTGGCCACGCGGCTGACGCTCTGCGGCTCTGGAGCTGTGGGATTACAGATCAAATTGCGCTTATGGTATCATGTATCCAATGTCTTCTAAAAATCTGACCCTGTTCCTGACTTATTATTACGCTATAGGTTACACTTAGTCGGTTGAAGTCATCAAGAGCGATACTCGGAGTATTAGAACGATGAGTATCTTCAATAGCGTCAGCACACAAAGCAAGCCCAACTGAGGAGATTCCTCTTGATCATGATCAAGTCAAGACTTAGAAGTACCCGGACGCCCCACCATTCGTTGTGTCGCGTGGATGGCGCGCGTCTCTTGCTAGCGAAGATTCGACGCTGTGTAGCAAATGCACCGGAGAAACAGAGCCTGTTTGTAGTATGGGAAAGGGTAAGAAAGTCGTGGCTTGTTGTGCCTGACTGGCTTCGACAGGTCCCTTGATGGCGTCAGCTTCACTCGGACAACGTCCATCGTTCTGCTCAGCCGGCAAGAGGTCCTCGACCGAAACTGCGTTGCCAAGCTGCGGTGGCACACTCGGACTAGACGTGGTTGTGCCTATGCTTCTTTCTGCAGTATTCGCAGGGTGGTCAGCAGGTGGTCGGCGAGTTGCCCTTGGAGCAAACAACAACCCATAACCTTTAGAAGTCAGCCCAAATGATGTTGCCGAAGAACTGCACGACACATTTGATGTCGACATGGCGCTCGTCGTCTTGGTCGATGTCACTGTCTTAGTCGTTCGCGATCCATTCATCTGCGAATTTCGCGGTCCATTTTTCCCACTTCCAGGTGCGGCCGGACTAGCGAGCTGTGGCGATTCGTGGGTGGATTCCTGTGCTGGAGAGGCTGGACTTGCGGCGTTCGAGAAAATTCGGTCAGAGAACAGTTTCTTTGAAGAGACGCAAGAGGCGGGCAATGAAGAAGAACAAGAGGGAAGATGAACAGGAAGAGATGACGTTCCTGACTCTTCAGGAGCGAGAGAGTGTCCTTCTACTACTATTTCAGCTTCTCGTCGCATTCCTACATCTACTCTAGTACCCAATTCGTCTTCCTTTCGTTCCCCCTCCTGCTCCTGCGACGTCCGCATGTGCACAAACGAACTTCCTAGGTTGTCGCAATCCACTAGCTCTTTTTCAACATCCTGCTGCTTGCACTGCGTAACGCCTGCGAGAGCAGCGTCAACTCTCCGTTCGAGATCGTCCACACTTCGGAGAAAGCAATCTTCATTCATCTCCGACGTATGATCATCTTTGAGGTAGCGGCTGAGGCTGTCATCTTCGTGATCAAGAACATTTCGCATCCCTCTTTCGTGCTGCTGCGATGCGGATGTGCTCCCTGAAGAATGGTGTGCTCCTGTTGGGTCATTTCGCATGAGGACTACAGATGTGTCGGTAGGGCCCAACGCTTGCAAAACGTCTGCTCTTGGTGTCGAAGTCAGCTCCAAATGATCACTTCCTCGAGTATTAGTAATCGTCGTGTCGTGGTTGTGGACGCGGTCCTCCTCCTGACAACAAGAACTACTCCTAGTTTTACCATTGTTTCCGTCGTAGTCGTTCAGGAACAAGGTTGTCGCTTCGCCTTCGTGTTGCACCGCCCGCTCAGCCGCACACACTTCTTCCAAAGGCGATCCCGAGAGTAGTCTGCTATGCTGAGGAGGTGGCCTCTCTCCACCTGGGCGCAAGACGGATGTAGCTCGATGCTGCGCCGGCAATAGTGCTGAGAACCCCGCGTCAACATCGCCTTCAGGCGAATCCTGGCTTCGATTTGGTTCAGCGGCCTCACGATCATACGGTGCTCGATGTAAAACGATCTGTTCTCGTTTTACTAGTACTTCTCTCACGTGGTGATGCATCTCATCTAGTTTGGTTTCATCCTCCTCAGGTCTCCTGTCACCTCCTTCAGTCGTCTCCTGTGTAATATGCTGCTCGAAAACCACTGCAGTGGAAGCGGCCTGCGGGAGGTCACTTAGCTCTCCAAGTCCAACTACATCACCCGTCCCAAGCATTGAATTAGCATACCTCGACCCACTCGCGACCAATTCGGAATTCGAATTATCGCACGTGCTGTAGGTGTACGGATGCACAGGAGACGTTACGAGCAATGTCGGCGGGTCCTCGGAGGTCGCAGGTGGAGAGGCGCTGACTTGGCTGCGGACATCATCCGAATGCTTCGCACATGCATGGTTAACCAACGGCGCTCCGAAATCACCCAGAAGTAACGACACAACATCTCTGTACAGGGTTTCGCGTTCATCCCTGGTAGTTTGCGGAGAGGAAGACGCATTCCCATTATGCAACAGACCGAGACGAAGAGTTTGTAGAACTTTCTTCCGGATGCGTGCTGACAATTCCGCTTGCTGTTGCTCTGCAAGCGCCAATTCAGCGCGACTTCTTAACTCTAAATCGGATCCATATCGATCCCCTGGTGATGTCAAAGAAGCAGACGCAGGATGCGTCTTCGAAGCAGACGCAGAGTTAAAGGTTGAGACATTTCAACATTTCTACGTAGAAAAGCACGTAAGTTAAGAGAGAAAACTAGCTCTAGCACGTAGAAAAAGAAATGAACAAACAGAAATTATAATATTTGTATTTGATTTCAAACTTAATAGAAGGTGCTGCACCAATACCCAAATCTCTACAGAGGTCTCCAAACACTCTCTCAGGATCACGTAGAAACATCGGGATGTAAAGTCGGACCTGCTTTCTTCCGAAACGAGCACTCGCATAGCTGCACTCAGGACGCAGGCCACAAAAATTCCTCAAAGCTAGAAGCGTCTTCTCAGTGTGCTGCTCCTCGGCATCGCTGCGATCGTGATGGGCATCATGGACATGATTCTGCATCTGCTCTTTGCTGAGGACACGACCACTTGCATTTTTTACAGCATCTTGTACTAGTTCTTCCTGCGACGCGGATGAAAACGGAAGGATCTGCACTCTTTTACTTGCTTCTTGCTGCAAATAAGGTGCTGGATCCACGACATCCTCTGTGCGATAGTTTGCCTTTGCTGACTCCTGTGGTCTACGGTCATGATCTCCATCGTCGCACAGCATCATGCCATCCTCTACTCTCTGCGACTCTAGCAGCGCCAGACAAGACGATACCGTGGCTGCTGATGGTTCGCCGCGAGCTGCTGATGGTTCGCCGCGCACTCGAAGGAGATCTGCAGCGGAAAAAACACCCTCAGGTAGCAGCGACATGTTGTTACTGGAAGTACAGAGCGACGCATTCTCCTGCTGCGAAGCCATGTTTCGATTGTAACTGGAGGTACAGAGCGCCGAAGCATTGTGGTCCCCTTGATGTTGCGAAGTAGATGTCGTCATGTTGATTTTGATACAAGGTCGGTGGCTAGAGTTGGGCGAGTATTTCTGATGGAGATCCAACATCGTGTTCTTGAGCTAGCGAAGGAGAAGAAAATGCAATTCCAAAGCATCCATCTGTTCCTCCTCTCGAATTCCAAGAGACAATGTGTGTACTACATCATGATCCACCGCATCTGTTCCTCTTCTCGTCGGTCCTGCTCTCCAAGAAAGACGGACTATGGATGCCGCTGACACCCCCACAGACTGCAGTCTGGTACGAAGCTCTCTCCTTTCTGCAGCCTAGTGGTCGCCGCGCGTAAGACTGTTGCATGTCTTACTGATTCCATCCTGCTATCAAAGAAGACAAACTCAAGGGCGGAGACAATCTTTCGACATAATGCCCTCAACCTCAAAAATCTTGGCGCGCGCGATGCCCTTATGGCTGTCCTTATTTTTGACATCTAGTACAAGGCCGATTCCTAAGTAACTAAGTATCCTAGGACTTTTTTTCGTTTTAAACACCGACATGCTGGAAGTAGTGATACACCAATTTGATCAACGAGTGGCTTTGCTTCATTTTCTCTGTTTGCTTTGCGTGCACTCTGCTTTAATGTTGTCGTGGCTCGTACCATGAAGTTTGTGTTTAGACCACTCGATTTGATCGATGAGTTACACGGCGATGGTGAAAAGCGTGTGTCTATTTTTCAAGCCCTTTACCTTTCTTACCTCCAGGTGAAAATGCGTTTTCGTTTGTTGCATGCAAGACGCAAGAACCCGCTGTCAATCTCAAGGGAATTTATCTCACTCCACGTCCACCAAAAAGATGAAACTACTGTGCTTACAACAAAACAGCATCATACTTGTTTCACTCTCATCCACGTTTGTTGTCGACCCTTCCACGTCATCTGTTCATTGTCTCTTTGCTCTTTTTGCGACTACTTACGTGGGAGATGTGTCTTCGAAGCCCTCCCTCCTCAAGCACCCTGCAATCTTGGATCTGTCTTTGCGATCCAGTCGCTTGGAACCTTTGCTGCTGCTATCGGACCAGCGATCCACTCTCGGAAGGGGTAATCAGGATGGTTTGCCGTCTGCTGCCACAAGAGACCCCGCCAACCGCAATTCATTTTCGACAATGTGGCCATGTCTTCAGGAGGAGTGATGAAGGTGGAAACGGAAAGCTGAGGAAAGGGACGAGGGTCCTTGTTCTTTCATATGGAGGTTGTGGTTCGTTGTGCTGGATGACGAAATAAAATTAAGATTTCTCATAGGTCTGCGCACAATCACCACGACAAATCGAAGTAGGAGCTGATCCCTGTGGTCAACACACAGAGAGTACCGCATCACACATTATAAACACAACTAGTTGGGCGTGATATATCCCGATCCAATCCGAATCCATTGACCTCTACCATAAAAAGTATAAAATCGAAGATTTCGATATTCTGCTTGAGCCGATCGGGATTTGTGCTCTTTGCTACCACTGCGATTCCACGTTGAACCTGGTATCGGAGTGCTACCTGTGCCGCTGATTTGTCATACTTAGCACCGATCGCTGCGACCTCCGGATGCTCACGAATGGAGTACTTTGGCCTAAACATATTCGTGGAGATATCTCGATCGCCCGTTGGCGTATCGATCCCACCGAAAACGCTGCCGAGAGGACTGTACCTGTAGTGTGCGAAAGAGCGGCCGACTAAAGGTCGAAACAATTCATTTCATTCTCAGTGTCAAGGTCAACACGAACATGAAGTAGTGAAAAAGGCTTGTATAAAAAAAATGCTTCAACCCATAAACTATCACCGTGAAAGCGCTATTTGTGCTGTATTTACCCATACTTTCCATGATGCAGATTCAGATGTTGCCTGTTGCCATATTACACCCAAGGCCTCTACATCATCCTTGCAGGTTACACCGCCGACTACGTCGAGAACGATCAATATCGTGTAGAGGAACAAGATGGTGAGCAGCAACAATCTCACTGGCCTTAGAATTCAAGAAACTAAGCGGCCTCCCTAAGAGTTAGAAAACTATCTTGTATCATCATAAATCAATTTCAAATTCAAATATGTAGACAAGATATCCTAATCATACGCCTGCAACTGGATCCCCTGTGCTTGGCAGAAATCTAGCATGTCTTTCGATTGCAGGTAGAGGTGAACTTCGTTTTGCAAAACTGACGGCTTGTGCTTCGTGCATCCGTTTGCGAGTAGATCCATCACTTGGCCTAAGTTGAAATTCGATATCCCAATACTACGACAGAGACCGTCGTCCACCAGCTGCTCCATCGCTCCCCACGTATGCGTGTAGTGCACACTCGTGTCACAAGAATAGGTGCCTGGATATGCTGTCTTCATGAAGATTCGTGTGCATTCATTTGCTCACGGAACACGAGGCTCGATGAAGAATTTGTTTTTGAATCAGTGTCGTCACTCCTGGTATCAATGTGTGTAGTGGATTACCAAATCAAATGCATCTTGGTCTCTGTAGTGATGTTGTGGTGGTGGTGGTCGGCGTAATCGTAACACATTTAAATCGTAAGAATAAGGCACGTTCGCGCTTGTCAACATGATTCGCCTGAGGATGCCAGCATCAGCCAAAGCATAGTTGTACCATCTTCCTCCATCGGAAACATGGATCCATATTTTTTGTCGCACTGGACGTTGTTGGAGTGTGGCCTCGAATTGTCAAGGACTTTATCCAGCTCTTTCTCGACATCCTGGACGTCATCTATGTTCCACGCGAGCGCAGACTTCGTTGCCTTCGGGTCTGCGGGTGAGCACTGAGGCCAGTGGATTACGTTAGAGCTACGGCGTTTGCATCCCTGAGTGGGAGTGCAGACTTGGTTCGTAGTTTTTCCAGTAGAAAAAAGCCCACGGATGATGCGTGGCACTGAAGAATCTTCAGTAGTACTAGTAGCCTTAATTATGTAACTGTCGACGTAGTCCACTTGTAAATCGCGTAAAGTTGCAAGCAAATCGAGCTTTACAAGATCCGGACGCATATTGGCATTCCACAGTTTCGACTGAATGAAGAGGTCCTCTCGTTTCACAATGCCTTCGTCTAGACAATACCGGATCGCGGACCCCACCTCATGTTCATTCCCATAGTCGTTGGCAGTATCGATGAATCTGTACCCTGCGTCTCTTATCGCGGCAATCACAGCAGCACGCGTTTCGCCGGAAGACATGAACAACCACTAGTAGAGGACAAGATTTTGGCTTATTCTGTACGTGGGGAGGGCGCGCCAAGAACGAGAGGTGGGAGTAGAATTAGGAATTTACGCTATGATGTGATCTTCTGCACAATACTCGAAGAACAAACACAAACTTCTGTGCAGCCATAACTTTTGCTTGCCACGTGCCCATGCCCACAAGCGGTTGTCGTAAGCCGTTTCCCAATGTGACGCATTCTGCAGAACCACTCCTGTTTACATCAGCCATTTTGTTCCTGTTCCTATTGTTTCTTGTTGATGGTGCCCTAGACGTACTATGATTCTGGTGCTCGCGTTGGCGTTATTTTGTTGAGGTTGGCGACGTTGTTATGTAATTAACAGTTTCTTTGATGTGGATGTATTCAATAGTCTTAGACTCACTGGTAAGGTTACTGGGTATTTTTTGAACAAGCAGCTGTACTTTTTCGATAGCCAATTTAACAAGCGACACTATTTTCTCCTTACATTCCAGACAGCAACTTGTTAGCATAGAAAATGCTCTTCACAGCAACAGTGGTAGTGGCTAATGATGATCGTATCTTATTCTTATTGGTGCTACTTCCTGCACACGAACAGACTTGATACGCATCCAACACAGATAAGGATAACAACAAGTTCCCTCTTGACAGAGTAGAACCTTCAACAACAGAGGTCACCCTGAATAGTACCGAACACGGTGATTCGGAGGATATTACTGGATTTAGCTGTACTAGCGCATCCTCTTTCCTACTAGGTCTTTTCCTCATGGCAGAAGACGTCACCGATGTTGAAGATGTCATCGATGTTGATCAACAAGATCATGGTGGAACACTGGCGACAGCCTGGTGAAAAACCAGTATCCAATGGCCGTTGTTTAGATGACTTCTTAGCTATATGCGGATTGTGGACTGTTTGCTCATTCCTCGGTCGTCGGGGTGGAAGCCTTCAGTTCATAAGTAGTCTATATCTTGGGTATAAGCTAGCTATGGTCGAAGCTGCATGAGCAAATGCGTGATCATCTCGCTTTTCGACATACAAAATTGTAATCATGAAAAAGATGCGCATGTCTCTACGAAAGTAGAAGATTGGCAATTGATGATGAAATCATGCTGAAAGAGAAGACCAGCAGGTAGTTGCCTAGTAGCAAGGACTCAAGGTTAGCAGATTGCAGCGTCGATGAGTCAGTCTGCACCTGCTTGTCCGGGTCTCATATCATGAAAGGTCCCTAGCAACATGCATGAATGGAAGCGCGTGCCAACTGATTTGAGGTTAAGTTGCTCATTTGTGTGCAAAACAAGCTAGGAATGCAGTTCTCGCTGCGTCATGATGAATGGGGTACGGGTATCCAGCGTCTATTTCTTGTCTCCGGAGTAATATGGCGCAGAAACGCGCAGTTCTCCAGTCAAGCAAAGATGTTGACGTGGTGTCTTCAGTTATGTAGGGTTGCATCCTCCTGCTTCGGTTGAATGAAGATCTGTCATAATCTTAATCGTTAACGTATGAAGAAGAAGAACCATAGAAAACTCAAAATCAACGACATATCATTTTTTCAACAACAGAACAAATTGACAAAAGCGCCAAGATGTAGACAAAATACCATGGGTAACGCTTTTGAACCTAAGAACGTGGTGAATATAAATGTCCTCCTACCCATACAAGTTCACTTCCTCGTCAGGCAGGCCCTCGCCCTTCCCTCAACAATTCCTCTTCTATGCAGTTGCAGTCGGGCCTATCCCTAATTCTAATATGTCTTCAACAATAGATTTTATTCATATGTTGTATGACAAGAGTGTGTAGACTCGGGCCACTCGGTGAACGTGAAGTAAGTATTCATTTTGAACGTTAGGATGATGAGAATCGATATCGCGAACGACAACAACAATCCTGCCAGTAGCAGTAGTACTGTCATCTTTATGTTGCTGTCGTCCTACAAAAAATTCGAAAAACTGAAATAAGCAAGTAAAAAACTAGAATAACCCCAAGCGAAATACTGAAGAACAAAGAGTAGCCTTGAAAAGCTACCTCCCGCCTTATTTCAGTCAGTAAGTCACTTATTTTCGGTTTTCGATTATTCGACTTCAACTTCTTTCGAAGAGTAAGTATTCATCATCAACGACCTTGGTTCATCATCAACGACCTTGGTTCATCATCAACGACCTTGGTTCATCATCAACGACCTTGGTTCATCATCAACGACCTTGGTTCATCATCAACGACCTTGGTTCATCATCAACGACCTTGGTTCATCATCAACGACCTTGGTTCATCATCAACGACCTTGGTTCATCATCAAGAACGACCTTCGTTCGAAGAGTAAGTATTCACCACCAACGGCCTTTGTTTCTCCTAGCATCATCGAAGTCAACATTTTTCAACCAACAAATTCGTTCTAAATCCTTCCCCGCTAAGCGATGGAGTGGGAGCTTCGGACTAGGATTCGACCCGCCCTCCACAGTTTTACCTGCATACTCAAGCGGATATGCGCAGCCGCAGAAGGACTACCAACACTTAATAGTTATGCCGGTTTATAAAACAAAAATGATCTTAATGTAACGATCCTAGCCATGGCGCTTTTCTTTCGTCGGAGCGTAGTACTGCCGCAACTCTAAGGTGAATTGCCTGTACCAACATCATTTTTTTGGGATGACATACAGGCACCTTTTTTTTTCGATTCATAAATAATGGGAACGAGACTTTTGAGGTTGACAGTATTTCTGTTCTTTCGCATTGCATGCTCCTTCCACTTGTATGCTATTGCTTTCCTTATTGATCTTGCATGGCTGCGCCAAAGTACTTATTTTCAGGGAAGCGGTGGTCGGAACCAATTTTATAGTTCCGAAGCAACTGATACTGATTATTTAGAACAAGACTCATCAAATGGAAGGGCATCACAGTAAGCATCTTAAAATAAACTATTGATATAAAACCGGTAATCGACGGTATTCGTTGATACGCTGGGCGCTTTGTGTCCGCCGCAGAGCAAAACGAACGACAACGAATATCGACGAAGTGAGGAGCGAATCTTGAATTCCGGTAACGACAACTTCGTCTTCTTCTCCTTTACCCCCCGCAGAGTTTGCTACAAATCGTCAACAAAAAGAAAAACTACTGTAAAAAGCTACAACCATAGATGACAAACAATATCTTCCACGACCTCACCAGTAACATGATATATTTCCTTAAGTACACTAGTTATACTTCCAAAAAGTCGGAAGTTTTAAATTTCTACCAAGTTAAATTTCTATGACATCGACCTACATCAACGGGAATCCATGTTCGTCTAGTTATCAAGAACAGCGTATGTTAATTTCCTGCAGTATTACCCTCTACTGGTACGGTATCTCTCCGTCTCTCTGCTCCCCAAAAGTAGTCTTCTTCACCAGTTGTAGTCGGAGTAGTTGAAGTTAACCTGAGATGATCATGTTCATGATCACCAAGCAGTAGTAGTTGTACTACTGGAATTCTAGTCGTAGTGAACTCTGGTGCTCCTGATCATGGTTCGCCTTCGTGCTGCCTACTTCGTAGACATTGCAGTTCGTGGTTGTTCTGCTTCTTTCGTCCTGAGTCCTCCAACACCAGCACCGGTTCAATATGACAGAAAGAAGTACCACTAGTACTAGTACCACTGCAGCTAGTACAACATATGCAGTAGTTCTTTTTTGCATTCATCTACTACGACCACCGCTAATGCTACGACCTCCCTTTTCGGCGTCACCCCCTCGGGAGCACACCGTCACCAGTGTATCTTCCTTCTCCTCATGAGGGTTCTTTTACTTCGGGCTATCGCGCACCTTGTCGACGACGAGCTTGGCGCGATTGATACCGAAGTCGGCGATAGGGTCTTTGCTCAAGGCCTTACGAGACCGAACATCGTTCGCAAAGTTCTTCGTCAAGGCAATCATGTAGACCGTGCTGCTTCCTTGCATAGCGATCAGGTAAGACCTGGTGGTCGTGGTAGTAGAGGTTGAACATTTTCATTTATTACTGAGGAAAAAAAATGCTGGAACTACATCGACGTGAATATATTATCATGTTTATGATGGTCTATAAAAATTTCCCGTTCATCCCGTTGTACGAAAAAGTATGGACTGTGCGGACGCTGCTACTCCTGGTTTCACTTGGTAAACGGAGATCCCAAATCTAACCTCCTAGTCCTATCACGACCACCTGTCTGCAATCAACAAAAAGTAAGTGCTCAGCGAGGAAAAGCTCCTACGCCGAATTTAATGGACTTTGGATAATTGGATAATAAAGAGACTACTGACCCTGTAATTCTTGAAGTCTCGATGTAGTTCAACGACATGGTCTTCAGTTCCGACAAAAAATAAACAGAAATACCAAGTGAGGAAGATCGCCCAATTTCTCCACGACTTTTCACCGTATTTCGCCACAACCTTAGCCTTGTTGTGGAGCCAGTTCTTGTACCAAGCATAGATCGTCAAACCATAGTGGACTCCCTCATTCGCGATCGATCGTACCTCAAATCCTGCTCGCTCCACTTGCTCGACATCCCAGTACAGAGGACAGGAGGCATCAGCACCCGGGAAAACGTACCTTAATGTTGTCAAAGTAGTCGTTATTATTTGTATTTGATGCGTTTTCTATAATAAAAATAAATAACGGAATAACTTTCAAGGTTTCACAGCTCGCAGGCCACCGAGTGCATGGGTCGCATGGCGCTGCATGGAACTAAAGGGGGCGCCTCTTGCGTGCCTTTTGGGTCTGCGCCCCCACATGCTCTCCATGCTACTCCATGCGCCACGCGTGCTATAAACTACTCTGATTATACTTAAGTGAGAGACGAGAACGAGGTGGTGTCCGTGTCGAGCTATACCTATATATAATATCATAAGCATAAGCCTGCTGGTAGGTATCTATGTATTATAACATGGCACTAAGTGTTGGGTCTCATCAATTATACCTGTTCATGAAGAGTCCCCAAAGGAGATCCTCATACTGCCAGTTTCGACGAAGCCCCGCGATTTGCAAGTAGAAAACACCATCATCCTTCAAGACTGAGCGCACCTGATTTTGTTTTTGTAATGTGCAAAATCGATCATCCTACTTTAAGACTCCCTGAGCGCACCTGATGTTGTAATGTCGTGGAAGATCTTCCTTTAAGACTTCTGAGCGCACCTGAGGTCGCAATGTGTTGAAGGTCGGAAGTTCTTCTTGCTAGAGAAAAAAATCATCTTCCAACTTGTTCTACCGTAAAAATACAGATCAAGAAGTAAGATGAGACCCTGACGCTGACCCCAAACAAGAACTTAAAAAGTTGTTGTAGAAAACTCAAGTATTACGGCATGGCAGAATTTCTGGTAGTCTCGGACTCCAATGTGTTCGGACATTTCCAAGCAGGTGATAACATCGTATTTTGTTCCTTCTTTGATTTTCTCTTCGAGCCAAACCCAGGCATTGATGACTTTAACATCTGTCCTCTTATCCGTGTCTATTGACGCGATGTGGTTGGCCTGCTCTTGCGAGAGCGTGATTCCGGTTGATTCGACCTCAAATTATATTTGGACATGAACATGAAGATGAGGTGAAGAAAATGGTGCTGAGGAAGACTCAATGTACTACAGGTTCAACTACATTTTCGCAGTGACAAAAAAATCTTCGAGATAAACTTCTACTATCAAGCCGAGAATATGCGAAACTGCAAAAACTATCCATAGTTACCTTGTACTTCCCAGTGGCGTGCAGAATAAGAGCACCCCAGCCGCAGCCGAGATCCAAATGCTTCATGCCTGGCTTCATCATGCACAATTCGTTGCAGATTTTGTCAAGCTTTTTCGTCTGTGCCTCACTCATCAGCTCGTTCATTTTTTTGTTGTTGTCAAAGTTTTCTGGCGCACTGCTCGACCACAAACCCACAGAGTAGAGCATCTTATCGCAAAGAAACCACCCATAGAAGTCGTTGCCCCGATTGTAAACGTCGGAAACATCAGCCTTATCCGCATCAGCATCGTGCTTATACACGCGTCTGTTGTGGTTTTCATAAGGAGTTCGTTCGCGTCGTTCTTGTTTACATTTGAAGATGAAGCTGAAGCAGTTTCATCTGTGATATTAGATTACAAGTTCAAGTTCAAGTAATCTTCAGTTTTCATCTTTGATATTCGATTGCAGAAACGATTCATCAAGAAAGCAATTATTCTCGAACTCGAGGATCAGGAAGATCGCCGCATCGTATAATTAATGTAGAAGTACCGAAGCAAATCCTCGAAGATCGACATGATGTTTTCCCTTGTAACGCTGAACTTGAAAATTTCGTATCTGCTCATCATTGTATGCATGATGTCGTCCTTACCTGTAGAAGAATAGGAAATTTAACATCAGTTCTAGATAGTTGTGATGAGAAGTTACACGACGTCGTGTCTGAAAACCTGAATAATCGTGAAACTCCCAATCTTCTACCAGTCGGCCCTTTGAAGTCGATTTTCTGCTCTTGGTAGGCTTCAATCGCTGTTTCCACTGGAATTTTCTTTCCCAACCACTTCGCTTTGAATTCCTTGTCCTTGAAGACGAGGAGTTCTTCCTGCTTGGCTTTTATTTCCGAAGTAATACCGCTGGAAGCCTCACCATACTCTTGGGAGTGGAAAAAGAGTAGCGCGATGGTTGACAAAGCAAAGATCGGGTAAGCAAGCGAAAGCAGCAAGACCCAGATCATCGGCAAATCACACTGCCATCTGATTTAGTATAATTGGATTTTTTTTCTAGTTCTAGTACAACTTCTTGTACCAATTCCCAGCTCCTTCTGAAGTTCCACCTCTCACCGTATTTGTTCTTCATGATAGTACTCGTTCATCTACGTACTTCACCTTCTTGGCAACAAGTACTTGTTTAAGCGGAAGTACCTGAGCACAATTGCAGCGTAGAGTGGGGAGAGGAAGCAGGCCAAGGGTTTTTCCTGAAGAGCCAGGACTATCTGAAGTCCATATCCTTTGGCCTGCACCTCGATCGTCTTTGCTCCGACGCCAGCGGACTTCACGAAGGGTGATAGCAAGTTGCCACCTAGCAAATACACCAGTCCTGGCACTAACAGGACCAAAGCATTCAGAAAACCGAACATCTTTTTGATTGAGGTCTTGTTAGACAAGGACGGAGTAGTTATTGATTTTCTCTATTTTCTTGATTAGAAGGAGGAAAGTAAGGAACAATTGTGACGCTATTTACTGTAGCTATTGATGTAGTCAATTCAGTACGTTGTGGAGGAAACCGACATGATTTTCTGTTTGCATCAGAGTGATTCGATTTCGAGAACAACGCGGATGCGAATACTTGACGAGGAGGAGGAAGCAGTCAGAACTGCTTAATGTGAATAATGCTCACTGAGAACGAGCAGCCGGCACTGTTCTTCGTTCACGATCACTGTGCTTGTCACCATCAAACGCTACTTGAATGGTGTTTTTACTGACCTTGTGCCTCTGGTCGTCGTGATATAATTCACCTCCTGCTTCCTGCTCAACACGGCAAGCAGCTTGTGCCTGCTCTGGTGGTATAATTGACCTCCTGGTTAACGACACTTTTGTTTTTTGGCTAAATGTTGCTGCTTTTGTTGACCAATGCCAAGAATGTCTACCTTCTAGTAGTTCAGGAGCAAGCCTGTTCAATGAACACTTGTGTCAAGAACAAAAGATGTTCACGAAGGACAACCATCTTCACGACAATGTCGTCATCGCTATGTTCTTCAAACTGCATTTCCTCTACAACAAGAAGAATCTTTTCTCCCTGAATGAAAAGGAAAGAACGATGGTCTCGATCTCTGCTAGGATCAGGAACAACAATGGGAATCCCTACAACAGGAGATTAAGAACCTCTACAACGTCTACTACAGCACCATCACCACCAACGTCAACTACAGCACCATCACCACCTCAATTCCTAGTATAGAGCATCTCCCACACTAGTTTTCTTTTGATGCGTTCCGTCAAACGACGAAGAAGCAACGTTCTAAGCCTCTCATACATGCGACGTTCACCCCAGGTTTCCACCAGAGCTCGAAGAAAATCCATAAATTCCCCACGATCCATCTCGCCACGTCGATTGGAGCCTGAAAAAAGTCGCAGACGAAGTGTCAACCGTGGAGTTAATGATCATACATAATGTTGTTAAACTCAAAAAGGATGACTCAAAATAAAGTCGAGGACGTCGTTCGGGAAAGATGAAGGTCATGTTCATGTTCATGACTACTAAAAACTACAAGAACAAGAGCAAGACCAAGAAATATACCTCCAGCAAATGTAAGGTCGGAGAAGTTTCCTTCTTGTGTTCCTGGCCGCGCCTCATCACCGAGCTTCTTTCCACCTTTGAAGTGTTGTCCGCCTACGAACTCGCGCATGGTTACTCCGATCATCACGTCTGGCTCGTCCTCAGCATCCAGTTCGAAAGACAGTTGCCCCATAGTACCTTCTCCTCCTTCTAGATCTGCCAGTGCTCGGCGGGATGATCCTCGCCCACCTCTAGTATTCGGAGAGGCTATTGGCGGAGGCACGGCGCTTGTGTCCTGGAATTCTGACAAGAGAAATTCAAACTGGTGTTTTGCCAGGAAGCCCTTGCGCTGAATGTCGGTTTCCTCGTAGAGGGTGATCCCTAAGACCATCCAGGAGGGACCGCGATACCACACCTGACTCCTCGGACGAAAGACGGCACTACCAAGTCCAAATTGGCCCAGACCTGAGGGCGCGGGTCTCCATTTCCGATTGGCGGAATCTTCGAAGATGCGCACTACATTCACGAAGCAGCACGAAGCAGAGAGTCGCTCACGCACGGCTAAACGGTTCGTTGCCGAAGCGCCAGTTCTTGTAGTAGTTGCTGCTGGAATCTGATTCTGGAGTTCCAATTTCTGCATCGGGCTGAGACTGTCTTGTCGTTTCAGTGTACTAGCTCTAGCGACGGCTTTCGATCCTCGACCACCACTAGTACTACTCGTACTCCCATGTTTCTCTTGGTACCGAACGCACTTCACTTCTTCCAATTGAATCTTCCGTTTCTCCTCACCGTCTGGCGCGGGTCCCCACCACTCCGGTTCTAGCGGGATGCCAGAGGGCGCTTCTATTCGGGGCCCTGAGTGATGTTCTTCAATCAGTTTAGCGATTTCATCCTCCTTACTCTGAGGTGCTCCCGATCCAGGGATTTCGAATGGCGGAAGCAGTTCAGTCACTTCGATTTCTCCCGGTGGAAGGAATGACTTTTTATCGCCACTCTTGCCTCGGACACCACCTTGGCTACGTAGACTTAGCATCATGCCCTTGGAAGAACTCTTGTTGTTCATGAGATTTCCTTTATTTGCACCAGGCAGGCCAGACACAGACTTATTCATCGGAGCTACTTGTAGTTTTCGAATTTGTATTTCGTAACTCCGCCAAGAAGCTTCAGGGGACGGCCGCACCCGTCCAAACAGGAAAAAGCGAAATCCTCCAGACACATCGAAGCCAAAGTGCTCTGCTCGCGGATTGCGGTCTAGATCTGTGATCATGTTTCTAGGAAAATACTGCTGTGCCATTGTCGCTTCCCGTTCCATTTTCTGAACTTCCGCGAGTTTTAGACCGGAAAACGCCTTTCGTGTCCAGATTTTGTGTCGAAGTTCTGCCACTGTCATTGCGGACCAGCTGTCTCGCCAGCAAGGCTGCAGCACGCCATCCTTGTCGACAGGCCCATCCAGGTACTCCAGCTTGTCGCCTTCATAAATGAACGTTTTGCCGCGGCCGCGGAACGTGAAGGATTCACCTGCTAGGTTCTCGCTGGGCTCAGGGACAGGCCAATCAGGGTGCTCCAGGTTCTCCAAGCGCAAAATCCAGTTTTTCCCGCCGACTTTCTTCCCTTTCGCATTTGCTTTGTTATTCGCCGCCATCTCCACAACCATGGGTGGCGGCTGAAACAGCTCTGGCGCAGCAGCTTCCTTATTTGCTCCACCAGTCGCGTCGTCGTCGCCGAGTTTCAGCTGGTCTCGAATATTCTTCATCTTGGCCACAGCACCTAATAATCGATTAGCTCCCAGCGGTGCGGATGTGTAGGGGCGCTCCAGCTGCAGCTTTTCCATGGCGGCGGTTTCGATGCCCTTCTGCAGATCTCTCACCTTCGTCATGCGAGTGTCAAAGAAAAACCGATGCTTTGACAGCCAAGTCACGCGCATGCTGTTGCTAGGGGCTTTCCCGAGCTGCGGAAGAACTTGCGCACGCACGACTTCCAGCTTGGGCAAGGAGGACTGGAAGGTCGCGAGGGCGGCTGCCATCTTCGACTTGTCAGCTGCAGTCTTGTTTTCAAATAGTTGTGCTTGATGCGACGTGGCAGTGGTGGTTGATTCCAAATCTACTTCATCTCCCAGTGGCTTTTCTCCACCACTTTCATCTCTTTCCGCCCCCTCGGACTCGGGTAGTTTGGTCTTCTTCAGCAAACCACCCAACTTCCGCTTAGGTTTTTCAGGTGCGCTCGCGTCCTTTGTTTTGGCTGCATTTTCGTCTGAACAAACGTCGGCGTTGTCGTCTCCGGAGGCGCTACTTGACGAACTAGTAGATCCAACCTCAGCCTTCTTTTCGCTGTCTTGTGCCCCCTCGGTAGGTTTGTCCTCTACTTTGACGGCCCCCTCTCCTTCTTGCTCGAGGTTAGCGGCACCAGTCGTGGCTCCCTCACCTTCTAGTGGTGATTGATCTTCTTCCCCTTCACCGACAGTATCGGAGAGAGCTTTCTGATCAGCAAACTGCAATGGTGGTGCCCAGACGAGGTCCCACTGTTTTTGCTTGCTATTCTTCGAGCCCAGGAGCTTGACGACCGCCGTACAGGGTACCAAAGTTGTCACGTTCACCTCAACACGATACATCATGCTCCCCAGAAAAGTCGCACGACCCTCGAAACTTTGCCACAAGGGCGCGAAGTTTTTTTGATCCTTGCGCCGGATGATGCGCTGCGGGTTCAGCACGTAGTAACCGGGCCCACGAGCGATAGAACGGCCTGTGCGAGGGTTCGCGACCTTGCCCAAGGCGCGCTCCAGGTCCGTCTGCTCATCAAACATCTCCCCACCCAGCATGTAGTAGCTCCATCGGCTCTTCTTGAATTTTCCGATCTTGTACAGACTAAAGGGGAGCCCGCCCGTGGAGGAAAGGGGTTTGGGAGGAGGAATCTCGTCAGCTTTCGAACTGACCATGCCTTTCATACGGCTGACCATTTTCGCCATCAGTGCCGGACTCTGCGCAGCACGGACAGAAGATGGCAGACCACCTGCCACTACGGCCCCGCTGTTTTCTCCAGCTGAGTTCTGCTCGTCCTGCTCTCCCTCTGCCCCCGCATCTGGTGTATTGAATCCAAGTTGCAAGGGCTTGCTGCGAAACTTAGACTTGGTTTTTTCAGCAAAGAGGCTCGGGAGAATTGCGCGTGCCTTGTCGCTTGCTCGCCCTTTCACGCCTGGAACGCCAGGGCCGGTCGTGAGCGAAGATGCTTCTCCTGCTATAGCCGGACGCGGCGAAGGCGGAGAGCCAGCTGCAGTTCCCTCCACCGCAAAACTGACTGTACTAGCCTTTCCTCCTGTTCCACCACCCGCATACAAGAAAGTGTCTTTGTTTTCCGGTCGTGGGTCTGGCACGAAGGGTATGTAGGACCGCAAACTGCGAGGCCGCACTGGCCTTGTGTCCCGTGTGATAATCTGGCGGTCTGCAAGAGAGGAAAGGTCGAATTTGGCGTCCACTGTCGGAAGGGCCCGCGAGCAATTCGTGGACAAAGGGAAAGTGAATCGCGCACACAGATTCCAGTATGCAAAGTACGGACCACATTCTTCGTGTGTTTCTTGCGTAAGTCGCGATTTGAACATCACCTTGTCAAAAATTTTGTCACGCAAGGAGCCAGTGGTATCTTCTGGGTCTTCCAGTAGCTTCAACGCTTCGTCCTTCTTTTCGGTGAGCAGCTTGGCTTGTTCTAGAGAAACAAGAGGCACTGTTCCGGCTGCGAGACTCTTCTTGAAGGCTTTCAGACCTGTCCAGTCATCCGCCTTCCGATTCGGATTCTTGTGGAGGTGTGCGCGTAGCTTTTGCGGATCCCACAGCTGCACTCGCATCGTAGCTTGCAGCACCGCGCCAGAGGGGTAGGCGACGCCAGCAAGTGTTTTCGACTCGTTATCGCGCTGCTTGTCAGCGCGCTCCTCGACTAGGGGATGCGGCGTGTAGGTCAGATGCTTGTTGCGGAACTTCTTCTCCTTATCGGGGTATTTGAACAAGAGCTTTTCTCTCAGAAACGCCGCTTCCTGTGCGCTTTCCAAAGCCGTGGTGTCCCGTTGCAGCTTCGCCTTCTGCTCTTCGCTTTCAGCAGTGTAGAACAGCTCCTCTTGCATCTGCTGGATCTTTGCGGCACGTTCCCGGTCGCCCTTGCTTTCGAGCACGTCAATTCCCGGAAAGCGACCGAAACTGAGCAAATCGTCCTGCGAATTCGGGTACCAGTCCGGAAATGTTGGGCCTCTGGGGAAGGTCTGTCTGTTTGGGTCCTTCCGCTCCTTCTCGAAGTTGATCGGGTAGGGCGGGCCTAATTTTTCCAAACTGCTGGTACGAGGCGACATCACTGAGTGCTCACTCAGATACGTCAAAGCCCGGTCCTCCGGCGTTTTCTCGGGCAAAATCTCCAGCCCGTACATCGTCAGCTTGATCCCGCGTAGCTGTTCGAAGTCCAAGTAGCGAAGCAACGTGACATCCCCAACGTAGCTTGGCAACGACCCAAGCTGTTGATAACTACGTTGCTCTTGCTCCTCTTCCACCTCGATTTCGCGCAGCAAATCTTCGTACTGGTACTCAGGGAAGCCCTCTGGCCCAAGAGGAGGATGACTGTCGCGAAACGACGCATGGTTGCCGCTCGACTTAGACGCGCCTCCTCCAGCACTTTTCTTCATGATGCCGCGTGGCGACTTCGACGATTTGCCGCGCTTCGGTGAACCTATCTCCCCGTCATCACTATCCTCACTACCCTCTTCATCGATCGTGCCAAGAGAGTTATTGTTATTTTTGCCCTTCTTAGACTTAGTAGTAGTACCTCCACCACGCCGTGAAGACTTGCGTCCTTTCTTGTCGCCTCCACTACTTCCATCGCCAGCACCGGATGACACATTCGAGTCTGAGTCATGACCATAATCTCCACCGTCTTCGTTGCCATCCTGTTTTGTGCTAAGACCGCCACGAGCACGTCTCTTCTTTGCAGCGGCAGCGCCTGTTCCAGCAACAGTGTCTTTGGGGCTACCTGCGCCGTCCTCCGACTCTTCTTGGCCTTCTTCATCGTCGTCATCGACAACAACGTAACTCGCAAAAGTTTTAGCCGCTTCTTTTACCTTCTCCGCTTCCTGCTTGTGCTTCCTGTTGATCTGGTCCCATTTGCTGGTGGGTTTCTTCGCTTCCCCAACCACTCCATCTTTCTTCTTTAAATTCGACAAAACGCCGACTTTCTGAGAAACGGCACGGAGCTTCTGGACGGAACTTGCGGTTGTTTTGAACATTACGCTGTCTTTCGAGCGACGATCGGAGGACGCGGCGCGGCCTTCGCGGATGATGTCATCGTAGCCTTTCGCGGAAATCTCGCCAACGCGAATACTATCGGAAATACTAGGTGACGTCCAGTTGTCCGTCACGTTCGATCGCGTCAAGAAAACCGGCTTTTCCGGTTGCAACGAATCGCCAGCAGCAGCGCCTCTATCTACTGCAGCTCCACCTCCAAGGAGTTTGCTGCCCATGGACCGTTTTGCATCGCGCTTTTCCTGCTGCATTCTCTCAGCCTCTATCACTGCCATTTCCGCCTTTGCTTCTTCTTCCGGAACAACCTGCGCTTTGCCGTCGGACCCTATGATGCAAATGGTAGCCACTTCCACCTCGTTCCCATCTGCATCCTGCTTTACGATCGGAGGACCCGGCTGGCCTACTTTGTCCAGGAGTTCTTTTTGCTCACGCATCAGCTTCTTTTGCTTCTCGCGTTCCGCACAGGCTGTCGAGAACTCCTGTAACGAGTCAAAGACATAGAGTGCTAGCTCAAGAAGGTCTGGCGGCAGCACGATCGTCGTTACGGCACGAACGCTTTCATCTTGCTGCTGATGCTGACGACGGTGGTGAAGCTGCTGATGCTGGCGTCCACCTGCTCCACCTTTCACCTCCTGGTGTGACGGAGGTAAGTACTGTAGATCAGCCCAGTCGTAGCTGCCGAATCCCGTAGAGTCGTACACATAGTGGGTCTGCGTGCGCAGGTAGTTGTTGTTCAGCATGTTCATGGAGAGAGACTTTGCGAAGACTGTGGGATCCGGCAGTCCGGTTGGCAGTCCCAGACTGTACACATTCTTTGTCGCGCCAAGCGTGGTGAAGGAATATGATGTGTACATTCTGTGCTGCGGATCTTCCGTGAACAATGACGAAATACCACCGGTTGTGGGGCCACCAGCAGCACCAGCAGCTCCTGGAATCTTATCCTTATCTAACTTATTACCTCCAGATTGTTGTTGTAGTTCCTGAAGCAGATGTAGACTATTTGGATTCATATTTTTGCCGCGAACGAGTCCACGATAGTTGGCTCCCCTTGGCGGTTTTTTCTTCACATCGTCGCGAACGGAGCTGAGAAGGCTCTTCATCTGCAGAGACACGACTGCGCGATCCTTGCTGTCTTGCGTACTGGCTTCTTCGGAAATCAACAAGCCGCCTACGTTGTCGTGGATGATTTTTCTCTGGAGCAGCAGCTGTTCCGCGACGAAGACCAGGGAACGCGGCTTGAAAGGGGGTCGTCCGAGACACGACTTGACCATCTTCAATTGACCCTGCAGGTCCCACCATCTGGACAGAAGTCGTCCGTGCCAGTCCGTTGGGAGCACAGCGCGCGTCCCACGGCCTCCAGCACGTCGGTTAATTGTAGCGCGCACGCGTGGGTTGGCGCTGTTCAGCAGCATAGGTGGCGGCGCGCCGTTGGGGTGCAAGGGCAGCTGTTGCAAGTGCAACAGCTGTCCTACACTTCGCGGTGTGCCTGGCGCAGCAGTAGAGGTCGTACCGTCGCCACGCGGGGTCGTTGCCACGCCTGGGTAGCTCGGCTTTGTCAAAGAGATGCTCGCTGGAACCTTCAAGCGATTTTGCTCCTCCAAGTCGACCACCAACGGAGCCTCTTGTTGTGCAACAGCAAAGCCGCCGCTTGGGGCGGCTTTTTTAGGCGTGGACCGACCACTGGCATGAGGGCTAAACGGATACGCTGGAGACTGCCGTCCGCTGTGCGTCGCGTGTGCGCGGTCAGCCACCAAGCTTTGATAGGCGTAGTCCTCCTCCGCTTCCAAAAAGACGTTGCGCAAGGGATTTTTTTGCAGGTAGCGTCGCAGAAAAACGTATTTACTCTGACCAAACAAGTCTTGCATGCGATCGTCCAACTGATCGGCTGACAAATGCCGTTCCCGTGTGTAAGGGTCAACGCCGATGAATTGGGATCGCTGAGGTTTACTCGCTTTTTCTAACTCTGCCTTTTCAGCTGCCAACCGTTCTGCCGTCGTTTTCTCGTGCAACCGTCTAAGCTCGTCTAAAGGAATGGGCTTCCCAGAATTAGGGTCGACAGGTTGCCCTGATGCTGGGTCAAGAGCGAGCTCGACGCTAGCTCTCAGTTCTTCCAGTTGAAACTTCGTTAGCCTCCCCTCTTTTTCCGCAGCTTCCTCTTCTGCTTTCTTTGCCTCTTGTTCGATTTTCTCGCTTGCGAGGAGTCTTCTGCCTTTCACATTCCCTAGATTTAAGCCCTGTCGGTTCAGCTCGATCTGTTTCGCGGTCTCCCGCATAGCCGCTTCGATCTCTGCTATGCCACCTTCCTCTGCCGC
Organism: Amoebophrya sp. A25; assembly: GCA_905178165.1. NCBI lineage: Eukaryota > Dinophyceae > Syndiniales > Amoebophryaceae > Amoebophrya > Amoebophrya sp. A25. The sequence continues at coordinate 310,902 of CAJINU010000023.1, read as the reverse complement.
AAAGTTGATATTCTCGTAATCAAAGTCTCCACCTGCGCCACCTTTTCCTCCTTGGCCGTCTCGTCCTCTACTGGCGGCTAAAGCAGGGTTGTTCCTCAGGATTTCGTCAGCTTCCTCCTGCCAATCTGCTTCGTAATCCTCCGCTATTTTTAGACCCCACACATAGATATTCATCTTTAAGCGCATCTCTGACGTGTTTCCCCCTACTTAGCAGAGGGGTTACAGATGCTTCCCAAGATGAATTGTTGTGAGCCTTAATATTTCGATAGCTCGCGTCCAAAGACGGCGCTCGCGCTCGATTTTGTGCATCTTTTCGAGGCCTCCCGCGTACCACTCCGCATAAGCACTCACCTGACGTTCCAAATATCCCTCTAAACCCTCGTAAAAACCTGGCGCGCCAAATGTGGGCTGCAGTTGCGATGGCGTCATTTCATCCGGTGGTAACAGCTCTTTGCTCCTTTCTTTCTCTTTGTCTTTCTTATTCTTGTCCTTTTCTCCTTCTCCTGCTCCTTCTCCTGCATCTTTTTTGTCAAGTAGAGATGGTTTCGCAGTCGTAGTTGGAACAACCACTGCAGATGATCCAAAGATTCCGCCAGCGGCCGTTCCCGGAGCAGCAAAGATATCATAGAGCGATGGCTGTCTCGTCAGTTCTTCGTCGAGCTCGTGCTGAATCAAGTTGCACGTGTCATAGGGGTTCCATTCCAGTACCGGAGAATATGGACGTTGCAATTTACGGTACAGAGGATGGTCTTCAAGCGCACGGCGTAGACGCAGCTGGACATCTGGCCGTTGCTCTAGTTCAGCCATGGTCGGCACCTGCATTTTCGCCACCTGTTCCGGTAAACGTTGTCTTTGCGGTGAAGATGTTCCGCCTGAAGTCTTGCTTTCATTTTTGCCTGCTTTACTCGTGCTCGCCACCTTTTTCGCTGGAGGTGACGAGTTCGACGCACCAGCACCCGTGGTCTGAGACTGAGACGTGACGACACCACCAACATCACCCGTGGCCCCCACGTCGGAGGGCTCGCACATGAGGTCTTCCACACCCATTTTCTTATTGGTGGCGAACGGCAGCTGAAGACGCAGCAGGATTTTTCAACGAAGAACTCTAGTATGTGATGATTCATTACATCAACATGTACATGCGAGGAACAAGTGGAACAAGTAGACGTGAAGTAGACGTTGAACAAGCGCTACGACGTCCAATGGTATCGAAATAAATTCTCTTTCATCATATCTGATGCTCTTGCTCGCTCCATCAGCATCACTGACTTCTATTACTACAACATCATCGGTGACTACAATGAACAACAAGAAATAGAAATATAATGTACTGCTCGAGAACTTAGATTAAACTACGAGTAGGGCAAGGGCATGATATTTGGACATAAAAAGAAGTTCAAAAAAAATTCTGACATAATCATGGGGACTGGGGCGGAGGGTGGACGGGGTAGAGATGCGTAACATGACTGCAAGTAAGATATGAGGTAAGAACCTAAAGAGGGCTTGCTCTTTCATGTTATAAAGGAATGTGTCGTGTTCGTGGGTCATAGCTCACGGCTCACCTGACAGGAAATATTATCCGTCTACTTCACTCAACACTGACTACAGAACATATGTCAACGTTACCATTAGAACGGCAACGAAGCTCCCTCACAAGGCACAGATTTGATAGGTCATATCAGGTTGTTCTATTGCATTACTCAGTATACCATAGGACGAACCTTGCTGCAGTTTGTGTTTGCTCCTGAATAGGATCTACTGGATCTTCACGCATACGCTCTCAATGTCAGTCTCTCATCGTCTTTCACAACACCTGCTCAACAGAGACCGGTCGTCACACAACAGATTACTACTTTGGCAGTCAAGTAGGAGTTGGGCAAGTAGTGACACGACCAGGGTTATTTCCTATCATCATGATCGATACAAGTCCAGATACACTGTGACATAAGAATGACAGTGTAGATCAGCCAGTGCTAGGACATTTTCGTAGTTTTAGGTGGTCGTGTATGACAACTATGTGAATGTGAAGATCATGAAGATTAAGATACTGAAGGAATGCTGAAAACAACTACGAAGGTCAACGGCATCTCTCCCTCCTGCAAAGTAAAGTATAATGGTATGGTAATAATTCGAAGACAATCTTCAACATGCTTTAAAGGTTGATCTTCTTGATGGTTGATATTAGTGTTGAAGATAGTGATATTGATATGTGTTTAATGCTACTAGCCGTAATCAACTATGTTGAAGTTGAGAAATGAAGATGTAGTTGGCTAAAATAGTATAAATATAACTCGATGAGATATCTTGTCTAAGAAGCGTATGCTTACCGGATTTATGGTGATATAATGCAGCTTCTGGTGGTGCTGGTGATGATATAATTGTAATCCTGTTCCTGTGTATGTGCCGTGGTGATATAATTGTACTTCCTGTGTACGTGTTGTAGGTGGTGGTGATATAATTGTAATCCTGTTTCTCTACTTCATCTTCTTGGAATTTTCATACCTACGGGAGTTACAGTTTGCGTGAGATTGAGCCAGTGAGTGTGACAAATTTCAATATGTTGGTGCCTATCATGGCTGAATGGAAAGCTCCTACTCGAATCGTATTTTTCTTCGCTGATTTTTCTTTATATTAGTTTTCATCGATTGCTCCGCCATCCAACTTCCTCGTACCGTCTCTTGCCTCAGTATTTTCGATTCCGCTTCCCTCCTCAACTTAGATATAGACGAGGAGGACCTCAGGTATATTATTTGTTGGGATAAACCTAGGCTAGTTAGTATGAGGGAAAAACTAACCGGTTGTTTTTTCTTTGTGTGCTTCAAGCGCATCTTCTGTCTTTGATGACGTGTTCTTCTATATCTATCTCTCCTTAACAAATACAAAGGAGTCAAAGAGAAAGATGCTTCTTAAGATCAAGATGAATTGTTGTGAGCCTTAATCAACGTCTCGCGAAGTTCCGCTACGTACTTTGTTTCTTCTTCCTTCTCCCGGACCGTCGCGCCAGCCATCCGCACTCGACGATTCTCCGCTCCATCCTGCATGATTAGAGGCACAGATGAAAACCCATCTTGTTTGGATAGAGCATCTTCTTTCTCTAGTATTTTGATAGAATAGGAAAAGGTATCTTGTTTTGATAGAAGACAGAGCATCTCTTTCTACTCTGCTCGGGTTTTTATTTCACGTAGAAATAAACGGCCAAAAGAAGATACTGTTGGAAAAGATGGGTTGACGTTAATATTAACCGTAACTGGGCATGTCGTGAAGCAGCGAAGGCACCAGGCTGGGCGACAGCCCGCGCAGCATGTTTTTCAGCGGCAAAAGCGGCAACGACTGACGGTGACCGGTTCCACATGCCCATGCTGTTCTCGTTCCCGTCCCCTGCATGATCCTTGTCACCTGGGAGCGGTGCGAGAACAAACGTGTTGCCTCCAGCTCCGCTGCCCGACGTAACGGACGCTCCGGCAGCTCGAGTTGATGTCGGGCCACCTCGTCCACCCGTTCTTTTCTTAGAAATTCCACCGAGTTGATGTCGGACCACCTCCTCCACCGATATTCATCCTGAGGAGCATCTTGGTAGCCATTTTCCCTTACAAAACCTAAAAAACCCTTCCACCAAGATGCCGGCCTCTTAAGATGAGTAGGAGTATTAAGCCTTAATATTCATACCAGTTTGCCGTGCCGAAGTTGGCCTTTTGCCTTGTCCCTTTTGCGATGAACCAGCTCCGGGTGAGGAGTTCGCAGCTCCCGGGGGCAAGGCAAACCATTGTCCTCCTGCGTTCTTCAAAGGTCCAACTAGTACAGGCCCAGCCGCGGTTTTTCTTGCCATGGCGGCGCGCACTGCTAGTGCTTTTGGTGAGAGGGGAGCCTTGGAGACGCCATGAAACCCATCATGTTGTTCGCCACCTGACCCACCACCGGCTGGAGGAAAAGGTGCATGTGCACCACCACCAGCCCAACCACCACCGGCTGGAGGAAAAGGTGCATGTGCACCACCTCCACCAGACTTAGAGGTATATTAAGGAATTCATCTCAGGAGGAATCGCCTGGGTCTACTCGTCTTTTTCTTCTTCCAGATGACAGACTTGGGACGAGATGAATTCCCTACAACACCCATAACAGACGCAGCCGCAGCTGCCTTCCTTGCCATGAGGGCGCGCACTGCAAGCGCTTTTGGTGACAGGTTGCTAGGATGATCTTCTTGTCCAAGAGGTGGAGGCGAGGACGATGGACCTGCTTTCCCGGTAGCTTGTCCTTGTTCTTGTTGCCCACCTCCGAACCATCGAGCAATAAGGCCCCCGCCGAAGAATGATCCCCAACCATAGCTTCGGGGAGATAATTCTTGTGCGGGCTGCTGAAGACTTCCTACAACTGCAGCACCCTGATGTGCAGATTGATATTGTTCTCGTGGACTAGTCGGAGTCGAGGGACGCAGATGCTGCTCTTGTTGTTCCATATCTCGAAGCAGTGTCCCCTGCGCGGAACTTACAAGCGGTCGCGTGGTTTGTGCTCGGACAGAGGGAACTCGAGGTGCAGTCATGCGTACAGATTTTCCACCTTTTGCCCTCGCCGTTTGTCGTTCTCTCTCCTCCAGCTGCATGTGCGTGGATACTAGCATTCTTTCTGATTGCTGCGGTCGCACAGACCGCGGTTGGCGCACAGAGGGAGAGGCTGCTCTTGGAGATTGCTGTTGGCGCACAGAGGGAGAAGCTGCTCTCGTAGATTGCTGTTGGCGCACAGAGGGAGAAACTGCTCGTGTAGATTGCTGGTGTTGGCGCACAGAGGGAGAAACTGCTCGTGTAGATTGCTGTTGGCGCACGAAGGGAGCCACCCTCGTTGAGGGCTGCCCTCGAACTGATGCAGAAGGAGATGATGGCGGTGACGAGTTCACGGATGACTCCATAAGAGGGACACGCGTAAGATGTGTTGATGCGGGGCTTGCGGCGCGCTGCTTGCTAGCCGGCTGTCCCTTCTTGTAGAGCTACCGCGCTCGCATCCCTGCTGAGAGTGTCCTTGGCTCCATTTTCAAGTAAAAAAAGAGCCACGGATGACGCTGAGGATGCTCCCGCGGTAGCCTTAATTCTTTTTCCCCTTTCCCTTATTTGAAGATGTTATGGGCATAACATTAACAGGCCTTTCTGGTTCAAAAGTTGATCTCTGTTGCAAACTTCTGATATCGCGCGTCTCGCGTGATTCCAGTGACTGTGGTGCCTTGCCCTTGCCCTTCATGACCACGCCTGCTCTGTTCGACCACTCACGTTCTTGTGTATTATTGCCAGGTTCTGGCTGCATGTGATCGTCGCCATATACGACAGTTTCGCCTTTGACGCTTCGTATATCGCGCGTATCGCGTGTGTAGTTCATCGGTTTTCCGCCTTTCTTCTTCCCGAGTGGGCCTTTCCAAGACCGCGGTGACTGTTCCTGTTCATCTCGACGATCATTCATTTGCGCGTTGGCAGACGCTGCTTGGGCTGTTTGCCGCGGCACAAGTGGCGCATTCAGAATGTCCCTCACGGAGGTAACGAGATCTCGATCGGTTCTGCGATCGACGCGGGCGTCCTCCTTCATAGGAGTTGGTCGAATCGATCCTCCGTCACGTGACACTTGTTGATCACCGGTAAGATCGTACTGCCCTGAGATGATGTATCTAGTATCTCCATGATGACCACTCTTATTTGCTGTTGATGTCACTGGTGGAGTTGGAGATTCACCAAGATTTATATTTTTACCCTTAGATGAAGAAGTCTTACCCTTACCGCCGTCAAGAATAGTTGTGTTCTTTGTTGTGTCTCTACTATTTGATGTGGGTCGTGGTTGACTGGGCGGCGATGAGTCTCTTAATACTGCACCAGCACCAGCACCAGGGCCACCCGATGTACTTCTTCTAGTAGTTGTATCTCTTGTTCTACTAGATGAATCCATATCCAGTGTTCCTGCTGATAATTGTCGAGTCATCCTCAGAAGCGACTCCGTTCGACTTGATGCAAAAGCAGCTGCCTTGCTTTTGCCTTTGCCAGAACCATCCAGATCACTCTCTGGCATGACCCGGCCCACTTCCTCTACTCCTGGACCTGGAGGTGCAACAACTACAGCATGAAGATCTTGAATTAGAACTAGCAGAAATCCATCTTGAAGTGCATCTTGGTGCCCGTTTGACCCTACGAAACGGGACCAGGATGCTGGGAAAGATGGATTTCCTCAAGCCTTAATTGAAGATGATTGCTCGAAGTACTCCTCCTACTCGTTGCCGAATTCCTCATATTACTGCTTGCGCGATTTGAGTCCCGCAATATCGAATCCCGAGTGGACGTTTCGAGAACATGATCTACTTCACTTTTCTCGCTTTTCATCTCTCGTTCATCTCCTGCCACAAGAACATCATCTACAACTTCTTGTTGAGAAGCAGAGCTAGAACTAGAAGAGCGTCGACTTGTTCTAGTATCAACTGCAGTCTGCTGACGTTCGACAACGCGTTGGAGGAGGCTCTTTTCGCGTTTATTAGTAGTGGTTTCCGCCTGAGAAGATCCAGGTGGAAGTAGCTGGTTCGTTAACCTCGCCATACTGTCTTGACGCATCATGGTAGACTGCCCGGCAATAAACGCGGACATGGTGTCTCGCAGGCTGCCCTCATAGACGCCGCTTGAGAGCTGTGACGGCACTGCGACGGATTCATCAGGTCCTCCTGCACTCCTCAGGGACTTAGAAGACGGTCCTCAATTATGTGGTTACTATTCATTCCCATCCATCTGCCCTCCTCGGAACTAGAAAATACGGATGCATATCAGATTAAGACCAGGTGACGAGATGGGATATCTTCATCAATCAGTAAATGCTTGAAGTTGAAAGGAACAATCGAGAATTTTAATTAGGACGAACGATAGTTCTTGCCTCCAACGTAACGGATGCTTGCTGGTCAGCGATAAACAACCTCTCTAGAAGCCCTTTGCTGTCGTCTTGCCGACTCGATCCTCCGTAAGGCCTGCTCGACATTCCGCTAGTTGTAGATTGATGTGCAGATGCGCCACCAGACCACGTCTTTCTGTTTTTATTGGTAGCACTCCCACTCACTTCCTCGTCGAATGTCAAGGACAATGATGTTCTTGAAGGCTTAGTTGTACTTTTACTTGTTGTAGATATAATTGTAGGGTGCTGTTGTATACCTAAAGCTAAGCCCTCACTTGGTCGTTTTTCTCCATCATCTTCCGAAGTGCTCGATCCCTCCTCCTCCTCTGACGATTCCACTGCATTATCACCAAGTATCCTGACTGAAGGTGCACGTGGCGGAGGTGGCACAGCCGCACTCTGTTGAGTTGTAGACTGAGCTTGAAGGTCCGGAAGATCACGGGACGAAACAACTAGTACAACTGGTTGTGTGCTTTCAGGTGGTCCGCGGACATTTGGAGCTACAGCATGATCATCATGACGAGCTGCAGGTGCTTCAGGTGGTCCGCGGACATTTGGAGCTACAGCATGATCATCATGACGAGCTGCAGGTGCTTCAGGTGGTCCGCGGACATTTGGAGCTACAGCATGATCATCATGACGAGCTGCAGGTGCTTCAGGTGGTCCGCGGACATTTGGAGCTACAGCATGATCATCATGACGAGCTGCAGGTGCTTCAGGTGGTCCGCGGACATTTGGAGCTACAGCATGATCATCATGACGAGCTGCAGGTGCTTCAGGTGGTCCGCGGACATTTGGAGCTACAGCATGATCATCATGACGAGCGGCACCGACAACTGGTGCTGTAGAAGCAGAAGCAGTACTAGCATGAACTCCAAGCTCGGACGAAGGAGGATCATGAGCGTCTCCTTGCCGTCTCTTGTGGTCGAGCTGCGCAGCACCAGGAGGACCCTGACCTTCTCGAGGACCCTGACCTTCTCGAGGTAAGGATGCATGCGGTTTCTCTGGCGTACGCGGGGACGCGCTTGGAGCGTCCGATCGCTGTTGATGAGGATCATGCTGATCCGAAGCTTGTTGTTGTTGTTGTGGCTGCTTTTGTATCTTAGCTCCTGACTTGGCTATTTTTCCTCCTGCATCCGGCTGCAGATCAGTATTCTTGTTATTTACACCTTTTTTCGTCATTATCCAACCCTTTTTGATCCCTCCTGGTTTCGTCCAATACTGCGGCACCTCCCCCGCGGCAACGGCTGCTACTGCTCGAGGGGACAAGGACGCAGGCCTCGAAGGAACCAGCGGCGAGTTGCCCTGCCGTGGACTACCATGGGGTGACACTTGTGCTCTCGGACTACCATGAGGTGACGATTGTGCTCTCGGACTACCATAGGGTGACGATTGAGCTCTCGCTCTTTCTTCTGTTGGCGTCGTGGCTTTTGCTTTGATCTCCTGAAAATGTAATAGATCATGAACGACAGTGTTGACGCCACGTTTTGATAGAGGGTCAGGCCCTTTCCTTTTGCCTTTTCCTCGTTTAGAGCAGCTCAAAAAAATTCATTTCTTTTTCTTCCTTCATCCAAATGCAATTTCTACTCACGACGGACTTGTTTCGCTTTCATAAGAAAAGAATTATATACTTACTCAACATACAACAGCAGGGAGAAAAAACGCATTAAATAATTAATATATACATAGAAATGAATATTTATATACATAGAAATGAGTCAACTTGAGCCTTAACTTCTCGTGGCGAGCGCGAGCCTCCTGGACGGCCATTCATTTTGTTCTTGCTTTTGCTTGTGGTTTGGATCATAGGATATGGATCCCTTGGACTCTTCTGTAGATTGAAAAAATCACCTTTCTTGCCAACTCCAACTGCATGCTTTCCAGGAAAGAGCCCTTGTGGAGAAGCTTTTTTATGCTTCGTTTGCTCCAAAGGTGGTACAGCAGAGGGCATTGGAGACTTAGTAGTAGTTGTTCCCAGACCCAGTGGAGTAATTGCATGATCTTCATCATCTTCATGTTCTTCTTTGACGTTCTTGCTGTCTCGTAGTATATCTTCCCGAGCACCTGCTCTTCCATCATCCTCGCGCATGATTGCATCAAACGGCAAAAAAGTCGACTCCTGCTTCTCCCGTGAGACCCTCGACTTTCCACGCAGTACGTCATACACGGACTTACTGACCCCGTCTAGAAAGTACGAATCGCCTCTACCCTCCCAGGTGCGCTTTGACATGAAGTCAAGCCTCCTCTGTTCTTTGTTTTTGTTCGGTTGCATCATGTCTTGTCGTAGAAGTTCTGCGAGTTCGGAAACATCTTCCAGTCCACTAGTGGGCCCAACACCAGACGAGCCTAGTATGTTCTTGATGATGTCGACGACCTCATCTTTGGAGAGACGAATACTACCACTGCCCGATGCTGATGAAGAGGAGGTTTCGGACCATCCGTCAGTCGATGCTTTGCTTGTATGTGATCTTGTCTGTCCTCGTACTTGAAGATCCGGCGGCTTCTGTTGACCTTGACCTGCTGCGACTAGAAGTTCTTGTACCGTTCTTGTCCTACTGCTTCTCGTTCCCGTTGCTGACGAGGAAGTTTCAGACCAGCCATCATTCGACGCACTTTTGTCACTTCTTGACGAGTGTGCGCGTGTTTGAACGACCTTTTCATCGCCTCCTGGGCCACCTTCCCTGCTCTGCAGAAGTACTTCGTCCCGCTGATCCTGCTGCTGGCGCTGCTCCTCTACTTCCTTCTGCAAGATTTCTTGCATCATGGCCATTACATCGTTTTCATCCATGACTCCTTGCGTCAGTCGATCCTCATCTCGTTGTGCGACGCTCGCATTTCGGTGGACAGTAGACGCAGAGGACACACCGCGACTGGCGTCCCAAATCGCTGCAATCACATCTGCTACAGGAGCGCTTTCGCCAGCCTTGTTGCTGCTGCTTGCTCGGATCGCAGCGACTAACCCTTCTAAGGCCTCGTTTTCTGCGGGAGCTAAGTCAGCAGTTTGCTGTGTCTGCTCATCAGCGCCGGGTACAATAAAGATATCTTCCGAAGATGCACCACCGCCTACTACAACACTCGGCGTACTCCTCGTTGAAGCTTGCTTTCTCTCATCTGCTTCCGCAGTTGCTGATGTTTCAGTTATTGCACCAGCAGTTGATGTATTCCTCGTCAATCTCGAGGACGAGGATGTTGATCTGGTTTTTCTACTTGTTGTAGAAGAGTTTCGCAGAACAAGCTTCCCGACTTCATCTTCTACTTCATCTTCATGCATCGAGGGCCCTTGATAATTTGTGAGAGCAGCGCGATCAAGAATAGCTGCAACGGTCTCACTGTGGCGCTCAACATCCGTCTCCTCGTCTTCACCAAGTAGTGCAGCTTGAGATTGTAGTACTGTTTCTAATGCCGCCTCTAGACCATCAGGACGAGGTGGAACTTGTGGAGTCGAATCTTCAGCAAGTGGAAGTGCTCTCACTTCTTCCGCCTCAAGTGCCATTTCCGCCTGAGCAACTGCTGCGTCAAGATCCGAGGAAATGAGCGACTTCTTTTTGACCGAGACGAGGTGCGGCGAAGGAAAAGCTGGACCTGTTCGTTCTGCTAGCGGAAAAGAAATCAATCCCCTATAGTAGTCGTTCCGCAAGTCCTCGTCTTCGTGGTGTTTCTGCAAGAGATCATGAGCGCGACGATGCTCCATGATCCTTTGATGGCTTCGGTCTACGTGAAACGAAAACCGCGTGTTCGGTGTAGACGCTTTCAACAACGCACCTAAAGCGGCTGGGTCATGGTTCTCGCTTCGCCATTTGTTGTTCTTGCGCAGTTTTTTCAGAAGGTCTTTTCTTGTTCCATCTACTGTGTCTCCATGATCTTGTTCGTCCTCGTCGGCACTTCCGTCTTCTTCATCGTCTTTCTGTTCCTTCGCCTTCGCTTTCGCACGCCCTCGGTCGTCATCATCATGCTCATCATCATGATCATCTTCTTCAGTACTCTCGTAATTCTCCGAGACAAGTTCGTCGGAGGAGGCTTCTAATGACGATTCCTGCATAGCTGTGGGCAATGGCAATATAGTCTGCGTTCGCATGTTTGCCGCAGGACGAACCTGCATTTTTTGTGGAAAGACTTGCTCAAGATCAAGAACATCTTCAGCTCGAGCGCTCGGTCTTGTGCTGGCATCTACTCCGTTTGTTGTAGTGGTCTCTCCAGCAGCTCCGCAAGGCCTACCCCAAGGTCTGAATTGTGGAGAGGATTCTCGTTGCATCGCAGCTAATTTCGATGCAGTCATCGGACGTGAACGTGGACACCGTGGTCGCACACCTGAGGACAGCTTGTTTAACAACGGAATAAGAATTCCGCTCTCCGCGAGACTGTTCCGAGCCAGGCCACTACGGAGCTTCAGCGCGGCATCATCTCCCTCGTCGCGAATATTTGCGGCCGCGTGGTCGTAAAAGATCTTGTTTTCTTGAAGAGCAGCCTCAATAGTCTCACGCTGTGCTTGCAGGAGTTTAGCTTGAGCTTCTTCGGACAGGTAGGTCTCGTCCGCCTGCGCTTCGGCATCAATCATTAGCGCTCACCCTTATTCATCTTGAGACGCATCCATCCTGGGTGCGCTTTCCCCTTGAAAAGCCTCTACTTCAGGATGCCTCGTCCAAAGATGGATAACTACGGGTAAGCCTTAACATCAGCTTTGCCAGGGTAGACTCAATTGCAGCTTCTCCTAGCAGTTGCTCTCGCCGCATCCGCTCTTTATCCTCAGCGCGAACCTCTAGCAAAGCCTTCAGCTGTTGCTCGTGCCGCTCGCGTGCGTCGCGCAAGAAGCGCTCCTGATGTTGTTGTGGTTTTTTCAAAGTGTTGTTGATAAGTAAAACCGGTGAGTTGCTTACCTCTTACACTTACGACTACCTAGTTGAAAAGATAACTCTCGTTGTAGTTGGAGCCCTTGGACGACAAAAGGAAGAATGATTATACATTAAATATTCAAGAACAAGAACTTTAGCAACAACAAGTGGTAGTGAGAAGACGATCAACATAATTCGTAGTACCCGATCTTCTTTGACCTTGATTTTGATTTCTCGCTTTACGGTCAAATCGACGAGCTTATCGTATTTTCGCAGTTCGTTGTTTCGTTGCACTTGATGCCTGTCCGCCTGAGCCTGTAATGCTAAGACCTTCTGTGCTAACTGGCTCTCGCGAAGGATTTCGTGCTCTCGGTATCTCTCATCTTCTTCCACCAGTTCTGCATATCGTTTCTCTTCTTCCGTCTTCAGTCTAGCTCCGATTCGTTCGATCTCCGCACGCTCCTCCTGCCGCTCCAGCGCCTGTTGCCGCTTCAACTTGCTCAACATCTTGTGGACCTCTTTTTCACGTTTGCGGAGCCTCGACCACCCGCGAGGCGAAAGATCTCTGATCGGTTCTTGCTTGTCGTGCTTGTCGTCGTGGCCGGCTTCTGAAGAACTTTTTCGTCTTTGTTCTCTTTGATGCTCCTGCAACAAGTTTTGTGCCATCCAGCGATAGTGTGCTTTGACATCTGCAGTCGCGGCTCGCGAGCCCGATAATCGCCTCGCTGATTCCTCGCCAGCCCATCGGATTTCTGCCTCACTCGGAGAAGAAGCACTAGGTTGTGGTTGTGCTGAACCCTCCGAGGAGCGCCGTGGGCCGCGCCGCGAAGAGCGTTCGCGCTGCTGTGCAAACTTTCCGTTTCCGTTCATCGCGACAATGTATAGTCTCTTCAACAAACTGTATTGATATGAGAAAAAATATATTATAAATCAAGGAACTCGCACCTCAGTTAATAACGTTGGTCTTGGTGAAGAGAGCGCCGTGGGCAAATACAAGCATGCACGTTGTAGTAGCTACGGAAGAAAACCGTCTTTCGGTCTTCAAGCTAACAAACAGCAAGAACATTTTTGTGTGCTGGTCGACAGATAAAATCAGGCTGCCTTAGCAGGTCTCGATCTCGTAGTTTTGAATTTGATGTTCTAGGGCGAGCTAGCATTTACAGATTATCTACGGGGTGGGATCTTCAATGAGGGAACGATCGCACTGGAGATCTGAAGCCTCCTGATCATCGTGGGCAGGAGCAGAGACAGGATCAGAATGTCGCTGATGTTAGTAGTTATTGTCTAGCAAGTGTCGCGGGTTCCCATTGTATCCTTCCCCTCCTGGGGAACCACACTAGGGGGCTAGTGCAATACAATACAATAGTACAATAGAATACAATTAATCTCGCACAGAATTCAGTGTGTGCATACGATTCGCCGTATAAGTACGGTAACCGATTTTTCTGAAACCGATTCGAGATCTTCTGGATGGTGGACGTAGAGACTCTGGCACTGCGTGAGCGCTACTAGGAGAAAGTACCGAATGTCACTCAACGTCGATCAAGTATTTGTTGCGTCCTCGGATCGATTCATGATCCATCAAAACCGACACTGAATAGCAAGAAAATCATGGCTTTAGTGCTCAATCGAAGACACAGTAGGGTCTTTGCCTACAAAAAGAATCGCGTTGCGGTTGCCTGCCAGATGGAGAAGAGCACTGTCTTGTGTTCCTCCCCACCACGTTTGTGAATCTTGCTCAGGACGAAAGTATTGACTGAGTGATTGATTGAGTGATGTACCCACTCGCGGGGTGTAGCATCTCTAATTAGCTGCAAGACCAAGACTGTCCATCATAGGTGCTCATTTTCTATTAAGGGAGAGGAAAACGGCACTCGGCACCAAACGGATCGAACGCCGGCGCCAGTCCCGTTGAAGGTTGTCCACGCGAGTGTTGTCCTTGTAAAGCAAGCTGCATTCGCGTGGCAGACTCTAACTCATTGTTCGGCTCTTCCAAACTACTTACTAGAGGACATGTGCCCCGTGAAGAAACCGAACTTAATCGGAGGAAATCGAAATTGATTCAAAGGAGTTGCGCCAATCAGCGACTTGAATTTTTGATTTTCTTGTCTTTCATCGTTCGTTTGTCTCGGTCATAAGTGAACTGCAATGTTTAATTATCTGTTTGCGAGACTTGACAATACACAAGAATAGTGTGAGAACCTCTGACACTATCATGACTTTCTCTCCCTCAATGGTTTCAACTCCCTTTTTCAGATGGTTCTTTCTCCGGTGTTCTACATCCGCTGCTTCGTCCTCATTCTGATTCCTGTGATCCAAAAAATCCTGCATGAGTCGTGGTATATCATTCAGTTTTGCCGTATATTCATGACTGCATAGCGACAACCTGGAAATAGAGAGGTGAAAAGTTAAAAAGACGGAACGGAAAGTATAATGAGTGACGATCTGGTAGAAAATGGGAGCTCTTTTTGTTCTGTACTGTTGGGTGTTGTATTAAGTAGAATAGCATCGGAATTTTACAGACGCGTACTCAAGTGCGAAGCTATACTCTAGCGCGAGCTTTCAGGGCGAATTCCTCGTCCGCCTGCAATGTTTCAGATGCAAACCTACGTGCCCGGTGATTCTGCTCCACAGCTTTCAGGGCGACCTCCTTGTCCGCCTTCAATATTTCAGATGCAAACCTAAGTGCCGCGCCGTCCTGCTCCACAGCTTTCAGGGCGACCTCCTTGTCCGCCTTCAATGTTTCAGATGCAAACCTAAGTGCCGCGCCGTACTGCTCCACAGCTTTCAGGGCGACCTCCTTGTCCGCCTTCAATGTTTCAGATGCAAACCTGAGTGCCTTGCCGTCCTGCTCCACAGCTCTCAGGACGACCTCCTTGTCCGCCTTCAATGATTCAGATGCACGCGCAAGTGCCCAGCACCAGCCATTCTGCTCCAAAGCTTTCAGGAAGACGTCCCTGTCCGCCTGCAATGTTTCAGATGCAAAATCAAGTGCCCAGCCATCCTGCTCCACAGCTTTCAGGGCGACCTCCTTGTCCGCCTTCAATATTTCAGATGCATACGAAAGTGCCGCGCCATTCGTCTCCACAGCTCTCAGGACGACCTCCTTGTCCGCCTTCAATGTTTCAGATGCATACGCAAGTGCCCAGCCATTCTGCTCCACAGCTTTCAGGGCGACCTCCTTGTCCGCCTTCAATGTTTCAGATGCATACGCAAGTGCCCGGCCATCGCCCTCCAAAGCTTTCAGGAGGACCTCCCTGTCCGCCTTCAATGTTTCAGATGCAAACCTGAGTGCCGCGCCGTTCTGCTCTACGGCTTTCATGACGACCTCCTTGTCCGCCTTCAATGTTTCAGATGCATACACAAGTGCCACGCCATCCTCCTCCACAGCTGGCGTGACGATTTGCGTGCTATTTCGTAACTCTGGAGGTGCGTACTGAAGGGCGAGACCATCTTGCTGCACAGATTCCAGAACGATTTTTTCGATCCTCTCTCGTGCTTCTTCAGATGCGTCGTGGTAGTTAATTGCGTGACCGTTGTCCTGTCCCTGCAGAGCTTCCCTCCAAGTTTGCTCTTCCTTCAGCTGCTCGACGGTTCGCTGCGCCACGACTAGACACGAAAGAGCCCTGCCGCTTACACTTCCACTACCCGGACCCACACCGTCCACGCCTTGATGTGAAGGAACCGAAAGGGCCTCCAGTTGATTCAACGTTTCCCCCCCACGTCCTCTTTCACCAGAGAGATGCAGCTCCTGAGTACCAATCAGAAACCGCAGTTGTTCGAGGAACTTTATCTCGGCACTGAGAGAAAGTGTGCCATTCTTTTGTTGTGCTACCAATTTTTGGAGGACTGCATCGCCCAAATCTCTTGCCGTATCTGAGAACGCCAGAGATACTTCCTCGCCTTGTTTGTCTGTGCCTTCTCCTTCGTTGTCATCGTCTTGCTTGCCTTCTCCTTCTCCTTCGTTTTTGCCGCCTATTCTGACGCTGACGATCTTGTTCGATGCAGCCAAACCATAGTAAAACGTTACAACAATATCTTTCGCAGGAGAGCACGAGGATCGGGCCTTAAGCAGCTCTCCTGCAGCGCAATGAAAGAGCAGCATGCTCAAGAAAGCGAGAAGCATCATCTTCATCTGCTTCATGATCGCAAGTATGTACTCGGCAATGCCAACAGTCAAGCTCGATGTCGATACTGTTCAACAAACACATACTTGAGACCTAAAATAACAGAGGCAGCTCTACGGTTTTAGATGTAGTGTACGTAAATCATAGTAAAGTTGCGTGTACGGGCGACTAGATTATTACTACTAGTAAGTGTATACGTCTGAGATATATACTTACTTACACCGGGGCGATTCGTGAGGGGTTTGGCGAGTTTCATACTTTTGAGATGTACGGAAATCATGGGAAAACTCCTGCTGAGCATTTTGGCAAAAGGTGTCGCTGTCTGGGCAGTGCCTGCTACGCATGACATTGCTTGCCCTACCTGCTTGGCATGGCTTGCTCGCTTGCTGGGCATACCTTGCCTGCTAAGCATGCCGCCGTCTTGCTTGATGAGCATAGTTAGCCCGCCCGCTAAGCATGAGATAAGCTGCCTGCTGGGAGCAGCTGCCTGGCCTGCAAAGCTTGGCTCGCCTGCTCAACGTAGGTCGTCTGCTCAGCGTAGCTGGCTCGCTGGGCGGTAATATTTATAACTTCGATGAAATCGAAGTACAAGTAAATCGAAGCTGCAGAGAGAGCGAAGATGTACTAGAGTCAATGATCTCGCCGCCCTGGATAGAACAGTTTTAGTTTTAGATGCTATACAATAGCAATATAGTTAGCACTTCTTTCGTTGAGCTGTGGAATGACTTAGAGTAGGTACCTTCTTAGAAGTAGAAAAAACATGCTCTAGTACAACTGGCTTCTTGTGTCCTGATCAATGCAATACAATTAATCTGTGGCTTTTTTTTTGTATCGTGAGCGAGTTCCGATAAGTCAAAACCTACCTGCGTATTTTGCAAGCGAGTTCCGATAAGTCAAAACCTGCCTACATATTTTCCGCGTGGATACCGGCGTAGGGGGGAGTTCTTAATCTCCTCAACAACTACGCTACTGCCCCTACGATTCTAAAATGCTGAACCCTAGGAGTTTTCAGTCCACACTGCCGCGGGGCGTCATAGTGTTCCTGTTTTTGACTCGAGCCAACATGACTACGGCGATCAGGTTCAGGGACGAGGAGGTAACAACGTCATATTTGGCTTGAAGAACACTTCAAGACTAGCGATAGAAGACTCTCGTCTTGAGAATCGATTTTCGCATTGCTTCCGTCATCAACATCACATCGACTTTTTTGGTTTTTTTCAATGAAGAGCAACAGACGATCATGTGCATGATCAGGACGACTAGTATAAATGGTAATGGACGACATCAACTCCAATTGAGTAGGAGGGGTGACTATCTAGAAGTGAGAAGTGTGAGTGATCACGTGCATATTTCCTAATGTTGGTAACTAAACTTCTTGGAGAAATCAATTTCCAATTCTTTTCTACCTCCTCAATATGCGAATGCGCGTGTGGTGGTCGTGTAAGGCATTCGTACTGAAAATAGGAACCACATATCGATATTAGTATGCTAGATCTAGAATGAAGTTATATTTGTTTAATGGGTGAGTTTTTTAGTTTTTTTTTGATATTGCTAGAAATGGAAGAAGTCAATCAGAATCTTATTGAGGAGCGTGCGTCGATGAGAAAAAAAAGTCAATACGAAAATCTTGTGGATTTGGGAATGATGGGTGGCTCGAGGAGGCTTCTATTTGATGTCGTGTCACAGGTAAACAAGTATTCATCATCTCATCTTGAATCCATAGTAGAAGTAATCTCATCCAGATCAGAATAAAATAAAACGAGACATTGACATCTAGATCTACATCATCACCAACTACATAAAAATACCAATTTTTTCTGGTCGTGATACTCCAATATGTTCAGTGAAAATATACTTACATACATAAATCATAACCTACCAGTGGTCGCTGAAAGTAATAACATAAATTATTGCTATTGGAGTGTAATAATAAGAGATTAGAGGTTAACATATATATAAAAGTCAGCATATCCATATCCATATCCATATCAATTGAAAATCCGTATCCCCACGACACATCTGATGTTGTAACTCTATCACCCCAAGAAGAAGCCGAAGAATAGGACGGCCCTCTTCTCTTAAGGAACTAAGGTGGACCACGACAACCATCAAAAGTGAGGATTCTGAGCAAGAGTAAGACGGAGTAGATGATCATCAGTGTGAGGCGAAAAATGAAGATAAAGCATGTAGGAATGAGGACCAGCTATCCTGTTTAGTCCTTGAAGATCAACAAGCTCGTTGACGTTCTCCTTCTTATCATTCCCTGCGATAAAAGTCGTGCTGTAGTAAGTGCTCGACTTTCACCATCCTGTATTCTAACGCAGCTTGGATACAACAATGACATATCACTGGTATTCTGGTACAAAAACGTACCTGAGTCATTCCTAGCATACGACTTTGCGCATGAGGCATACCGCCCCTCTCACGCCGCAACCTATTCATCGTTCGGCTTACTTCTGCTAGCCTCACATCATATCAATCTCGATGGGGCCCACTCCTCTTCATCATTGGCAGAGCGGCCTCGTCCCTGCCGTCATCTTTTCCATCATTTTCCCATGGCTTGGTACCAATCTGTCTCTATCTAACCTAGGCGCTTGCTCTAGCATCAACTTTCGAACAAGAGAGCTACTGCGTTATCACGATTAAAACAAATAAGGGAACTCGACCAATGTAAAAATCGGCCGGAAATTAATTTCACAACCCCCCAGGGATACAGTCTAGTACTTAGTTTCCAAAGTAGTTGAATCAACCTGTTATAGAAGCAGAAAAAGTTGTTGCTGCCGAGCCACCCATCATCCTTCTTGACCTGGTATCAATGACATCAATACTGCAAAAACGAGTACAACTCTACTTGACACCTACTTTTCCACCCCCCACTTTCTTTGCTAATACCCCGCGTATGCTACTTCTTCATGTTCAACAAGAAAACGGTGCCAAATAAAAAATTGTTAAACATACTTCAGCAGAAGTTATTTAATGTTCTATTCATCTTCATGATCAATATGATCAATATCGTGCTACCGTTAGCCCATCACCTGCGGACGAAATTCGGGGGCAGCGTAATTCAATGGAAAACCCGTACCCTTGTTCATCTGCGGACCGCCCATCTGCATCGGTGGACCTAGTAATTTTTCGTGTTCGTAGTTGCATAATCGAAGTTGGTCTTGGTGCAGCGGTCGATCATTAGACTATAAAGCACTGAAAGAAAAGATTTTTATCAGAGTACTACTGGATAAAGTTGTATTTAAAGGTAAACTATTGTTGGTTCTAATGGTAATGCAGCTGAAAACAATTAGCAATAATTTTTACTAGATGAAAATGAAAATATTTATAATAGAGTTAGGTTATTTTGGACCCATATCGGGTCGGGTTGCTCGGGTTGCTCGAGTTGCTCGAGTTGCCAACCCAAATTTTTTGCGCGGCGCCCTTCAGGCGCAGACTTATGACCCTGCGAGAAACCTTAACAGGAGCGCACGACACCGCGCGCCGCGTCTCTGATCCTTGATCTTCTTGTTAGTGCGCCCCTAAGGCCCCAGCGCCTACTCTTATCTTGCCAAAGAAGTGCGGTCGCCTCTTCTTACTCTCAGCCGAGTAGTGTGGTATCTAGCTAGATGGGTAAGATATCTAGCGGCGACGCCCTATCTACTTACGACGTCTACGTAGTTCTTTCGAAAGTGGGCCTTTTTCTTCTTAAAGCCTACACTTCCAAAGCGTGGGGTTTTTGGGTCTTAATCTCTCAGGAAGCGCTGTCCTTAATTTCTAGTTGCATACTGATCGGCGACGCGCTCGTATAAATATAAATATCTAGCGCGTCAATCCATTCCAATTGAGCAACCTCCTCCAGTATACTTACTGCTATACCCAAGACTGGACACGTCGCCCGCACGCTGATGGCAGCAGACGGAGACGCGCTCTCAGCCCCCAAGCAGATTGGCCACGCTCGCACCCGAAGAAAAAAGGGAGAGATCGCCAACGACTCGAAGACGACACACCACGGCGACACTCACCTCAAAAAAAACAACAGAGAGCAGGGGCCTCCGCTCCTTGTTTTCGCTTCAAACACGCGCCCGCACGCTACAAAAAAAGAGCCTGAAAGGCTGCAGAGCCCTTCACACGTGGCTGCCCCTTCTATGAGCCCCAACAAAAGGCAACAGCTGCGCTCTTCTTCATTTCTTCACTTCGAGCGCGCAAATGCTCCGCAATACCGCCCGGCTTCGCCCCATTTTGCTGGGTCAGGATTCTCCTGGCAACACGTGGCAACCCGTTCCAGATTTGGAGCCCCTGCGCTTCGGCAACCCGAGCAACCCGTTGCAACTCGAGCAACCCGAAACCCGTTATTTACCTTACTCTATTATAACTTCAAAATATACATATAGATTTACCTTGATCAAAGTGTGGTGGCATTCCCTGAGGCCCTCCCATTGGGACACCGTCAAAACCCTTGCCTGGCTCAAATCCACCCTTTCCGTCTTTACCTGAAGAAGTTATTTAGTAGCGATGAAGAAGGAACAGTAGTAGTAGTGGTTGTAGTTCTTCTTCTTCTACATCTACTTCTACTAGGGCTATAAATATAATTCTTCATATTCTCATCCGAATATCGAGATGAATTTGCACGTCTTCCAGCGTATGAAAAATTACCAGCACCAGCGAAGGGTCCGGCACCTTCCTTGCCTTTCACCCAGTCGTGATTTCCACCTGGAAGAATTCCCTTCCCGTTATTAGCTTTTCCGCCATAGATGCCCTCATCTTCTTCCTCCTCCTCACCGTAGCCCTTTCCGCCCTTGCCGCCGCCCTTCATACCACCTTTCATGCCTTTGCCTTTGCCCTTCCCCTTATCCTTGCCAAGGCCTTTGTTCTCTGAAATGCGAATATATTTGTTTGGCTTTGGGAGAGTCATACATACAGGAGTGACGCATGTGCATTCTTGTTGATGTAGCTGTAGTAGAGGAAGGTTCATATTAGTCATATTCCAATCTTCTAAGATGGTATGTTGCCAGGACTAGGACAGTCACTTGTTGAACTACTGTAGTGAAGGGTATCTATTGATTTCCTCAATCGATGCGAACGACTACAACATCTTTGTCAAACTGTGTGTCAAAATCCATAGTAGTAGTACTTCCCTTGAAGGGATTGCCCGTTCCACCCTTCACATTTTTTGCCGCTTTGCCCTTCTTGTTCTCTTCAATATCGAAGGTGACTAAATCGTCTTGGTAAAGCGGGTTACCTATTTTTGGTTGATGTGAAGAAAGTAGGTGGTGTAATTGAAAAAAAGTAAATTGCAACTCTATTCACCTCCCGGTTGTCCTCATGAAAGGAGTACCTGCAACATCTTTCGCCGCGACGAAGATATCGGTGCCGCCTTCGATCGAGATAAAGCCGAAGCCCTTGGCTTCCGAAAAGAATTTAACGTAACCTTGACACTGCTGCATGCTGGGCATCTCTGACAACTCCGCCTAATCCGTAGTCTACCAAAATCTCTGATTTCAGATTTCAGGAGGCCTCGCTTCAGCGAGAACGCTATGGGCGTTGAAGGTGATGTACAACTATTTTCAATCCGCAGTCGTGGTATTCTTCTCGTTTGGGGTCCTGGTCCTGGCGGATATGTTGAGGGCTGGTCTTTTCCGTCATCGATCTTCAATAGTCGTACGTTCACCAAGACAAGAACTATAGTTTCATCTCCTTCTCCTCTTGAAGATCCATATTAGAATACCTCCTCCTTCTTGTGTAATGCTAATCAATGTCTTACTTCTATTGAAAATATAGGTACACGACAACCGCAGGCTGGCGGTACCCACTAAAAAGCAAAACAAAATTTTCGTCGCCCTCTTATGCACCACACGGAACCGACTGATCACGACAATGACATAAGTTGAACCACTTTCGTGATTAGTAGTAGCCTGCTATATTTTAGAGAGATGGAGGTTGGAGATTCATCAGTTTGTTCCAGACCAATCGTGATCTTTGTGCTCAGAGTAACAGCAACATTGTAGAAACTGGATCGGCTTCTTGTTAGTCCTCTACATATTGTCCTCCAAGAATATTCGTGTCACCAGGATCAGAGTGAGAATCCAAAGATCAGGTTCTGTATCTAGATGTACGTCGCGGCCTTGTAGATTTCACATTGTGCATCTTCAACTTGGAATAAGAGAGGCACGTGGAATTTAAGAGGGGCATTGCATTGATGAACAAGACCAACAGAGCCATGCGAAAGGAAAACGAACATTTCTTGTTGAGAGAACATTAATTATTGTGCTTTGGCAAGTGTCAGTGTCAGACAGCACTTGGGATTCAAATTTAAGATCGCGTACATAGTACCCGCTATGGTGGTTCCCTCCTAAGAATCATCCTCGTCACGCGATAAGTTGTAAAATTCATCGAGGGAAATTGAAGGCCATGGGGTTTTTGGGGAGTGAGTTGGAGCGTATCTTCACTTAAACTTATCATTTATTATGTGCAAGCTCAAGCTACATCAACGTCACGTCTAATTTTTTTTCTTCTTGCTTTTCTTAGCTTTTTTCTTTTTGTGTTTCTTCTTTCGTATTTTCTCTGAAGATTCTGATGATTCGCTGTCCTCAGATGACGAGGAAGAGTCTCCTGATGCTTTTGCTTTTGCTGTCCTCGCAGTTCCACCAGCACCTCCTGTCTTTATCACCCCTCGTGGTCCCTTTTTCTCGATCTCCGCTAGCCTCTGTATTATCCGCGCTCGTAACTTCTTGCCTTTCTTGCCTTTCGTTGTGGGATGCGTGTTCTGTAGTTCTCGTCCACCATCATCCTGAAGCATGTCGGATTTATCGTCGGACAATGGTCGAAAGGTTCGCCGCACTCGAACGACCTCGCCGCAGCAGTCGATCGTTACCGGTTCCAAAGGCCGGTCACCAGGTGCAGTCCGCACACGTTCGAGTGCATCTAGGACACGCATGCCAGAGATTAGATGATGATGACTCAAAGAACTTTGAAAAGCAAATCTGTTATCATTATCAAGTTTCTTAAGTAGAAAAGTATGATAATGATGACATATTTTGGCTTCATATTTAATAAGAAGTTAGTACAAGAACAAGAAGGGAATGTGAATGATCAGTAGAGAAATTATTTGGTTTTTTCATAACTCGACAAGTTCTCCGAACACCACATGCCTTCCATCGAGATGCGGCTGGGGTTGAAAGAGGAGGAAAAACTGACTTGAGTTTGTGTCCGGTCCCTTGTTTGCCATAGACAAAATGCCTCTTTTGTTATGCCGCATTTCGTGTAATCCCACTGACTCATCTTCAAACGTATTTGCACCTGTCGTACTACTCGTGTAGATGGACCGACCACCAGTACCGTCGCCTTTCGTCCAATCCCCTCCTTGGATCATGAAGCCAGGTATCAGTCGGTGAAACTGGGAACCAGCAAAGCTAAAATGCTTGCCTAATTTGCCCACGCACAGCTGCCTAAAGTTCTCCACCGTCCGAGGTACGCGCTCTTGGAACAAGCGGAAAACTAGTCGCCCGCTTTCGCCACCAAAACTAACATCCATGAAGACGTGGACTAATCCTGGCGTTGCCACATTTTCGCGTAACCCGAAAATCGGATGCGGCACGGAGGACATAGTGTTCTCCTCAGTTGTTTTGGTTGGCATATCACTCCCAAAATGAGAGGACGAACTACTCGATGCCATTTTTTGTGATCTTCGTAGTTGGGGTACGGTCTCACGCGTCTACCATCGTCCTCCACGACTAGTACAAGCCCTGGCTGTCCTTCTCCTTGTTGAAGATGTGTACCTATGTATATCGACAACCTCTAGTAAAAACTCTAAATTGAGATCATTCTGATGTAATGAGCGACAAGGTCGTCTTTGTCAATGTCACTGTGAAGAATAGAAAACAAACAACTTCCCGTACTTCTTCTGACAAAAGGAAGCTAGCTGGAGTAGTCCGTAAGGTAAACTTCTTCTAGCAGCATCCGGA
This sequence comes from Amoebophrya sp. A25, assembly GCA_905178165.1. Classification (NCBI taxonomy): domain Eukaryota; class Dinophyceae; order Syndiniales; family Amoebophryaceae; genus Amoebophrya; species Amoebophrya sp. A25. The sequence goes on along the minus strand of CAJINU010000023.1, from coordinate 287,100 downwards.
AGAACTTGCTATTATAATTCTTAAAAAGATCATGAAGATGAAGAACTACATCTACATGCAGATTCGGATCGACGCCAAGCATCAACTCAGATCGTCAAGCTGCTGTGGTCTCCGTCTAATTGGGTTGATCAACAAGGTATGCTGTGGTCTTCGTCTGAGGTTGTTTTAACACTGCAGAACGCGGCTTTTCTGTTCCAACTAACTACATTCTCATTCACGTTGATGATCACACGTCTCGTTCAACAAGATGATTGCGTAGTCTCCGCTAGAAGGATGAACGACATCACGGACAATCACATTTTAAATGTGAATCATCTTAATAAACTGGTGTTTTCTTGACTGGCTCTGCTTGCGTCTCGTGTAGACCATGATGTTGTTCATCAACATTGTTGAATTTTTTACACTGCGCGTCGAGGTCGACGTCGAAAATGTGAGTCCACTATATCCAGCTGCACCGGGTGTGCATTATATGCACGACTCTTATTCAAAACTCAGGTGGGTTGATTTTTACCACGATTGGACAAAGGAAAGGAAAAAAGTAGAGAGTGATCAATACTTTACAACATAAAAGTTGAAGTTGTTATCAAAACTAGGGGTACTACATCAACAACTACTTGAAAACCAGGGTCGTGACCAAAGTTGTGGGGGTGGAGGTCTTTAGCACCAGAAACTTACTAGTAAAGTAAGTAGTGGTTGTTGTGGTTCACCACCGTCTTGGAGCGGGAGGCCAAGATGGCTGTGACCATTGCCAGGGCATCCCCGGTCGTGGAGGCATACCGATCACACCAGGTGGTACCATCACACCGGTTGGCGGCATCCCTCCCGTAGCGCCTGGTGTGTTGCCCATACCCCCTGTTGCACCTCCGCCTGCTACACCAGCTTGGGGACGCGCGCGCGCAGTTGGCGTCACGACCTTCACCGTTCGCATGCCACCCGGGAGCTGTGGGCCAACTTCCCGCGCATATTTCGTACCTCCACTCGAGATGCTTGTAGAAGCGCCTCCTCCAGCAGCGCCTTTGCCCATCATGCCACCTCCGCCCGAGGAAGGATTCAGCTGATGGTAGTGGCTCGATCCACCTGCAGGACCTCCAGAGCCCCCAGGCACTCCGGCTGTCCTAGGACCTCCTCCGAGGAGTCCCTGAGCAGCAGGTCCAGAAGATCCCCCGCCACCAGTACCGCCTCCAATCGGTAGCACTCCAGCATAAGCGGCGCGATGCACGCTGGCCATAGCTGTTCGAGCTGGCTCCCGGATCGTTCGGAACTGCGGCGTAACGCGAACCATGCCTCCCAAGCTGTTCACAAGTTCTTCGACGTAGTCAAATTCTGCGAATTTTTCGTCGGCCTCTCGCGCGCCCATCTGTTGGCGGTCTTCACACAGCAGGTTTACGGCCATGCCTACAAACTTCTCCGCAGCGCCGACCTCAAATCGCCGAATGCTCTTAGGCACGTCCAGCTTTCCTTCACTCTCCAGAGGCAAATTGTAGCGAGGCTGCTCTTTCTGACGAAGGCCGCCGACTGTGCCTTCACTCATTTTGGACGAAACTTTCGCAGCAAGGGCAACTCCGTCTGGAAGTGCAACTCCTGCACCTGCTGCGGCTGTTCCCCCTCCTGGTAGAAGTTGTAGACCTTTAATATTGCTTGCTTCTTCTTGACCTTCTACTAGGTTATTGTTTGTCACCTTATCCTTGTGGTCCCCTGAAAACGCTGCGTTTCCTCGTAGACGTGTTCCACCGTGTTCTAGGTCAGCGGGCTCGTCGGGTGTCAAGTCATCCACTCCTGCGCGAACGGACGGCTCTAGCACGTCATTGCACAGGATGAACATCTTTGGGAAGCGCAGGACGAAATTCAAGAGACTCTTACAGTTTGGCAAGGTGTGAAACATAGGACGAATCTTGTAAAACTTCTCGTATTCGCTTTCTAGCTCAGCTATCGAAATAGCGGTTCCGAGAGTGTCATCGTCGTCTGCTTGATGCGGGTTGACAGCACTACAATTCTCTGATTTTGTCGCCTGATCTCCGGTTGTCGTGGTTTTGTTCTTGATGGTGTCCTCGCCTACTACAACGCCGCTACTACTTGTACCATCTGCATCCGTCCGTCTCTTTTTGGCCGCCTCCGCGTCCTCTGCGTTTGGTCCCTCTTCAGCACCAGTCCTATCGTGGTCCTCGCCTCCAGCCCCACTGGTGCCACTTCTCCGTCTCTTCGAGACGGCATTATCTAAGATGACTGCAGTTTCATCTTCACCAGAACCAGTAGTGTTCATCTGGAGTTGTTGTTCCGCTCTTGCTGCAGCACGCAGCCTTCGCCTTCGCTTGGCATGCAGAAACTTGAGCAAGCGGTGCAATGACCTCGCGCAATTGCAGACTACCTCGTCTGGTAGTTCTCCCTGGAAAACGCGTCTCCCGGGAACTACACCTGGAGGTGGCACCATCACGGAAGATCCGCTATTGATGCCACCAATGTTGCCGTGAGAAGTGCCGTTCATCACAGGAGCACCACGATGATGTGGAGGAAAACCGGCGCCATGATGACCTCCACCTCCGGAACCTCCACCTCCACCAAAGGAACTATGCGCGGCGGCAGGCCCAGCCATCATGGCTGGCCCCAGGCCTGACGTCTTGCTGAAGGTCGACGTGGACAGGTTGATGTTGATCAAACTCCGAAGCTGGGAGATGGAGATGTCTTCAGGGTCGAACCCGTGAGCGGGCTCAATCAGAGCATCGCTGAAATCTTGACTGAACACGAACAGTTTTCCGCAAAAGTCCTCCAACTTTTTCTCAAGTGGACCAGCACTGGCAAGATTGAACCTGAAGAAGATCATGTTGTTCATGAAGTAGAACGTGTCAGTTACAAAAATTCTATTGAGCTTACTAGCAAGAAAAGCAAGTAGTTGTGCTGTAGAGCAAGAAAGGTGTGCATTGGATAGCTCTACAGTACAACTCCTTGACTGTGACAGTCAAGGAGTTGTACTGTAGAGCTTTGGGACAGTGTCGTATCTTCTCTGGCGAGCAGCAACAAAATTATAAAAAAGAACATCTTATCTACATCTTCAGAAGAATGAACCATGAACAACATCAACACGACGGTGTAGATGATCGTCATCCTAATGATGTAAGTACTTTTCCATCGGAAATTTGTGGCCGAAGTGTCTATGGTAATTCGCGGGGATCGTTGAGACCGGCATCGGCTTACCATGAGCTATCGTCAGAAAGTACAGATTCAAACCCAAATCCAGGAAATTTTCGGGTAACGGCGTGTTCCCAGCTGAGGATGGTTCAAGGATGTTTTCTTTCTTGTTGCTGCAAATAGAGATATTAAGCCAGATAGATTTAGTAATGAAGCAGTAGATCATGTTCATGTGCCAGATAGATTATTAGTATGAATGGTTCTGGTATTTGGTAACCTGAATTCGATCCTAAGGGTTCTCTTCTTGTTTTCCCTTAGGATCAAATTCAGGTTACCAAATACCAGAACCATTCATAGTAATGAAGGAGATCATGTTGAACCAGATGATAGATTTAGTAATGAAGCAGTAGATGACGTTGAAAACGACGTGGTTGGTAAAAGCAGATTTAGTAATGACGTGGTAGCAAGAAAAAAAAATACTTTCTTTTTTTGGTAATTCGCCTCGTCGAGTTGGTTTTTCTGGTATTCCAAGTTCGTCATCGCGTAAGATGCCATGCTCGATGATTTCTGAGATCGCCGCGCGCTCCTTTTGCTTGATATAAGCGACGAAGGACTCTCGTTCCTCGTGCGGGACTTTCATCATCCTGTTCTGCACAAGCACATCCGTATACCCATCTCGTAAAAACTCTGTCTGGATGCGATTGTCAGTGAACCAGTAAGGAAAGTAGTTTGTCACGGGAAAACTGTCCGCGTTCTTCAGCGACGAGGGGAGAATGTTGATGGTTACGCTCTGGTGGGTTGTCGTGTTGGAGGAACCTGGTGCAGCACCAGCAGCGTTACTTGCAGGTCCTCCTGCTCCTGCGGTCGTGGTGCCTCCACCAGTATTGGAACCGGCAGTCGTAGTAGTTCCACTAGGCGCGCCAGGAGTGGCGCCTCCTCCAGGAGGAGGAACACCTATCGTGGAAGCTATGGCTGGTGGTGAAGAAATAGAAAGCGGAGGCCCGCCCTTACCTCTATGCTTGGCGGGATCCGTTTGGAATGTCGTTGGCGCACTAATCCCGCTTGCGCTAGCAGAACTGCTGAACCTGATTCCAATTTCGTGGGGAGAGACTAGCTGTATACTATTGATGAAGCTCAAAACGGCGCTTTTGAGTTTCTATTTCTGTTGCTAGACCTAGATAGTGGTCATATTAATAATAATTATTATAAGTTGATAGATAAAAAACATAACAAAAAAAAAATCTATATTATTAATCTATATTATTAATCTCGCCATTGATCGCCGCCATAAAACTCCCCGCCTAACCCACCGGAGATTAGTCAGCTTCTTTCGCGAAGCTATTGCCCATAGTCTCCTGCCCTTTCCCCTCAGTCTCAAGCCCGATAGCCTCCGGCCGTTTCCTTGTTGGGATTTACGTTGCGGCCCCGTGGCAGACCACCAGAAAAGAAGGCAGAAAAATGGCCGACGGGGGTGGGGGCGCAAGCTGGGGAGAAAAGTCCAAAGAGAGACAGCCAACGAAAGACCGCCCACCGAAAGGGCAAAGACCTTGGACCAAAGACACATGGACCAAAGCCGATCTTTGGACCAAAGACGAGCTTTGGACGAAGGGCGACCGTTGGACCAAGGGCGATCTTCGGACTAAAGGCGACCTTTGGACCAAAGACGACCTTTGGAGCACAGGCGATCTTTGACCCAAAGACGATCTTTGGCCCAAAGGCGATCTTTGACCCAGGGGCGACCTTTGGACCACAGGCGACCTCTGGACCACAGGAGACCTTGGGACTTAAGACGACACTGGGACCAAAGACGACCTTGAAACCAAAGACGACCTTGGGACCGAAGACGACCGCGGGACCACAGGCGACCTCTGGACCAAAGTGCGGCGACCTCTGGACCAAAGTAGGGCGACCTTTGGACCAAAGTAAGGCGACCTTTGGACCAAAGTAAGGCGACCTTTGGACCAAAGTAAGCCGACCTTTGGACCAAAGTAAGCCGACCTTTGGACCAAAGTGCGCCGACCTCTGGACCAAAGTAGGGCGACTTTTGGACCAAAGTAAGGCGACCCGGCGACCTCTGGACCAAAGTAGGGCGACCTTTGGACCAAAGTAAGGCGACCTTTGGACCAAAGTAAGGCGACCTTTGGACCAAAGTAAGCCGACCTTTGGACCAAAGTAAGCCGACCTTTGGACCAAAGTGCGCCGACCTCTGGACCAAAGTAGGGCGACTTTTGGACCAAAGTAAGGCGACCCTTCGACCTCTGGACCAAAGTAGGGCGACCTTTGGACCAAAGTAGGGCGACCTTTGGACCAAAGTAAGGCGACCTTTGGACCAAAGACGGCCGCTGGACCAAAAGCGACCTCTGGACCACAGACGACCTCTGGACCAAAGCCGACCTTTGGACCGAAGACGACCTTTGGGCCACAGGCGACCTGTGGACCACCGGCGACCTGTGCGTGGACCAAAGACGACCTTTGGGCCCAAGACCTCCGACACGACAAGAGTGAGACCCGCGACAGCAGACATCTGACGAACGACCTCCGCCAGAAAAACTGACGCGAGGCCTCCCTGTGGCGCGAGGCCCTTGAAGATAGCGAAGACCTTTCGCGAAGGACGTCAGTCCGGCGAACGCGGTCAATCTGGCGAAGCACGTCAGTCCGACGAAAGAACGGGGTCAATCTTACGAAGGAAAGACATCCGCAGCCCGAAGAAAGGCCCCGCTCAGCCTGTTCCCTCCGACGCAAGGCAGACGCCTGGCGAAGCATTGCGCCGGCCTGGCGAGAGGCCTCACCTGGCTGGCGAGTGCATCAGCCTGACGAACGGCGCCGAGCTGAAGCAAGCCATCAACCTGACCAAAGGCGTGAGTCTCGGCCCGGCGAGGAATGTCAGCCAGGCGAAGCGCTTCAGCCTGACGAGAGACGTCGCCCGACCCTGACGAAAAGCCTCAGCCTGACCCAAGACGCCTGCCGAGGGGCGCCGGCCTGCCCGACGAACGCCGCCAGCCTGGCGCAGAGCGTTGGGCTGACGAACGGCATCAGCCTGATGGAGGGCCTTAGTCTCCAGCTTGGTGAAAGACGTCAGCCAGCCGAGAGGCTTCAGCCACAGCCCGAAGCGCGACGCCGCACGACCCCGCGAAGTGCGCCCGCCTGTTTCTGACGAGAGACATCTGACGAAACAAAGAAGCCCCGCCAGGTGTAAGCGCGTAGAGAGACCCAAGCAGCGCGGCCCTGCGTTGCTTTGTCTTGTTTGGCCCATCAAGGTCGCCCCTCGTTCTTGCCTGGCGCCACCGCGAGGCGCTTGCGTGCGTTGGGGCTTGCGGATTCTTGTGCGTGTCTGGTGGCTCTCTTCTGGTTTTTTTGTTGGACTGCCGTGGGGGTCTTGCAAATTCTTAAGAATTTGCATGACCCGCCCGGCAATCTCAAAAAAAAACCGAAGGCAGCGCAATGCCCTGCACATGAGTCGACTCATCTGAGTCGGCTACCGCCGGCACTCGGCTCTTGTCGTAGTCAATTCGTAAGGTGCAACAGCTCACCCGCGGGATGTCTCTACTCTAGCGGCTGTAGCCCGTGGGAGGCCGCAGAAAAGTGCTAAACTAACTTGAAGCCGGGCGAAGCTTGTGGAGGCTAGTATAAATAGTAAATAAAGTAAAAATAGTATCTATAGACTGCATCAACGAGTTCTAATACTTCTTCAAAATTCATCGTTGAGCATATCATGACCATGAGGATCATCTGCAATTCGTGTAACTAACTTTAGTAGAAGTACCGACTTCTCGGTGGGTTCTTGCCGCCCGTCATCACCACGAGAGGTGGTTCCGCACCTGCTAAGAGAGGCGCCGAGCCTTGAGGTGAAATGTTGACATGGGGCTGCATCACGACCCCACCTGGTGGCATTATTACCTGCGCCATGCCTGGTGGTGGCGGTGCACCTGCCGGTGCCGTGATAACTACTCCAGGACCTGGCGGCGGAGGAGGCGCCTCAGTGAAAGGGTTCGGCTGGTGTTGATGTGGATGATCCATCGATCCTCCATGAGGTCTACCCGCACCCGCACCTCCGCCCCCAAGGGGTAGCATGTTCGGATTTCCACCACTCATTGCTCGCCCACGACCTTTTTTTGAGGCAGAAGTTGTACTAGACGGTGGTTGTATAGCTATAGGCGCATTTGGAAGATTCGCCCCATCTTGATGTTGCGCAAAACTCGGCGTCATTCCACCTGCGGAAGAAGGAGTCACTCCACCTCCTCCATCTGGACCTCCTGCAGGCTTTCCAACAAGTGGACCTCCTGCGGGAAAGAACCCTGACACAGGTCCACCACCAAAAGGAGAAAATCCCTTTTTTCCCGCAACCACTGCTCCGGTCGCAGGCGCTCCCTGACGAGATGAAAAACGTTGATCTTGATGAAGTTGAACTAAACAACTCACTTCGACGAGTGGACGAGGAGGGCAAGAAATTATAGTACTACTAGTAGAAGACCTCCTCCCAATGTCTTATAGTACCGACAAGAGTGCCTGATAACTACGCCACTTCTATGTACATTGCTGGAAGGGCTAAGGCTCTAGAGGTAAATAAAACTAACCGGTTGTAGTTTTATTTGAGTGTTAAATATATATAGCCCCCTTTAAAAAAGTCACGCCTTCGTTCCTCCTGCCCATGAAATCCATTCAATGCATTGCGATCCACGCAAGGCATCATCCATCTATGTGAAGAATGTTCTATTATCGATGCTCTATCAATATCTATCAAGCCATCGTCCATGCTCTATTATCTAAATGTGAAGAAGAATGTCACAAAACGTTAAAGTACCTTCAACCCAGAGAGAACAGGTGGGGGGCCTTTCATGACAATGAACCCTCCTGGTCCAGGAGGAGGTGGTGGAAAACCAGTCGCCGCAGCTTGCGCCGCCGCTTTCGCATGCAACTGCTGCTCCATCTTAATATTGTTCATTTGTTTAAGTTCTTGCGAATCTTGAATTATTCGTTCTCATACTCATTCATGATCGTGCTGCGTTCTCATGCTCTAACATGAAGCTTCTGATCTGTTACTTACAAAGTTGTTGATATCAATAGGGAACAAACGGATCGCAAACTACGCAAAGACATATGATCAAGGGAAACTCGAGACGGAGAGGACGTAGTTGCCATTTTTACTTGAAGATGTTGGGTTGTTCTGTAGGAACCAACACTCACAGGAAGAAAAAAATGACGTCTCCTAGAAGAAATAATAGGAAAAACAAGAAGCCAGGGTCAGGGTGAAACGTTAACGTTAATAATTATAGGACTAGCGAGGACAAATTAGGAATGTGGGAAGAGTGAAACACCATAGACTTGAACAAGAATAAGCAGCTAGTTCGAGTTGTAGTTCTGTAGACACTTAGTATTCCTGCTGCCTGGCACCCGCTTACTTAGTTTTCGTCGAGGTTGTCAATGTCGACACCAGCACGATGATCTGGAACGCAGGATGATCTGGAACTTTCTCTGTGTAAGTATGTTCTTACAGCTAGTTGATGTTGAGCGGAGTTCAGATATGATGATTGAGATTCAGCGTGTTGGACGAAGAAGTCTTGTCTTCACTTCTACAACTAGACAACGGGCTGAATTCGGTTCTCCAAATTCGTCATGAAACCGTCACCGTCAGTGTGATATTCTCAAGATCATTAGAAGTAATGGTACAGTATATTCCACAAGAACCGGTCTGTATGACTATGTCTATGAGCGAGGAGACGGGAGCAACAGCAGACGGTGTCGGTGAACAAGAAGTAGGAGAACATCTTTTGACAATAAAGTGACAAGAACAGTCATAATCTGAGCAAGTCACGACATGCGCTTTTTAGATTTTTGTCCTGCTAAAAAAAATTGTGATCGATATGGCCCATCGAATTCCTTTTGCTATCAGGAATAGAAGTCGTATCAACTGCGATGGCAGCATGAAGAACAACGTGAGCTGGCTGTGGACATTGGTATTTGATTATAAGGACAGTATAGATACAATTACAGTGAAACAACATTCAGGGTTAATATGGCAAGAGTCTAAATACTATGAGGCCGAGCGCGTTGCTTGGTGGTGTTTGACTTGGCGAGGACAATTTGTAGGGATGAGAGCGACCACGACGTCTCTTTCATTCCGACAGCTTAGTCGACAAACGTAAACTACTTTCTATCCTTGCTGTATTAAAAAATCTTCACAGTCTTCGCATTGATGAATCCTTTAGGTTTACATTCTTGTTACAGCCCGCACATCATGATCCCGAGCAGTCTGCTGTCAAAAAAATTAACATTTACCTTTGACTTACTTCTTCACACATGTCCTCACGTATTAGTCGTGGCACTAATTTAGTGCTGCCTTCGAGATTATCATTAAATGGTCAAAGTCACTTTGACCATTTAATGATAATGTCGTCTTTTCTAAGGCTCCTGTAAATTCTTTGTCGCAGCAAGCATGGGCGTCGTCAGGGATTCTGAGGCTGATGCGATCGCGGGCGGCTCCGTGTTCCGAATTTTTATCTTGTTTCGGTCTCTTTGTGTTCTTGGCGTAGTCGTGGAGGAAGTGCTAGGCTGCAAAAGTTCATCCTCGTCTTGCTTTCCTTTCCGAACAGGCATCTTCAAAGCGGGTCCAAGGGCGGGGGCAGTCGGTTTTACATCATCTCTAGTCACCTGAAAGTGTTGATCTTCATTTCCAGTTGGACCGCTACTAATAGCAGCTTGCCCTGTTATTCTATTGCTATTCAAGGTTCCTACTTGTTCGCGTGAAGAAGCTGAGGAGCCTGAGCTCCTAGTAGAGCTTCGCGTCGCAGAGGACCAAAAAATACGGAAACCGATTTGCCGGAAACGCAGCCAGGGTCTTGCAACGTAGAGCATGAGATATTCACCAGGTGTGTCACCCAGAAGCTGCAACGTAGCGAGGAAAACTGGAGTCGGACATTAGATAGAAGATAAGTACTTACTAGAAGAGAGAAAGAACTACAAGGCCTATTCTTCTTCTTGGAGGTTCTATCAAGTGAGAATGAAACACAACTACAAGATGAAGGACAAAGGCTAGCTCTTCTACAACATGAAGATGTAGTTAAACAAAGAACACGACCAAGAACAGCAAGCAGACTACGAGTACGACTAGTGAGATCATAACACAAGTTGAATATCGATCCAAACAGTGGTAATTCCAGCAAAACGGTGCACCAAAGAGCGGATGAAACCCAGAAGACTAAGCGCCTGCGCAACTGTGCTTCGACACCCCCAAGTAGTCTTCTTGCACTGCTCTCTAGAGCCCTCTGTGTTGCCGCTTGTACTAGGGTCTCATGTTGACCCTGCGAGGACCGGCCAAGCTGTGCTATTCCTGTCCCGCTGATGCTCCTGCTTTTCACTATGACTCGTTGCTGCACGATGTACGCAGATGGAGAGCCACCGCCTTGAACACCTCGTCCTGCTTCTTCTTGTTTTTCAATGCCCCTCCGATGAAGATCATGTTCATCAGGCTCACGTAGTTCTTTGACCTCGTCGATCTCATCTTCGTCGAGCAGGTCCTCTACTGCCAAAATCGTGAAAATTTGGCGAACTTCAACGATGGTCTCAGCTGACTCGTTCGCAACTTTGCTGCTCTCGAACGCGACGGCCCACCACAACAACAGGCTGACAATCCAGCTAACCACATCCAGCACCGCAGCTGCCACGTAAAGCGACAACAGTGACGCCATCAGAAGTAGTCCCCCAAGGACCAACGCGCGATTTCTAGGTGACAGATCCGAACCTAGACCTCGAAGAGCAGTTGACGAAGATGATGAACCTCCTAGAAGCTCCAGCACACCACCGGAATTAGCGAGGACACCACCTCCTGTAGTGCGCGTAGTAGCTGCCCCAAACGCCAGAGCTTGGAATGCAGCAGCACCTGGCGCCGCGAGTGCGCGTCGGGCAATCGTCGAAGACAGATTCATGGAGTTTGTTGCTGAAGGAACAATGGCTTCTGCAAGTGCAAGACCATCTTGTGCCATTCTCGCCGTTCTATTATCCGCATCTTCTTCTGGTACTGTTTCTGCTACGGCTGTCGTCTCCGTTCTATTATCCGCATCTTCTTCTAGTACTGTTTCTGCTACTGCTGTTGTGGTTGATTTCCGTTGAGCGGACTCGCTGGAAGTGCACAGCCATCGAACCATCTGCCGCAGTCGCGAACCGAGTTGGAGGCGAGAAAGAAATGACACAGACTTTGCGAATGCGATGGAGAGCCAATTTCCGCCATAGAATGCAGCCCAGACAGCCAACAGGAGTAGTATCCGCTCTCCAAGGTGGCGACTGAGGTGCAAGTCGTACGTATGATGAGTAGTACTGGAAGTGAACGCTCCACCATGGTCGCCGTCAACATCTAGTACTCCATCGCTGCTCTCGTCCCTACGGCCGGTCTCGTCGTATATGAGCAAAAAGTCTAGCGCACAGAACGCTGGCCACAATGCCCAAAAAGCTACCCATCCATTCGCCCTTTCTAGAAGTCTCAACAGCTTCGGCAGTACATGGAGCGGCAGGTTATCGTAGGTCTCCTTAGACCAAGACCTACCAGGAGATGAAACTCTTCCCTGAGAAGTAAAGACTAGGGAACAAGTAGGCGAAGACGTGGACCCAAACGACTCTAGATCGATCAAAGCATCCAACGAGGTGAAAAGAGGCAGAATGGTGATCGCGAAGTACACTGCAAATAGACCAGGAAAATGCGGCAACGAAACCACGATCCACAGGACTGGAGCCACCAGGAGAAAACTCGCTTGGTACAGCAGTGAATGAAAGAAGAGTGGGTCTCGTCGTCGTCAGGAAATGAGCACGATATTGACCTATAGGAAGAAGACGTTGATGATCATGGAAGACGTTGGTGATCATATCAACCTATACTAGGAAGAAGACGTTGATCATGAAAATCACGGAAGAAGGACAAGATCATAAAGTATCTTGAAGTATTCAACATCCTTTCCTCAACATAAGTCGTTTTTATCAGGTCTTTCCGTTCTCGTTGACGTCGTTGTTCTTCGTCTCTGTCAAGCTCTTGCTCGGCGCGCGCCGCTCGTTGTCTTGCGCGTATTATTCTTGCTCGCACCACGACCACCAGCTGAGTCGCGAGCACTAGTGCGATGACAACGAAGGCAACCACACCTTGCGTGTGAACAGGCAATTGCTGAAAAGCCTTGACTGAGCCTACCAACAAGTCGGCCGCATGTGGCAGCAGGTATGCGAAAATGAGGGGGAGTTAGAGACGGAAGTGGTTGTCTCGCTCTTGTCGGCGAACAACAACAGGCGGCCATCAAGTAATAAATTATGCGACGGGAGTAAGTACTTACTGAGATGGTTAGGTACTTTATAAAGGACAAATTAGATGCCATCTTCATCGTGTTTATGGTTGCACTTTATTTAAGAGTTCGTGCGTATACGTGCTCCTTGAAGAGGACCGAGAATCGACGCACTGAAAAAATAGACCCTTGCTGCAGTACAGCCAATCATGTGGCAGCCATACGAGAACAGATCGCTCACAAACGGAAAGAGGAGGTATATCCAGGCACCCAAAGCGAGGCATGTCGCGCGAACCCATTCTCGTGAGCGCTCAAAAGCATCCTCAGCATTTTGAAGCAAGTATTCAGCGAAAAGCTGTACTGCAGTTCTTGTTTCGCCTGCTCCTTCGTTTCCAGAAGATCCTTTTTTTACAGTTGTATTTCCATCTCCACCAACATTGCGCGCAGTGTTGTTATCATTTGTCACATGCAGCAGGTAAAAGCGCACGAGTATCCAGGTTACATACACTGCAAAAAACGTCCGGAACCCGCGTGGATACAGCTGGGACAATCGGAAGAACACGAAAGCGAGTAGGCAACAAAGTGCTACAGCGGTCAGAAAAAACACATGCTCCGCGAAGAAAGTCTCCACAGCGGGGATGAGCTTCTGCGTGACAATCTCGCCCGTCGCCGCTTGCGACGAAGCGAACGAATGTTGCATGTTTGTTCGTCGCAGCTAGTACGACGACGTCGCCGTGGTCCTTCCTATTTTTTTCCGTCCAGCTCGTCCAGGTGTCGTAGTTGCTAGAAGTAAAACTTCAATCATGCAAAACGAAGACAACTTCATTCTTTCGTTTTTACTCAGCCTCAGGCTCAGCGCCGGCCATAAGTTTCTATTTCTTGTGCAACAAGGTGAAGATGATCTTCTATCCAATAATGTTGGTGGAGCAGGCCTAACTAGAAAAAACGAAAACCGAAAAAAGATGATCTTCTATCCAATAATGTTGGTGGAGCAGGCCTAACTAGAAAAAACAAAAACCGAAAAAAGATGATCTTCTATCCAATATATTACTAAGCTATAATTTTTCATCTTTCTAAGGTGTGAAAACTGTTAGGAGGAACTTCCTAGCCCACTATATTTGCCACGTGGGGTCCAGAGGAGCAACTTCCCTAGTAATCTAGTACTTATTATTCTTCAGTAGGTTGAAGACAGCTATTTTGACCAATAGTTGTTTTGAATGAAGACTATTTTTGACATTCGTTGTTCTTGCTGAGATAAGACGGCTTCTTTTTAGTTCTTTCACAGGAGGACTCAGGAAGACATCTAGAAATTTGAAATTCAACATACTTATGGCAGGCCATGCATTTAGACGAAAGATTCATTCGTATGCTGAAGACCAAAGGCATGGCTCACCAGGTCTTCCAAGGATTTGCGCTGAAGAAAATGCGGACTCTTCGTACAAAAACGCACGATGAGGGTGACACCAGCGTTAGCATCTTCTTTCACAGGTCAACAAAATCATCTTCCTGACGAAAAATGAAGATAAACGGTTCAACAAACGACTTGGGCTTTTTATAGTGATATAGTGAAGGTGTAGTTGCTACAGCCATCGCCATGCTATATTAAGGAAAAGGATTTGGATTGATTAATATTTCAACACTAGATGCATGCAGATACAACTCTTACTTCCGCGTAGTCTTTGATGAGGACAAGAGATCTAGGACGCCTAAGATGATATCTATCAACGCGGCCTGGTTCTCAAGATCGGGCCTCGTATCCATCAAATTCAATTCATCATCTATTTCAGCTTCTTCTGTTGAAGCTTCTTCTACTGTTGTAGCTTGTTCATCTTCTGTAACTATGTCAGCTTCTTCTTCATTGTCTTCTCCTGTTATAGTTTTTATACCTTCTTCAGAAGTTTTTTCATCTTGTTGGTCCTTGGTCAGCGACAGAGTCTCCATCGCCTCCCGCATTGTGGCCATCTTCGTTGACATTTTTTGTCGTTCACTTTCTTCATCTTCAACATCATTTTTAGAGAATCTAAATTCATTTGGTGTCCGTGCGAGATAAACGTACTTCCTCAGACTCGATCCGTACTCTTCAGCAGCTAGCGCAGCAGCATCTTCACCTTGCGCCTCTTCATCTCCCAAACACACTTTCTCAGCCATCAACATCGGACGCTGTTCTTCATCACCTCTGTTCTCGACTTGAGCTTTTGCATCATGAACACCTTGTTTTGCAGCAGCACCTGTTGTAGCACCCTGTTTTTTGATATGGCACACGTTCAACTCCTTCAAAGCGTCCGCGCCAGGCAGCGTTAGCTTCGGTTTTTTCCCGCCTTTGGAAAGACCTTGTTTTGCTGCGAGCTTTTTTTGTTCCGACAGAAGGCCTTTCGTGATTGCCTTCCGCAGTTTCCCGTCTAGCTTTTTACGCTCTGCGTCTGCCAACGCTTCCGGATGTTAGATATACAACACATTTTCTTCCTAACATACAGCTCCACCAGTATTACTGTTAGTTATCATTATCTATCCTAAAGTAGAAGTAGATAACGATAAGATATTATTCTAATTTCTACTTCTACTTCATCAACTTCTAGTAAGTTACAATGTATGAGTAGTTATTCATGCAGATGAGGCTGCAACTGCTAACGACCTCGAAAGTGTTCAGTCAAGAACTTATCGAGAATCATCATGCACCTTCGCCTTTGTTCTTCTCGTTATTCAAGTACGTAGTAGATAGTGTTGTAGCTGTAGTACAAGTACAACTAGTACAAGTTCATAATTTGGGCCGGTGAGAAGTTGTTTCATTTTTTCGT
Organism: Amoebophrya sp. A25; assembly: GCA_905178165.1. Taxonomy (NCBI): domain Eukaryota; class Dinophyceae; order Syndiniales; family Amoebophryaceae; genus Amoebophrya; species Amoebophrya sp. A25. The sequence continues at coordinate 271,925 of CAJINU010000023.1, read as the reverse complement.
CCACCTGCTGTCCACTTCTGAAGAATTGTCTCCTAAGGATATTGCCCAGCTTCCCCTCGTTCAAGCCATATTTAGTGTCCACCGTCCTGTAGGCTGTCGTCACTTGCTTCCCGATGTGCTCTACTACAACTGCCTTACTCGTCTTACTGTCTTTGTCCTGCTTCGACATCTGGACGTCTTGTTTGTTGTTCATCTCCTTCTTTTTATTTTTTTTATTATTCATATATGGAGGAAGGAACTGCGCGACCATCTTCTTGATGTTCATCGCACTTAAATCTACATCTTCATGTTTATTCTTCGTCCAACGAGAAGGGCAAGGATCTGTCGGACTTCTCTGCTGCCTATGTTAGAGTGGTCTGCTAGATTGCATCTCGGCCCCCTCATCTTGACCCCTACCTTTACCTTGTTGTATTTCACGAGAATACAAGGGAAAAGGGAACCAAGATGCCGAGAATGATGGACACTAAATGTTGACCATAACTATGCGTGTTGTGCTTGATGTTGTATATCTTCATGCATCTCTCATCCAGATGCTTCTTCGCTTGCTGCAGCATTAGCGCCGCGGCTTGTATTTCCTGTCTGCGTTCGATCAAAATTTGAATCTGTCCGAGGACATTCGAAATGTAAAGCTCGAGCAACGTCGCACGCATGGTATGGAGTTCAATCGCCCTTATCCGCAGTTGCGCTAGCAACCTGTCTTCCGGACGAGGCATTCTTGCAGGTCCTCGTTCTTCTTGATTATGATTATGCTCCTCATCATCCTCATCGGACTGGGACTCTTCGAGGACTCTCTCGATTTTAACAAGTCCGTCAAAGAACTCCTCAGCCCCCCTGCGAATCAAGAAAAGACGATTAAAATCTTGGCCATCAAAAAACTTTCTGCGCAATACATCATGGATCGGCGGAAACTTATTCAGGCTGTTCTTAGATGTAGGGTTCTGCTGTTTCTGTTTCCCGTTTGTTCTGCCTTTCTCCCTTAGGAGAGGCAAAACACACGGCAAGAGGAACACCTTCAACCTACCCTTAATGTTCCTCTTTTTGGCTGCATCTCCACTTCGCTCGGCATCGTAGTTACGTTTCCGAATCATTTCGTCGTAATCCCGAACTACATCGCCAAGTTTCAAAAGCTCCACGATTTGTCCTTTTTCATCCTCCAAATTCTTTCGCGTCGCCTTTCCGCTTGGCAAATGGTCGAAAAGAGCACCGAGTGCGGCTCTTTGTTTTCCCGTAAAAAATTTCTTTCCATTCGCGGCAAAACAGCTCTCTTGGTAAGCAGAGATGAGGGCCAGTTTGGTTGCATCCACATACTCTTCGTAAGAGTCCCAAAGCTTCGTAAAATTTGCTAGCACCCAAAGGAAACCCTCAATAACGTTCTTCGCAGAGACTTGTCCTCCTAGAGGCAACCACTCCTGTAGTGGATTTCTAAGGCTGTTTTTCTTTGTTTTGACACCTTTTGTAAGACTCAAAGTTGTACTAGTCGTGCTCCTTCCCGTGAGAATAGACAGTTGCAACAATTCCGAAATGGCGAAGCCACTAGTTGTACTCCTGCTTGAAGTTCTTGTGCCTCCGCATCGGAGACCAACAGCGTGTGGCTCATCTTCATCTTTTTTAACCTGATGAAGTAGACTCTCATCGCCCTCTTCGCCGACGTCGTCATCTCCTCCCGTTGAAGGACTGTCATCATGATCAGATTGATGACCATCTTCTTCATCCTCAAAATTCATTCTTGAGAGCACCCGCAGAGCCACTTCGTGCTCGTTGCGTTCGAGGGCGCGCGCGATATTTTTGACTGCCTTTTTCGACTGCTCGTCTTGGAGGTGCAACTGTTGATAGACATTTTTCGTAGCTCGTTCGGGGCCCTTCACCTTGCAACTCAGCAGGCCAATCTGCCCGCGCAGCAGGTGATTCGTGAACTGCTGCAAAGTACCACTGATATTCCGGGACATCCAAACGACGGGTGAAATCCCAGGTGCTTTGGTTGTGCCCAAGACCAACCTTTCCTGAAGAGCCGCGGTTGTTCTTGAAGGAACACGAACATCTTTTGCGTTTCCTATTCTATCCTCGTCTTTGTAAAAAAAAAGATCCATACCTCCATCCAGATGTTGCTCGCCGTTGATCACATCCGGAATCCTGGTGTTCCCGAGCTGATCTGCTGCTGCTGTTGCGAATTGACTTGGGGTGATCCTGAATCGGCGACTCCGTTCAATCTCTTCGACTAGCTCTAGTGGGAAGGAATCGAGCAACCCTCCTCCTGTTCCCGGCGTGACTTGCGCTATCAGAGTGCTGTGATTGACCAGCTGCATTAAAAGAAGTGGCTGAAACAGTTCACATTTGCCCTCTGTATACTTACATATTTTTTGACACGTTCCATCTTCATCTTGAAAATTACGAAATGTGTCAAATTATATTATAGTGTAAGTACAATAATATGAATATGAAATGCTTCAACAACTGGTCCTAATTGCAGGAGGGGCTGTACACTGAGACGCGCGCGAGATTCCGCAGCTGGATGCAGGTAGTGACAAGTAAGCCCAACAACGTGGACGTGTAGCATTGGATCGTAATCTTGGCTGAACTCGAAACCTTCACGCACTCTTCTTAGTTCCTCCGACTGCTCCAATTAGAGCTGCTACCACGCAGCATCCTTGAGCCCATCCCTGAGCGCTTTTTTCCCTTGAAAAAGAAGCCCAGCAGGATGGCGCTGAGGATGCTTCAGCGGTAGCCTTAGCCCAAGGAAGCCTCTGCCTTCTGCGCCAACGCACGTCGAAAGGCGTCGGCAAGCCTGTTTGCCAAGTGGTCAAGTTGAACTCTATCATGCACATGCAGCAGGATGCCGACATCATTCTCCGGTGCAAACCGTTTCGTGGAGGTGAAGTCGTCCTCTTTTTCTTGGACTAGGAGGTCACCTTCTTTCTCTTTTTCTTGGACTTCTCGAACAGGATTCTTTTGAACAACCTCTTGAACAGCAGCATCATGTAGTTGATCTTCTTCAAAAAAGAGGCCAGTAGGTGGATGAAGTGTAGTCAGATGATAGTGCTGGGTCAGCATCCCTCGGTTAGCTTTAATCCGCTTCGTGAGCATGCCACCATCTATTGCTGCCTTTGTAACCACTGAGGCAGCCCTTAATATCAGATCATTATCAGCATACCTGTTTTGCGTTCGTGCAGTAGTAGGAGCGGCGGGCGTCTGGCCCTTGCTGGAGGCGGAAGCAGAAGTCGAAGATCCCCCTCCAACTAGCGTCGGGCCCTTGCTGGAGGCGGAAGCAGAAGTCGAAGATCCCCCTCCAACTAGCGTCGGGCCCCTCGCCATCAGGCCGCGGTGACTTTCATTCACACGGGCGTCGTCGAGAGTGAAGATTTGCTCGAGAACATTGGCGAAGTCTTCTGTCTTTTGCCGCACCCCACGAACATTACAACACAACATTGTTGTGTCTTGAACAGTTCTTCTTGTATCAGTGGAGCATGTTCTTGGCGAAAGAGTTCCATACAAGATCTTGCTCCATGCTCCTCTGGCTTCTCCAAGAGCCTTCCCGGGAAGCCCTCGGCGCCAGTTGCTCTTAACAACTGTTGTTGAAGAAGACAAGGACGAGGACGTCGGTGCTATTGTTCTAAGTTTCTGATTCTGTTGCTCTGCTGCTATTTGGAATTTCTCCTGTCGTTGCTCCTCGTGCTTTTCGACATCCTGCGAAACAAAAGATCGCATGAGAACACCAATCACGTCGTTTTCTAACATTCTATCTCGAAACTCGGTCCAAGGTTTCTTGACATTCTCGATCCAATCACGCAGCACTAACTCCCTACTTCGCCTCTTGCGCTTGTCGGCTTCGAGTTTGCGCCACTTCTGCGACAAAACTTCCATCCTATGCGTCTGGACCGCTCTAAGTTCTTCCTGCGCCTCCACGCGGAGTCGCTCCAGTGCGGCCCTTATTTCCTGGTTCTTCTTCGAGCGATTGCGGGCTTTTCTATTGTAAAGTTCAACTCGCCTCTGGAGCACCTCCTCAACCTTAAATCGATATAAGGTCTGCACCCGCTTTAAGAAACTCACTGCAGCTTCAACTTCTCTTTGATGTGGAGGGTGTGTTGGTGTTGCATCGATAACATTATAGTTCTTTTCCTCATCGTTTGTTTGTGTGCCGCCGACGATGTGCAGTGCGCGAAGGAACTTTTGTGGGCCCAAAGTTTGGACCAGTGAAATGATGTCCCGCAATAACGCCAATCGCAGGATCTGCGGTACCGAAGTTGCATCAGCATCAAATTTCTCAGACGTCGACGAGCCAAACGCATGGGCATCATCTTCAGAAGTAGCAGATGAGCAGCTGTCGCGTGCAAAACCAATCAGGGCTTGCACAGCCTGCAACTCGTGCTGGCCTTGTTCTTCATCGTCCTTTCTTAGAGCTCTAGCGCAAAACAATTCACTTTGCCTATGCCTAAGTAGAGCGAGGGAATATGAAACTGGGAGAATTTAATATCCTGAAAGGGCTTGTTTGTAGAAAATAGCTGTAGAAAGAAGTCAAGTGGATTGAGCCTTAATTCTCGATCACGTTCTTCGCTGTGGAAAATGTCGTTCCTTTGCTCCCGCATTCCCGTGACAGTCCTCCGAGTCCGAGATTGCAAATTTTTCCGCGCAATATTCGAGCGTTTGAGCGCCTCATTTCTACGCTTCACCAATGGGGCAATGGTGTGCTTCAGTGCGTCCCAAAAGTCACGCACTGACGCATCTGTTGAGTTTTGCCCAGCTTCTGCATCGTCCAAGGCAGAGGCCACATCGAATTGCTCCACAAAAGTAGACACAGAGTAAGATGAATCTGCGCCAGGTGGAGCCCCCTTCAAGGCCGCTTCATCATTTGCATTTCTCTGGCAGGAGCCAGTAGATCCACCTAGAAGAACTAGATTTCTCTGGGTTCCTGTTCTTGCTAGAACGCGGATGAGCTCGGCGGTCGCGTCTTGTAGCGAAGCTTGCCATTCTTCGTTCATGCGCCTCGCTTTTTCCTGAAATTCGTGCACCTGCGACGCATATACCTCTGCTGAAAAAGACTTCTGCTGCTCTGACCAAATCGTCAACAAAGGCTTGTTCTCCAAGACGTCTTCTACCATTATAGAGGCCCGTTTTGATGTTCTAGTAGTTCTTTCATCTTGAAGATGCGAACTCTTTGAATCAGAACCCAAAATCTCGCTGTGGAGTATGGAAATTCTGGCAGCCTCGACTACTTGGTCAGCATCGTTACCATCTACTTCCCACTCTACTTCTACTTCAGTATCATGATCCTCGACCACTATGTTCTTCACCTCGTCCTTACTAGTATCCTCGTCAGAAGGTTGCTCATCTTTTTCATCTCCTGGATGAGGACTGGACGTAGAGGTAGTTCTAGTCTTCTTTTTACTCAGTAGAGCGGCTAAGATGGAATTGTCTAGCGCACTCTGTAGGCGTGGTCGGATTAGCGGAAAGCTTTCATTCCGCGTTTTCGCTAACAAGTCAGCCATTTCATTGCCGAACGCATACCTTTTTGCAACGTAAATTTCTTAGACATAGATGGCCACGTGACGTAGACCTTACATTCCTATTCATCTTGATGAAAAGCATCTTTGGTGTGCTTTCCCCTTAGAAAAGGGGCCAAAGAGAAAGATCCTTCGTAAGATGAATTGTCGAGCTCAACACCCTTATCCATCTGGAGATGCATCCTGAGACCGTTTTCCCCTTGAGAACGTCTCGGTCTCTGCGATGCGTCCGAAGACGGATATTAAGGGGAAGCTTGTGAAGAATTACTGTAAAAAGGCTTAAATTTCTTGTTGTTTTGTTTTTTCCGGATTCGACTTATTTGCAAGAATCCTCTCCAGTACATGAGCTGGAAAATATACGAAACGAATCCGAGCAGAGTCCTCCTGGTGACGGCTTCCTGTAGCATCGGTGCCGAAAGATGAGGATAATATGCGGGCCAGAAGGTCCGATATTTTCATACACAAATTCGGGAACAAATAACGCACTTGCGAAGTAGATGTAAAAGTTCTTCCTCCTTGAGGAACATCTACTTCTTGCTGTCGGGTCAGCATTTCTCGGAGCACCTGCAGGGCATCGTCAGAGTCAACAAAAATAATGAGAACTTTTAGTTTTACCTCCTCATCTACTTGAGAGGTTAATAGCAGCTCGAAAGCACGTTGCAACGCTGCGTAAACGGCAACCAATTCCGCTTGCGCCACCAGTACACGATGAGAAACCAATTCCGCTTGCGCCACAGATAAATGGTCAAACGCATCCCGTACTGACCGTTTTGAGAGAAAGTCCAATTTTGCAGCCAGGCTAGATATTGCAAGTCGCGTCTGTATTTTGGTTGACACTTGTGGTTCCGTTCCTCCCGCTCCTTGAGCATCTCCTTCTCCTTGAGCATCTCCTGCTCCTTGAGCATTAGAAAGGCCTTTGTACCTGTAGTGCTGCTCACTTTCGCCTTCTGGAGGATCCTCCTTGATGAAAGTAAATCCGGGCAGTACCGATTCCACATCTTCGCTTTGCACTTGCTTCATGTTGCTTTTGTCTGTGTCACCAAGATAAAAATTTGACACAAAAGGTCCAACGTACGACGCATGACCCAAGGACTTTCCCCTCCGCGACACGGAAGCGTCGGAGAAATACGCATGCTGTATTTGTCGTGTCAAAGTAGAGGTAGTTTTTATGGATTCGGTATCCTCGTCCTTGTTGAGAAAGTATTTCTCCACCACATAGCGGGCTAAATTTGCACCACTGGGTGCCTTCTTCCACTCCTCGGATCGAAAATTCCTCCAGACATCGTCAAAGGTCAATACCTCAACCTGCTGGTGAGCTGCAGGTTCAACTTCAACACCGACAGGGTGAACAGCTAATGCGGCACAACTCGCCACAGTCACAGTAGCGGCAATCAGGACCGCAACGAGCGCCGAAAATGTGGCAGAAGATGTTGAAACCATTTTGAATTTGATCATTCTTATACTTACTGTGCTGGTTTTACCTTGTTGAGTGAGCCTACGACCTAGTATAGTACATCATTCGTTTGTAATATGAAGAGCATGATCTAGAATGTGGACTCAGAAGTTGATTTGTGGAGTCAGAAGTACGTCGCAAAGAAACAGAGTCAGAATAAAATCATGACAAAATAAGGTGCATAAAAGCAACTTTGGTTTTCCTCACACTCTCCTGGAATAAGGAAAAGCGACTTTTTTAGAGTTTTTTAGGCATCGCGTTTAATTTACTAGAGCAAGAGTAGTACACCGTGACTGATCAAATCCGCCAAAATGGAGATGGACTCCGCCAAAAGGAGTTTCCTCAGGAGCGTTTTTTTCAGTCAGATGTAGCCCATGCTCTGGATTGCCAGTATGGAACCGCTCGAATTTAACTCGTAAAGTTAAAGATCTTCAACTTGCTCAGACATCTACGCACACAATGCAAGCGTACTGCAGCTGTTCGCCGATACATAGTCACGCCTTCAGATCCCAGTCTCACCAGAAGGAACCGATTCGATGAAAGAGGTGATCACGTCATCCTGCTGAACCATAACGGCATGTCTTTGCGCAGATCCAGAAAAGAGACTAAAAGTAGAAAAGTATTACCATGAACCACGCAGACGCACCAAACATTCTCGAACACACGCCGCCAGTGCCAGCTGCTTTGTACAAGTGCCTTCCCCTTCACCACTTTTTCGTGGTTGTCTTCGCGTTCGTTTTAGAAGACCACGCGTGTGCATGTAATTGAGACGAAGAAACTCCTCGTCATATTGTGCGATCTGGGAAAGTCATTACTTAGGCATACTTGTCCTAGTGTGCCTTTGCATTCTTCTCACTTAATCAAAATACCACTCCAGCATTACTGTGCCCAAGTCTGCGTATTCCAATCGTGATCTTGAATAATCAATGACGATAAATTTTCCTGACTACCCTTTTCCTGACTCAGTGTGTAAATTGCCGACGGTTGGGGCAATCGTGGAGCTTCGTCGACTTTTGTATGCGCATACTACTACTCGGGTACTTGTAATTCTTCTTTAACTCTAGAGTCATGTCCTCGCCCAACATTATGATAAAGAGTAAATACTTATACTAGAGGACGATTTGAGTTTGACGACGAGTTTCTATGTGGTTGAGCTTGCTTCTGCTTCTCCTGTGCAGCAATATACTTGGTTATTTCGGGAGAGACTAACTGTTGCTGAGATGATGAGGATCTGAATCTATCACGAATAGAGTACATCAATGAACAAAATGCGTGGACAGGCTAAAAAAATGTAAAAAATGTACCTAAAAACAGACTCCAGTTCTAGACGCACAGGCACATCAATCTTTCTCACCTACTTCAAAAAGATATAGAGAGCTTGTTGTGCGTTATAACGAAGACCTGCAACTTAATACGATTATAGGAAAACCTGCAAAAGACTCTTGAGATAATGATTACCATAGCGCCCAGCTGTTCAATATTAAGAGCAATAAAACTTTGCAAACACATCCCTTCGGAAACCTCAACCTCCAACACCGAAACCCAAAACCTCCAACACCCGAACCCAAAACCTCCAACACCCGAACCCAAAACCTCCGACACAAAAACAAACAAACCCCAAACCCATGAACCCATGAACCCATGAACCCATGAACCCATGAACCCATGAA